>VDFB02270651.1:217135900-217642729 GCA_007258455.2 Sequoia sempervirens | reverse complement strand
GAGGGTGGGATGGAGATACCTAAGAGAGAGGGAGGGGTGAGAGGGAGAGATAGAGACAGAGACAGATAGAGGGAGTGAGAGAGAGATAGGGAGTGGGAGAGAGATGGAGAGAGAGAGGGGTAGGAGGGAGATGGGTTGGGATGGAGAGAACTAAGAGAGAAGGAGAGGGAGAGAGGGTGGGAGGGAGAGACTTGAGAGAGAGGGAGGGAGAAAAATTGGGGGAGGGGTTGGGATGGAGAGACCTAAGATAGTAGGAGAGAGAGGGAATGGGAGATAGAGGGATGGGAGAGAGATACAAGGAGTGAGAGAGAGACTTGAGAGAGGGAGAGGTGGTGGGAGGGAGAGGGAGTGCCAAAGATAGAGGAATGAGAGAGAGATAGAGGGAGTGAGAGAGAGATAGAGAGAGAGGGGGTAGGGGGAGATACCTAAGAGAGAGGGAGAGAGAGAGGGGGAGCGGGTGGGAGAGAGATACCTGAGAGAGAGAGGGAGGGAGTGAGACTGAGAGAGGGTGTGGGAGAGAAATATAGGGAGTGAGTGAGAGAGGAACCTGAGAGAGAGGGAGAGGTATTGGGCGGGAGATACTTGAGAGAGAGGGAGAGAGAGAGAGAGGGAGAGAGGATAGAGGGAATGAGAGAGGAGGAGCGGAGAGAGATAGAGGGAGGACTGAGAGGGAGAGTGTGGTGGCTGGGGAGACCTCGGCTAAAGAGAGATGGTGGGAGGGAGATGCCTGGCAGAGGGGGCTGAGGAAGAGACCTAAGAAAGGGAGAGAGAGAGACAGAGGGAGAGAGGGAGTGGGGAGAGAGAGAGAGAGGAGAGGGGCCAGGGAGGAGAGACTTGAGAGAGAGAGGGGGTAGGAGGGAGAGACTTGAGAGAGAGAGAGAGGGAGAGGGGGTCAAAGGGAGATACCTGAGAGAGAGAGAGAGTGGGAGAGATATAAGAATGTGAGAGAGAGAGGGAGTGTGTGTGTGTGAGAGAGAGAGAGAGAGAGGTTGGAGGGAGAAACTTGAGAGAGAGAGAGAGGGAGAGAGATAGAGGGAGTGACAGAGAGGGAGAGGGAGAGAGATAGAGGGAGAGAGATAGAGGGAGTGAATCAAAGATTTGAGAGAGAGGGGGGTAGCAAGGAGAGACTTGAGAGAGAGAGACAAAGAGAGAAAGATAATGACCTAAGAGAGGGAGATGGAGTGAGAGAGACAAAAAGACCAGAGGGGGAGAGGGAGAGGGAGTGTGAGAAATGGGGTTGGAGTGAAATATATTTATCTTGGTAGGGTGGGATGGAATGAGACCTAAGGGTATGTGCAGGATCATCATGGAAAAAATAGGCCCTTAAATGGTGAAAAATTTAGAAAAATTAGATTTAGGAAACTTGATGTAAAAATTTAAATAAGTTATCTATATTATTTCAAAAATATGTAAGAATAGAATTTGTAGCAAATTGAATGTAGTTTCTTAACTACTAGGTTTTTTTTTTTTAAAACATCTATTTGGTGAAAATTTGAAATTTCAATGCAGTAGTACTTAAATTTCAAGGAAAAAATAAGTAGGTGTCTATCTGACCACCCTAACCACAATAAAATGATAATATTTTTTATAAAATTTTAGATATAAGTAGAGGACTCATGTCCAGATGTGATGCATATTGTTTTGTAATTTTTTCCAAGTAAATAATTAATTATGAATTTTTGTTACAACTTTTTAAAAATATAAAACTTGTATGTCTGACCACCTTGGTCAAAACTTCATGAAATTCAAATTTTTTAATCCTATAATATGTGAAGCATAGAATGTGACACATGTTTTGGATTAAAAAAATGTGATACCGTTTGAAAACTATAGATGTTTTTCAATCAACCTATCAATCAGGACTTTAGTTGTAATTCAAATAGAAAATGAATAATAATTATTTATTAAATTCAAACTAAAGAATAATTTATATTGGTGAAAAGCTTAGAATCTCCTTTAAAAACCCTTTTCGTTTGATCAATTTTTAGATTAAAAAAAAAGTCATCAGCCACATACCCTACACATTGTACACCGCACTAGGGAACCCAATGAAGATTGAAGAAAGAATCAGCAAATCCAAAAACGAAATGTACAAATCCTTCCAATTCATTGTCTCCAAAACCTTTTAACCAAAAACACAAAGAAGAAGCTTTTCCCCAAAACTACCGTGAAAAATTTTCTTCCCCAAAAATCCAATAATCTAAATTGCCATGAACAATCTTTCTTAATCAAAGCTTTTAATTCATTTTCAATTAACTCAAAGTCACAACGCTTAACTAACAATCAAAATGCAATCATGATTGATCAATTAGTTCCAACATAAACAATTTACTCAAGATCACAATTTCTAACTCTAGATCAGAATTCTAACTCCAAATCAATATTTATAACATGTTGAAAGCAAACTCTTTTAAAATATCTAATTTTTTATTTATTTAAATTTTTACATTGAAATAAACAATTACATTAAATCAAATAAATTAATTAATAAAACATTTAACTAATTTATTAATTTCCAAACAAGACACAAACATTAACAGCACAATGGAACCAAATGACAAAACAACAATGGGTGACAACACAAATAATCATCCTATAAGGGAATGATCGCTTAAGAAGGACCTGGCATTATCTCTAAAACATGTTTCCATTAGGTCATGGCACGCTCAAACCTTTCAACCAAAAACACAAAGAAGTTTTTCCCCAAAACTATCGTGAAAACTTTTCTTCCTCGAAAATCCAATAATCCAAATTGCCATGAACAATATTTCTTAATCAAAGCTTTTAATTCATTTTCAATTAACTCAAAGTCACAACACTTAATTGACAATCAACATGCAATCATGATTGATCAATTAAGTGTTGTGACTTTGAGTTAATTGAAAATGAATTAAAAAAATGATTAAGAAAGATTGTTCACGACAATTTGGATTATTGGATTTTCGGGCAAGAAAAGTTTTGGGGAAAAGCTTCTTCTTTGTGTTTTTGGTTGAAAGGTTTTGGAGATAGTGAATTGGAAAGATTTGTGCATTTTGTTTTGGATTTTTTGATTCTTGCTTCAATCTTCATCGGGTTCCCTGGCGAAGCGTTACAACTTGGTATCAAAGCACAAGGTTCATACACTGGGCACTCTTGATACATGTAAGCCCATTACGTTGACCTAGGCATTGTACTCTTGAGTTTATGTTCTCCCTTTTTGGGTTATTCTCACTTGTCTACCCGAGAGTTGTCATTAGGTGGTGTTAGTCCAATGGTGTAGAAAACTAGTGGAAAGGATAGGACCCTTGGTGTAGTGCACAATGCGCTGATATCCTTCCTACCGGGGGAATGCATTATGGACATTTGTGTAGCATGTGAATGTGTTGAATGTGTGTTAAATTTAGAATTGGGTGCTTGTGAGAGTTTGTGTCGAATAACGAATTAAGTGGAATTCCTTGTGTGTAAATGTATGTTAGGTTAGGATTAGTTGGGACTTAAAATTTGATTAGAGTTTAATAATTACCCCAGTTTGTGTGTAGGGATGGGAAGGTTGAAGGCCAGAAAGAGGAAATGAAAGGCAGTGAAGCCTGCCAAAAGGGGTGTGGTCATCAAAGAAAACCCCACACCAGAAGCTCCACCTTGTATTTCTGATGACAAAACCTTGGCGTAGGCCCTCTCTCAGCTCAAAATGGAAAAAGGGAAGAAGATCAAATAACCGAGACACATTTAAAGTGAAGAAACTATCCGCTATTCGGGATTGGCCATTGGGGTGTGGACCTAACACACCTATTTAGTCTAAGAAAGAGAAGGAAAGCCTTTGCACATAGCCTTTCGCTTCCATGAAGGCATTTATGGACTTGGATGTGGACCCTGAGGAGTGTCCCCTATCGGATAGTGAGTATTTTGTTTGTGAAAGGAGGGATGTAGTATTTTTCTTGTTGTCTTTATTAGACTGACACTTATTAAGATTGTGATGTGTACTTGACACTTTTTATGATGTGATATGTACCTTGAGACCATGTTGGTAGTCGTTGCACCATTTTTATTGGTTTGGATTATAGTATTTGACTTGGATGATTATGACTTCCCTTATTGATGTTTATGTTACATGGATATATGGAATTTAATTATGTTTGGATAAATTAGACTATGTGTAACATGTGACTTATATTTCTATTTTCTATCCTTCTGATTAGTGATGGTTACATGATGTTTCGTATAATTTTATCTTATCTTATGACTTCCAGGAGTAAGTCGAAGCTTAGGCCCGAGGAGGATGTAGTGTCCCTCCAGTTGTTGCACTTTGTTTTAGATTGTTTTAGTTTTGTTGGTAGTTTTTTTAGTTGTTTTGATACTATGCTACATTATTTAAGTTATGACATTGATACTATGTTGCTTTTATATTGTGTTGATGATACATTAGATGTACATTGTTGATCATCTACTTATGTTGGTATGGAAACATTCTGATATACATTATTTGTTTTATGGTTTTATATTGTTTCAAAGAATTAGTGTATTTATGATAATGTATCTGATGTTGTTTATGATGTAGTGTTGTATGTTAGCCTTGGTGAAGGAGACTGTAGCGTTACTCACTCGTGAGTACCCTGCTATGTTGTGACTCTCTTTCATGGTGTGATTGTCGGTTTATGCATATGTGTTTGATAGTGTTGTTTTATGCAGTTTGTAGGTATTAGGCATCAACTCAACCCGCTTTTTCAAGTTCAAGCATTTTATGACCCAATGGAAACATGTTTCAGAGATAATATCAGGTCCTTCTTAAGCCATCATTCCCTTATAGGATGATTATTTGTGTTGTCACCCATTGTTGTTTTGTCATTTGGTTCCCTTGTGTCGTTCATGTTTGCGTCCTATTTGGAAATTAATAAATTAGTTAAATGGTTTATTAATTAATGTATTTTATTTAATGTAATTGTTGATTTCAATGTGCAAATTTAAATAAATGAAAAAATAGATATTTTAAAAGAGTTTGTTTTCAACATGTTATAAATATTGATTTGGAGTTAGAATTCTGATATGGAGTTAGAAATTGTGATCTTGAGTAAATTGTTTAAGTTGGAACTAATTGATCAATCATGATTGCATATTGATTGTCAGTTAAGTGTTGGTACTTTGAGCTAATTGAAAATGAATTAAAAGCTTTCATTAAGAAATATTGTTCACGACAATTTGGATTATTGGATTTTTGGGGAATAAAAGTTTCCATGGTAGTTTTGGGGAAACAACTTCTTCTTTGTGTTTTTGGTTGAAAGGTTTTGGAGACAATGAAGTGGAAGGATTTGTGCATTTCTTTTTTGAATTTTTTGATTCTTGCTTCAATCTTCATCTAGTTCGAGTAAAAATTACAAGTTTTCTTCTTTTTTTTGCAATTTCTTGAATAGTAGCTTCTGAATGTTGTTATTGTGTTCGTTCTTTTTGCAGTTGATTCGTTTGCTGAATCTTCTGCACAAACAACAGAAAATGAAATTGTTGTTGATTAGTTTTGAAATAATTGAGGAAAATTTTTTAAGGAAATGAAAGCTATTCATAAATCTAGTTGTAATAAAATTACTTTATAATTGTGGATAGCTCTTTCTTGAAAGATTTCTCGTATTCTTCCATGTTTCGCACCAGTATATGGTAGGTAAAATCATTTTAACCATATGTCTTTGCACCATCAAATGTTAAATCCATTATATGAATATTTTGATTTGCAAAACTATCGGATCTGTAGTAATTCGGTTATCTTCGTTCCTTCTATGCATGGAAACTTTTGTTGCATTGTTTCTACCCAGTATTACCTCTCCTTTAGTCGTGGAATTTTAACATTTATACCTTATGGTCAATGTATTTTATATCCCTAAAATTAAAGGGAATTGTTTTTAAGTTTAGAGTTAGCATGTTGATTCTTTTTAGCTGCATGACCTATATTTTGGTTGTTTCCTGATTCTTTTCCATGCATGTATAGCATGCAGACAACTCTCTCGCAATTTCTTCATATATTTGTATTTTTTTTTGTCGTTATTAAACTCTTTAGTTGTTCCAAGAGTATCAATTGTAGAACTATTTTGGAGATGTCTAATTCTCCTTCATCGACCATGGCTTTGGGCATTATTTATTTTCTTGTATACACCCACTGAAGTTTAAAGTTCTTGTTATTTTAAATAAATTCTCTTGATTTGAAATGTAACACCTTGTTCTTCTTTTGATTGATAGGACGATTGAAAAACATCTATAGCTTTCAAATGGTATCACATTTTTTGAATCCGAAACATGTGTCACATTCTATGCTTCGCATAAGTTATAGGATTTTAAAAAAATGAATTTCATGAAGTTTTGACCAAGTTAAGGTGGTTAGACATAAGATTTTTTATATTTTTTAAAAGTTGTGATAAAAAAATCATAATTAATTATTTACTTGGAAAAAAACTACAAAAAATATGCATCACATCGGGACATGAGTCCTCGACTTATATCTAAAATCTTATAAAAAAATATTATCATTTTATTGTGGTTAGGGTGGTCAGACAAACACCTACTTCTTATTTTTTCCCTGTAATTTAAGTACTACTACATTAAAATTTCAAATTTTCACCAAATAGATTTTTTTTTTTAAATAAACCTAGTAGTTTAGAAAGTACATTCAATTTTCTATAGATTCTATTCTTACATATTTTTGAAATAATATAGATAACTTTTTTAAATTTTTATGTCAAATTGCCTAACTTTGATTTTTCTAAATTTTTCGCCACTTAAGGGCCTGTTTTTTCCATGATGATCCTACACATACCCTAAATCAAGCTTTTGAGTTCTTGTTTAATCCTTGTTGGGGTTCAAAGTGATTTCTTATCTTAGCATTTGAGTAGTCTTCCCTTGGATCTCTATTTTCCTTTACCCAACCTTGCTATTTGTAAATGATGGAAATGATTCAGATCTCTTAGAATAATCTTTTCATCGTTTCTTCATCTTTTCCTTGAAAACTTTGTTTGATGTTGGGCCAGCATTGTTTCTCTTTGTCAATTTCTGATTTTTAGATCATAAGATTGTCTTGGTCGTCATATTCTCTCTCAATTACCTTGTTTTGATTTAATTTCATTTTCTTAAAACTTTTACATGATATTATCTCTCTTGCCTGTATCCTTCAGTCATACCATTGGATGTGTTTAAAATAGAAACATGAGATAATTGAATTCATCTAAAATGCCATATGGACCTGTATCTATTATTGTTTAAACTTTTTTTTAATATTGGAATGGCACTGAAACATGCTAGGTCGACCTTTGAAGACACAAATATTTGAAAATAAAAGAGATTTTTTTTTGGTGAAATATGGTTTTTTCCTGAGTTGAAGTGCATATATCATGCCATGTTTAGCTTTTGTGTTCCTTTTAAATTCGCTATAATTTTATATTTAAAGATTGATATTTACATGTTAATGATCTTGGCTCTCTTAACAACCGCGAACCCTTAGAGAGTATTGTATTTGTTTGCATGTATAAAAATCTGCTTGTTCAAGGTTTCTAATTATTTAAGAGTTCTAAATTTTTGCATGGCATGTTATCTAATTGTTCCTTATTTGAGTTATCCTCAACTGATTTCTACTTGCATGGTGAAGATAACTATTTATTGTGGATTGTATGGATGTTATGAGATTCCTTAATTTAGGAATTGTAATTTATTTATTTTTAAGAGTTGAATTGAACAATTTATTTTAATGTAACTGTGTTATAGTTATATATATATATATATATATATATATATATATATATATATATATATATATATATATGATTGATTGATTGATTGGCTCTCATGTGGTTTGTTAGAAAACGTAAAGGATTTATATTGTTCTTATTGAAGAATGATCATAGATATATATTTTGTTAAAAATATTAGACATTTAATTATGTCAATGAGTTATCTTTTATAACTTTAACTCATAAGGATTTAATGGTTGTAAATGATGGGTTTAATAATGTTTTGGTTATAATTTAAGTGTGTACTTTTGAGTTATGGGTTCTTAAATATTCTAGAGGCTAGGAAAGGAAATTTGTTTTGTAAAGCTTATTATGCTTATACTTTGATGTTCAATTACAATGATTTTATTTGGGACTTAGCCATGCATTAATTGTTGTTACCTTTGAGGTATTTTGAAAGTTATATGGTCTATGACATGATTGAGATGAGTACAATATTGTTTTTTTTTTTAATGTGCATGATGGCTATCCTTTGTAATTTATGTAGAGTTATGTTATTGCAAAAAAAAAGAGTGGATTTCGATAGGGGTTGGAAACCTAAGATGTAACTAGGGTAACCTATCGTGAGTTTATAATTTAGTGAAAACCTTAATAAATGTACTTGGGGTTGGGTGGAGTTCATTAATTAATTCAGATAATTGGAATGTCTCACCCAGTGCCTTAGTGCTTATAGATTAAGGATAGGTTGAGATGGCCTGGAATGGCATGACCGTCTACTTTGTCTTCTCAAAAAGTAGTTTGATTCCACATGATTTTGTTTAGGGGTCGGGAATCGGTAGAGATTGCCAGGGTAACTCGATATGTGGGTTAGTAATCTAGGAAGATTCACTAGGGTAACCAATAAAAAACTATGTGATGACACTCTTATCCTATTGCATGTTATGTGGTATCTTGTGTAGAGTTACCCTTCTTTAGGTTGTTTCGTCTACGAGCTTTGTCTATTATTATTTTGGTTTTGATATCATTATGTTGTAATGTGTACATCAAGCCATGTAAATGTTATGTTATGTCTTCTTGTTTGTTATCTTTGTGGACCTAATTTTATCTCCTAACATGAAGGGAGTGGACCTTAGGGTACCACGTGGTTGGGAGGAACATGCTACTTTCTCCATTGGGTTCCCTTACAGGTGTTTATGTACTTGGATAATATTGTACTTGTGATAGGTTCCTGACTCTACTCAGTTCGTGAAGTTGGACACAGAGCATACTCATGGACGAGGTTGACAGATGTGTTATGATCTCCATCTATGTTGTATACACTATTGATGTGTATGAGTAAGCTTATTGTAATGTTATTATGTTGTTATGAGATTTGTTATTTAATCTCACTTGATGTAACTTGAACTTGTACCTTGGCTACATTATTATTATGTGATTGGATCATTCATTATTAATATGATTTATCCTTATGCTTTATGTCTTTTAGTTTAATGTTGGGATGTTATTTTTGTGAATGTTTTAGTAGCATTGTCACGGAACCCTAAGAACATATGTGTATATGTTTCACTTTTACTCTTGTTGTAATTGAATGATTTTAAAAATAAAAATGTTTGGTTATTTTTTTAATTTATGTGTTGTTCTATGGGTTCCCTGGTGGGGCGTTACACACATACCCATCATATCGCCACTTTTTGGCCCATCATGATCCTGCACATACCCCTAAGAGAGGGGATTGGAGTGAGAGAGTAGTCTAGGTAGTGTGGGAGGGAGTGAGACCAGAGAGAGAGAGTTCAGAGGGATAAAGAGTTATCTTGTTAGGGTAAGGAGGTAGAGAGCATATGAAAGGTAAAACCTCAACTATCCATCTACGATCATAAACCACACACTCAACATTATCAAAGTGGTCGACCAAAGAGAGGGGAAAGTTATATTTTCTTCAAAGCAAGTCATTTAGCGAGCACCAAATTTGGCACTCGCCAAATGACACATCACATTTGGTGCACACAAAATTTGGCACTTGCCAAATGACACATCACATTTGGCGCACACCAAATTTGGAACTTGCCAAATGTGATGTGCCATTTGGCAAGCACCAAATTTGGCGCTCATCAAATGACCTGCTTTAGATGAGTGAATTGATAGGATTTTCCAAATTTTCTCATATTTTTTGTCTGTGCTCACCATCACATTTGCATGTCTTTCAATGCAAGTTTTTAAAAAACCATGGTGGCGTTAACCTCTCTATTAGCTATCTAAATATATATATTAAAAATTCGTTTTGATTCAATTAAGTTTTTGATCCATAAGTTCTATTGTAAATGCCTTTGTTTTTAGTAAAAAACCAACATGTGCTAGTTTTAGGATAGATTGTTACTTGTTCATCAAAACGTGAAAAAAATTACATTTTTTAAAACTAGACTCCATTCTACACATGATGAAAAAAATTCAATTTTCGATTAGTTTTCAAAATATTTAGGGGGGAACACACTCAAATTTCAACTTTTTAGGATGTGTCCATTTTCAAAATTCATAAAATATTATATATTCATTAAAAAACATTCAAAAGAATGAGGATAAACTACATGGTGTTAGCTAATTTCTCATCGTTTGGTTTTTTGAAATTCTAGAAAAAAGTTAATCAAAAAGGGGGGAGCCCTCAGGTGTTATGCTATTTTTTTTATAAAAACATGACCTATTGACCCCCCTTTTTGAGACCCTTAATCTTCATTAATTTCAAAATATAATTAGTAGCTTAGAAAATAGACTTGGAGCACTTCAACTCTTGTTCTTGTTGTATCTTGAAATTTTGAGCGTAAATATCTTCATTTTCTCATACAAATTAGATCTTGCTGATTTTAGAAAGAAAAAAAGTGACATCTTAAGAGCCAAAATTGTGTCACAAATCCATGCACTTACCCCAAGATGAAAATTTAATATCTTCCAAATGGTACAAGATTTTGAGATAATTCTTTCACCAAAAATCTTATTTTTCAATTCCACTCCTTGGGGTTAATTTTTTGTGTCCATATGACTCGAATAGGTCGACTTACTAAAAATAGTAGGTGATTGTTTTTGGTTGTTTCAAACTTCTAACTATACCAAATATTGCATAAGTCACCATGGGCCCCAATAAAACTCACCATGGGCCCCAAGAAAACTAAGGAAACTACAAACAAATGAAAATACAATATTTTTGGGTGATGTAAGATTGCTCTTACACCACTAGATGCTCTTGCATCAAGTTTAAGATTTTTTTCCATTCAAGTTCACTTGATTTTGTAATTATTCTATTAGCAACATGATTCTCAAGAAATATGCTATTGTAAATTTTAGCATATTTCAAGACTTCAAGACTCATTATCATCCTTGAGGATATTATGTTTTCTCCCATAGGTTATTATGTCTTTGAAATACTAAATTCATGCTAGCATTCACTAGGTAGAAGGGAGAGATGTACCCAAAATTGTATCAATTTTGAAAGATACTCTATAGGATTGAAACTAAAATCTATCATTTCATAAGTTACCATAATTGAATTATTCATCTTGGGGCTTGTTTAGAATTGTTAAGAAAAAAATTTCATGAAGTATATTTTGACATCACTAAAATATCAAGTGAGCCAATTGGGTTCCAACTTTATGTCACCTGTTCCTTGAGGTTTTTAGTAGTTATATATTATGTGACAAAAGGCTATACCAATGCTCTATATGTTTGAACCTAGTGACTTTAATATATTTCTTCTATATAAAATGTAGATATTGAGTGAGTTTTTAATTTTTGTAGCTTCTATTTTTTTCTATAGTAGTAGGGATATGAAATGAGAATTTTGAAATGATATTGTAGAAATTATTTTTATTCTTAAATTTTTGAAGGTTAGTTCATTGAAAATAAAGGTTGTTTGTTACTCTCTTTTTTTAGATTTTGTAATATGTGAAAATATATGTTGAAATGAAAAAAATTTGTAGTAAAGGTCATATATTGAATCATGTTAACCTTGTAAGACTTAAAGAAATTAATTTTAACATATAAGACTATAATTTCAACAAAAATGTTTTTAATAAAATCATAGAAAAAAAATATTATGAATTTTTTTTAGATAAAAGGCAAAAATCCTGAACTATTAATATTAATATAAAGTAAAAATACATAAGAGTGCCATATAAGCTTACCTAATAAGTATTGTTGAAATACCAAAAACCAAAAACTAGTCAAAATGTCCCATGTATCAATGCAAAGAAGCAGAGTGGCTAGAATAGAGTATAAGCCTCAGGATAGAAAGTAAAGAGAAAAAAATTAAACATAGAAATGGTAGATTTGAACAGGAGCTTGGGTGAAACTCTCACACAACATCAGGGGAGTCATCAAAATCCATTATCGACTAGAAATTAAACATTAGCTCTAATTTTTTAACTTTGTTAACATAAGAGTACCATATAATCTTACAAAATAAGTATTGTTGAAATACCAAAAACCAAAAACCCTAGAAAAAAATGTCCCATGTATCAATGCAAAGAAGTAGAGGGGCCAAAATAGAGCATAAGCCTCAAGAAAGAAAGTAAAGAGAAAAAAAATTAAACATAGAAATGGTAGATTTGAATAGGAGCTTGGGTGAAACTCACACAACATCATGGGAATCATCAAAATCCATTATCCACTAGAAATTAAACATTGGCTCTAAGTTGTTAGCTTTCTTTAGGAAAACACACCCCATGTATGTCACTATTCTATGTTATGCCAATGTGACTATGTAAAAATTTCAAAGGAAAGGAAGCAATTTGATCCTATAGACCACCACTCACCCATGCTATAAATTACACAGCCCTAAGATACCAACTCCAAGCCTTACCAAATCCAAGGTTGTTGCATAGACAGTTGTCGTTGCACCAAAAGATCAACTTGTTAATTTCTAATACAATTGCCAGAGTTAATGAATCCACAAGAGGCAGTTGAACCAAGTCACAAACCTGAGTTTTGTGTTGTACAACATAAGGAGACCAAGGGAAAACACCTTGCAACAATCCCCCCAACACAAGCAATGGGTTTGAACCCGTGACCCAGGCTCTAATACCAATTGTTGCATAGACCATTGTCGTTGCACCAAACAATCAACCTATTAATTTTTGATACAATTCCAAAGTTAATGAATCCATGGAATGCATTTAAGCCATGTCACAAACCTGAGCGTTGTGTTGCATAGCACAAGGAGACCAAGGGAACACACCTTGCAACAAGGGTTTCTTCTAGCCCTTCGAGGTTGCTCTTTTTGAACAATTTAGAGACCAGTTCCTTCACCATTTCCTTTTTCTCACCAAGGTCAAGAAGGGAAGCCAAAAAGCATAAATTATTTTTTATGTTTACTCTATATCTCTCAATAACCCTGATAAATTAGACTCCTAAGACCATCTTCACTACTTTTACGTCCCTACCAATTGGGTGTTTCATTATAATCTCTAGGCACTGGTCTATTATAACTCCTATGAAGGCCATTTGACAGTGTAAGAATTTGAGATGGATAGGAGTGTCCATTCTCAACGTGCACGTTAGGCGATTATATGAAAAAAATAAACAAATATAGCCTCCCTTCCTTAAATAGAGTGAACTTCCTTGACCTCCCATGCTTCAAACGCGAGGGAATTTTTTTCCAAAATATTTCCCAATAGAAGAGGTACTTTAATAATTTTAAAGGGATTTATTACCCTTTTTTGACACATGCCAATTCACTTGTCGACTACCACACAACCAATTTTTCATTAATGATATAACCATAGAATGACTGGCTAACTTGTGCAACATCTATTGATTTGCATCCAAACGATCAATCGTGCTAAAAATTTCCTATTAGCAATGACATTGGATTAAATAAGGATAAATAGAGATAATATATGTACGTCCAATCTACCAAGGGGTATGAGGTGCATTAATTAATGCATTTATGTGGAAAGTACTTAATTCGATGCTATCCCATCTACCAAGGGGTATAAGGTGCGTCAATTAATGCATTTATGTGGGAAGTACTTAACCTGATGCCAGAACTGAGATATGTCTGGCATCAAGTTAAGTACTTTCCACATAAATACATTAATTAACACACCTCATACCCCTTGGAAAATGGGACATGCATTTATTATCTCTATTTATAAAATTATAAATTATTATTGGAGAGGGAAAAGATAAATGTATATGTGTGATAGTATTATTGACATAAAAAGGAAAATGTTCAAAAGCTAAGAACATAAGATAAGTAAGTGGAGCTTACACTTTTCATGACTATGGTAGTTTAATGGATTGTAAATTCATGATTATTATTGAATTTCTTTCTAGGAGTTGAGTGCAATTAGTTTTCTTTCATAACTAATCCTTCTTATTATTGTATATTTGAAACTCTCACTTGGAACACTTCATGCTTGTATAGGGATGAGAGTTATAATTTTTATTAAATAAATTAAATAATCATGTGATTCCTAAGCCTTTTAGATAGCATCAACAAACTAATGACTTGTATTGTATAATGGGAAAAAGAAAAAAGATATGTCACACTTTTGACCAACTTATCATAACAAGTGAATTTAAGTATTTTTAACTAAAAAATAATTTTGGTCAAACATATGATCTTTTAAAATTCGTTCTAGCTAAGTTATAAATTTCCACAACTTTTCCAACTAAAATTGTTGGATAAATGCATATTTAACACCACTTTTGAGTCCAATTTACCGAAAAAATAAAATTATTTGAAAAGCTTGATGTTTCAACAACTTCTACTTGTGTAAATTTTTTTTTTTTTAAATATAAAAATACACATTTGTAGATCCATAAGTTTAGTTTTCAAAAATATATATATTTTAATAGTTTAATTATTATTTATATTTTCCTTTTTATTTTTACTAAATGTAGGTTATCAACACAAAACATTTGGTCGATTGCCATGTCAAAGAAAAATAGTAAAACTTATTTTAAAATTTTGAAAAAATATGATGCTCTAGATCAAAAATCTATATCAAGATGGTATAATTTTTTTTAATTTTAGATAAATGATTAATATGAAAGTTGGCATCAAATGGAAACAACTAAATTTTAATACGAGCACATTTTAATATTTATTTAAAAATATATATTTATCAAAATTCCAAAAAATATATCCATGCCCTAAAGTTTCAAGTTATAAATACACAAAAAAAAATGAAGGAAAAAAAATACTATATAAAGATTGACACCTCATCTAACTTCATTTTTCAACATTTTATCAACAACTAAATTATAGTGTTAATTTATAAAAACCTATATTCAAATAATTTTTTAATTTTTTCAAAAAATACAAAAAATAATATATACTAAAAGATAAATATTTTATTCTAAAGTTTACATCATTTCAAATTTAAAAACATATATATCACTTTTTAGTGATTCAAGTTTAAAAGTTGGATTAGTGTTGGTCATTTTCTTTATAAAAATGTGACACAACTTGTACTTTTACCCATGTGCTTATGGTTTTAAATAATATATTGATCTTATCAATATATAATTCATTATGTTACTTTTTAAATGCTTATTTTTACCAAATACAATAGCCATAGCAATATAACTTCCATATATGGAAAATTCATATTATCAATAGAATCAATAAGTTCATGCATTATACAAAGGGAATCGGGACTATTATTGTTCATTTTTTAAATAGTGGAAGTTTATAATTTTGTAGTCAATCAAGGTTCTTAAAATGATTGGATAATAAGGGGTGCATGAATAGACTTGCAAAAATAAAACTAGATATCCATAGTGAAGATACATTTGGGAAAAGGGTTTGGAAGATTAGGGAAAGCCTCAAATTCAAAATTGGCCATCAAAAACTATTTCTACAACAAGAATGAAAGTTGTACACCATAAAGGGGTAGAAATTTAACAAGGAAAAAGATTAAAAGTATAAATTGTAAGTTTAAGGATTTTTCCTTCATTTCCAACTTCTTAATTTAATTTAATTTTTAAATTACAATGACTATAGTTATCATGAAGACTATGAGTTTGAGTTTTTCCATTTGTAGTAAGGGAAAATTTACCTCTTCTAAATGTTGAATATTTGTCATTGATGTCATTTAAGCAATCCCTTAAGACAACAAGGACATATATAATGAACAAAAAAAAGTGGTCGATTATATCCAAAGTGGACATGCTTTCAAATAGTATCAATTTAATAGGACAAGATGAATAGGAAAAGGCTTAATAAGACAAGAAGAATAGGAAAAAATTAGAATAAAACAAAAATTGAATAAGACAAAAAATAAACAGTGATAACTTTATTAGACAACGATTCACATAAAAGAGGTGTGTTTCTTTTTTAGGATAAATAAAAGTATAACTAAAAGACAAACTTTAATTTGTCTTATTCAAAGACAAAGCAGTGATTAGCATGAGGAAAACCAAAGGGTGCAATTTTTTTTTTATTAGAGGTAAAGTAGGTTTTGAAGGGGCCCAAAAACCCTTTACAAAAAAGATAGTTGTTTCAAAATATAACCACATAAATCAACAAATAGTGAACACACAACAAAACATCAGAAAAACAAGTGCCAAAAAAGGAGGAACAAGAACCAAAACTATAGATTCTTCATCATATTAGCATCCTCCATGTCACTTACAATTATCTTCTAATGTACATCCATGAATTCAAAAATCTCTTTCATAGGGACCCCAACTTGCATCTTAGTTTTGTTGCAGGTCCTAGCACAGGGCCCCAAAACACTTACCTCTTTAATCAAAACATCATACGAACCAACAACATTCCCAGCAACATCCTTATCAACTAAAGCTTCCTCCATCAAAGGGTGCAATTTGCTAAGATCTATGTTTTGTTTTTAAGGAACATAAGTAAACCAAAAGGTGAAATTTCAGTTTGGAGGATTTATTAAGAAATATATTAATTAAGAGGTGTGATTTATTCTTAATGAAGAGCTTTATTTTGAGAAGAGGCGTTTCTTTTAAAAAGGAAATGCATATCTTGGAAGATATAAATAGAGATGGAGAATGGGGGTACATGTGTGTGGAATGAATAAGGATAACAAATAAGACATATACACCAGATTTATGAAGAGTAAATTGTGAAGATCATTTGCAGATTTATAAGGAGATTATAAGAAGTTTGTTTATAGATTTATGAAAGTTTATAGCAAATTTTCATGTGGATATTGTGATAATTTTGTGGCAGATTTATGATCAATTAATAGCATATATAAGAAAAGGATTATAGTAGATTGAAAAAGAGAGTTATATCAAAATTTGTGAAGACAATTTGAATGAGGGGTTGGTGCCAACAAATTGAATGAGGGGTTAGTGACTCTAGAATTTGTAAAAATAAGATTAATAAAAGTAATATTTTTTTCCATATTTTTCTCCCACAAAGGTTTACATGTAAATTATGTTCTTATTGTGTTGCTCATTATTTGATTATACATATTTGCTAATTTTATTACATATTAAAGTGATTAAATGAGTTTTAAAAGAAAAAATAATATTGTTATATTAATTCACCCCCCTTCTCAGTATAATTGTATGTTCATCACTAAGAATATGGTCTTTTTTGAATGAGCATATGTGTAGCTCAAAGAAAAACACACGAGAGAGTTAAGCAATTCAAATCTAATCTATTCAAACTAACGAATCCTCAAAGCTTAGATAATCGAGCACAAAAGAAAGCTAATGAACAACATGCATAAAAGAAACTATTTTACCAAACATGCGATCAATTCCGTTGAATAACCTCTATTACTATTCTTCATTTCATCTGTGTAGTGTACTTGCCCTCATATTTTCAAAGTTCGTGCAAGCATGGCCTAAGTGTTGTGATTAAGACAAAACATCGAAGATATAAGATAATTTCTCTAAAATTCATGATTTAGAGAGATATTGGAATGATCAAGGACAAATCAATTTATAGAAAAATGATCATTCGAATGACAGGTTAGGATCGAAAGATCAACGGACGGTTGAGATCGACAGATTAGTCATGCATTCTGATAACAGTTAGTAATGACATGAGTGATATAAATTAGGAATAGAAATCAAGATTAAATAAATGATTTAATCTTTGAGTTTGGTATTTGAAAATAGAAGAATAGTCTTTGCATGACAAAGATAAAGATGGATTAAAGCAACTCTCTGTTCAAATGCATGCACAAGATTTAATTAATTAAATAGGAATACTTAATTAATATGCATGTACATGCAATTGAGTTAGAACTAGATGACTGAATGATTTGACAAAGAGATTACTCGAGAAAGCAACTCAGACATTAAATCAAGAGTTAACTGACCGAATCAAGTAGATCTTTGAGTCAAGTAAGAGTGAATACCTAGATAATTTGCACAATTATCTAAATATAAAGGAATGTGTTAAAATAGAATTTATGAATTAAATAATTCATTTAATTCAAGATTTGATATTTGAAGAATAACTAAATAAATAAGATTTATTTAATTAAGTGATGAAGGGATTAAATGAATAATTAAATAAATAAAGAATTTATTTAATTATAGTTGACATATGATAAAGGTAAATTAAATAAGAATTTATTTAATTGAAGAAGAAGGATAAGGTTAATTAGTAACATAATTTAATAAAAAACTTTTATTTAATTAATCGAATGGAATAAAGAAAAGTGTGAATTAATTAAATAATTAAGATTATTTAATTAATAGAAGAATAAAAGTTAAAGTGAATTAATTAAATAATTAGATTTATTTAATTAATAAAGAAATGAAGACTTTAGAGAATAACTAAATAATTAACATTATTTAATCATGACCATGGAAGAAATACAAATTATTAAGAAATATTAAAGTCCCAGGCCTAGACCAGATTTCGGTGTCTACATTTTCCCTCTTTGATACAATGTCATTTCGGCATTGTGTCAAAGAAAATCAATAAAAATATGCCCCAACAATGCCTCGGTGTAAAACAGGTAAAGGCATGCCCCCTCGGGAAAAATTGACAAATTTTTGAAAAATTTCAAAAAAATTTGGACATAGTCCCGATTAGTCCATTTGATAGACAAAAATGCAGTGGAGTTGACCCAAGTTGATGTCTTACAAACACAAATGCAGGCACTACAAACAAAAATGGATAACATGGCAGTGTCAACTAAGAAATCCTTTTCAACAAAGGACATATGCCCATTTCCCTTTGATAGATCATTGTATATGACACCTTTCCCTCACGGGTATGTCATACCGAATCTCCCTAAGTACAATGGAAAACGGAATCCAATAGAACATATAATGGAATTTTCTACCATGTGCATAGATGTCACTTATGACCCCACATATCTTATGAGACTATTTCCAAGAAGTCTTGTAGGAATTGCACTAGAGTGGTTTTTCAGGTCTAGACTATGGCATCAGATCTTGGGGTGAACTAGCTGAGAAATTTGTTGAGCAATTCTCCTTCAACATAGACCATGAGATAAATATAGAAACCTTGTGTCACACAACACAAGACGAAGGTGAAACATTCATTGCTTTCTTCTAGAGATGGAGGACTATAGCTAGATGATGCCCTGTCGAAATACCTGAAAAATTTGCAAATGCAAGATGTATGTATGATTGATGATGTATGATTTGGAAATGATATTTTTCTAACATGAATTTTTATGCAGGATGACTTATTATTTGTGTGTCTCAAAGGACTTCATGATAATGCAAGAAAGAAGAACTGTTAGTGCGGAAAGAGAGATTGAGAAAGAATCAAAGAAATACGATGGATGTTAGGATTAGCAATCTTCGATGTTTGTTGTATCACAAAAGGTGTTGCACTTTATCATCATTGGGTGGGACTAATACAAATGGAGAAAAAAACCATGATATAACATAGATCAAGGTGTGCAAGGTCATCCACTTGCTAACAATAGACAGTTGCAGACAAGGACTATCGTTAACTCATACTAAGGGCACAATTTCCCTAGTATTTTGTCAAGACAAACCACATACAACAAACAAAATAAAATACGGGTCATGAGACATCATCGCTCCTCTAAATCCTTCATGGGACATCCTTGAGGAAACTAGTAACATGACTCAAAATCAAATTTTAAAAGACAGTTGACAGATAGCATTCAAAGAAAATAGAATTTTGATACATCGTTGCTTCTCTAAATCCTTCATAGGACATCCTTGAGAAAGCTAGTAACATAATTCCCATCATAAAGTCAAAAAGCCAATAAAATATTTTCCAAAACTTGATCTTTTTGTTGGATTTGTTTTGATTGATAAAAGGATTGATTGATAAAGCCTGATTTTAGGAGATACACATACCGGATAAGACTGAGTCTGGTTTCGATGTTATGACTATCTGTATAAGGCATGACAAAGCCTGGTTTCAGAAAGACATGTATCGTATAAGACATTGAGTCAGATGCCATTGATGTATTAACCTGTGTAAGGCTATGTTTGATTGTTTGACAATGTCGATATGCAGGAAGGACTCAACCTATATAAGACATAAATTGTTTTGTTGATATCAGTATTCAGGAAGGACTCATCCTGAATAAGACACAAGTTGATTGTTTTGATAATGTCTATTTCCAAGGACACATCTTGTAGTAGACATAAGTTGATATGTTTTGGTTGTTACTTGGAAATTGGTTTGATTTAACTTAGAGACATTGCTAACTTGTTCACCAAATTGATGCATGACTTGAAATGATGTGTTGAAAATTGACTGTGTGTGATGACGAACCCTAAAGGACTGACCTAGTGTGGCCTCGGGGGCTCATCGATTGATGGCCTTACCTACGTTATACACACATAGACCTCGTAGTTCGACATGACCAATGACCTTGTCATATAGACAGATGGATTGAGTCATGATTTTATATACACAAACCTAAAAAGACTGACCTAATGCATCGGGGGTACATCAGCAGATGGCCTTGCCTACGTCCAGTCGTAGAGGCAATGTAGTTCGACAAATGAAATAGACTAACAAGTGCGACTGACTCTGACTCTGTTTTTTTTTGGATTTTGTCGACATGTTTTGATTGTTTTTGTTTTTTTGAATTTTTCTAATGTTTTTGTATTTTCTCTAGGTCATTTTGTGATTTTTTTGGATTTTTCTATGGTTTTACGTCTTCAACACAGCCAATGTAAGAACCAATATGACACACGCAAGTGTTTTCCCCCAGTCGAGTATAAGAGCAATTGATTAGGAATAGGGTAAAATGGGGGATATGAAATGCACTCGATGTCAATCATTCCAAGTTATGGGAAAGACTACCACTTATTATGAATGGTATGTACAAGCGATAGATAGGAAAGATACATGATATGTACGGGGATAGGTAGTATGTACAGGGATAAGGGATATGTATAGGGAGAAGGGATATGTATAGGGATAGTGGACTCTGTATAGGGTATGTTAGATTAGAATAATAGTAGACAAAGGAGCAGAGTCAACTACACATGGCGCCTATTTGCCAGATTTTCACCATGGTATGTATCCAAAGTGCCACTGAAGTGGTTTTCACTATTGGATGAATTATTTATCTTTACTATTTTCTGGATTTTCTAATTTATTTGGTGTTACCAAGATGCCTGTTTGCCAAGTTTTCACCTTGGTAATGATTTTTTATTTTTATTTTTTATTTTTTTGTATTTTTGCTAATTAAGACAAGGCCCTCAAAAGCTATGTGTAGAACTTCTTCAGATGAAGACTATTGATTAGTGAGGAAAATGGTTCCCCTTCAGGAGTAGAGAGTTGATATGCTCCTGATCCAAAGGCTTCTGTAACAATATACGGTCCTAACTAGTTAGGTTCAAACTTTCCTGGTTTTTCTCTATCTGCTTGATTCTTTGGGTTCTCCATTAAAACCAGGTCACCAATGTCAATTTTTTTGTTCAAGACCTTCTTGTTATAGCTATGACAAAGGCGATTCTAATATGCTTGGAGATGGTCTAGTGCCTTCTGTCTTCACTCATCTAGGAATTCTAGCTCATGGAGTCTCGATACTCGGTACTCTTCGTTATCAATGTGCCCTTTCAAGGACACCCTCAGGGAAGGAATCTCGACCTCAATAGGAAGAATGGCTTCAGAACCAAATACTAGTGAATAGGGAGTGGCGCCAGTGGGAGTATAGATACTTGTACGATAGGTTCATAAGGCGGGATTAAGCTATAAATGCCAATCACAGCTAGCATCATTAATAGTCTTCTTGAGGATTCTAATGATAGTTTTGTTAGCTTCCTCTACTTGGCCATTACCTTGTGGGTAGTATGGAGTGGAAAAGGGATGTTGAATATCAAATTCGTCACAAAGATGGCAGACTTCTCGATTCTTAAATGGGCAACCATTATCCATGATTATAGACTGAGGGACACCATACCGACAGATGATATAGTTCAGGATAAACTTAGAGATCTATGTACCAGTAATGTATGTCATCGGAATAGCCTCAATCCACTTTGCAAAGTACTCAGTGGTAGTGATGATGAATTTGTGGCCATTGGATGATGTGGGATAGATCTTACCTATGAGGTTGAGTCCCCATTGAGCGAAAGCCCATGGTGACATTATAAGACAGAGCTCCTATGCTGGTGCATGTATCAAGTCTCCATGAACTTGGCATTGGCAACATTTCTTTACAAAGACATATGAGTCCTTTTCCATAGTAGGCCAATAATAACCCAGTCTCATAATATTTTTGGCTAAGGTAGGACCGCTACAATGGGAACCACATATACCCTCATGCACCCCTCACAAGGTCGCTTGTGCTTCATTAGAATCAAGACATCTCAGTAGGGTATTATCTAAGGCGCGTCTATATTGGGTGTCTTTGACGATGGTGTATTTGGCTGACTTGTGGAGGAATGTCCGACTTTGATTGTTTGACAGGCCAGTGGGTATGATTTCAGCATGGAGGTAGTCAGAGATTTTTTTGTACCATGGGGAATGAGGACCAACAATGTCACATACCATCTCAGAATCTGGCATATCGTAGGCTCGAACCAAAATTTGTTCTACCAAGAACTCAAACTTAGGCGCGTTGCTAGGAATGTCTAGAATTGATGCAATTGTAGCCATAGCGTCTGCTGCCCTGTTTAAAACACGCGGTATCTAATGAAATTTGACCTTGTCAAAGTACTCTTTAAAGCTATCAGCCATGCATTTGTACGGAGCAAGCTTCTCATCCTTAGTCTCATAATCATCATTTACCTGTCTAATTACTAGTTGAGAATCGCCATATACCTATAGGTTCTTAATTTTCCACTTGACTGCCATGCATAACCCTGTCACTAGAGCTTCATACTCTGCTATGTTGTTAGTACATGGGAATGCAATCTTGAATGACTTAGGGATGGAATCACCCTATGGTGTGATAAACAGTATACTAGCCCCTGAGCCATTATTTGTATGTGAGCCATCAAAGTACAGTTTCCATGTTATGTTTGTGTCTATGGTGAATATAAATTCATCAGGAAAGTCTACAACTAATGGATGATCTACTTGTATTGGTGTGTTGGTTAACTGATCAACAATGACTTCTCCTTTAATAGCCTTTCTCTCCACATACTGGATATCATACTTGCTAAGTATCATAACCCATTTGGCCAGTCGCCCTATTAATGCTGCTTTGCTTAGAAGATATTTTAGAGGATCTATTTTAGCAATCAACATTGTTTGATGGTTTAGCATATAGTGCCTTAGTTTTTTAGTAGCAAATACTACTGCAAGACAGACATGTTCAATGGTACTATAGTTGAGCTCATAACCTACCAAAGTCTGACTGATATAGTATACTGCCCTTTCATGAGCTTCATTGTCATTCTATGCAAGAAATGATCTAAATGATGAATGGGTTGTTGTAATATAAAGAATCAGTGGTCGTCCTTCAACAGGTGGCATTAATACTGGTGGTGTGAGTAGATATTCTTTAATTAGTTGGAAAGCCTCTCCACACCTAACTATCCATGCAAAGGGTACCCCTTTCTTAAGTAGATGTTGAAAAGGATGTGTATTATCTACTAACTGTATGATAGATCTTCTGATGGATTGCAGTCTTCCTTGCAATGTCCTTAGTTGACTGAGATTAGTTGGTGGAAGCATGTTTATGATTTCTTTTACCTTGGTCAGATCCACTTCAATACCTCGTCTAGAAATGATATAGCGTAAAAGCTTTCCTGACTTTACTCCAAACACACATTTCTTGGGATTGAGTCTTACTTTATACTTCTGCAGCCTTTGAAATATCTTCTCTAAAACCTATAAATGTTATGACCTTGTCTTGGATTTAACTATAAGTTCATCGACATAATCCTCCATAAGAGTGTGTACTATCTCATGAAAAATGGTGGTCATGGCACGTTGATAGGTTGCTCCAGCATTTTTGAGTCCAAAGGGCATAACATTCCAGCAATACGTTCCCCAAGGACAACTGAAAGTTTTCTTAGGTTGGTCTTCAATTGCAATTCTGATTTGATTATATCATTAAAATCCATCCATAAGGGACAACATATCATACCCTGCTATCATGTCTACTATCATGTCTATGTTAGGCAAAGGGAAGTCATCCACAGGACAAGCCTTGTTGATATCTCTAAAATCGGTGTAGATGTGGATGCCCCCTATTAGTTTAGTGACTGGTACAAGATTGGAAATCCAATCTACATAGTTGATTCATCTAATGAAACCAACATCCAACAGTTTCTTGAGTTCTGTCTTAACTAGTAAAGCAATCTGTGGATGCAATTTTCTCAATTTTTGTTTCACTGGTTTGACACCTGGTTATAAGGGAAAGTGATGTAGAAAAAGTTCAAGATCCAACCTAGGCATGTCTGCATATGACCAGGAAAAATTTATCTGTCTCTGTGCAAAGAAGTTGTGGAATTCTGGCTGATCTTTTGTTGTCAATGACGCTGCAAAATAAACCAGTCGAGGATTCTCTTTTGTACCTATGTTGAATTCTACTAATTCTTAAATGAGCATGGGTGACTTCTCCTGTGCAATGGGGAGAATGTTCAAACCTCCATCCGTAGGTGCCTCAGAGAGGTTTTTTCCTTCGGATGTATCCTTTATTTTTACTTTTTCATCGTCTAGAGGTGCCTTTCGGTTTTCACCTAGAGACTCGTCCTTTTTATCTTGTTTACTCTTTTCCTCATTTTTGCGATTGGAGGGTTGAACAGATTCCCCAAAATATGCTTTGTTGTCCAATTCAATGATAAAACCAGCCTTGTGATCACCACTAGGTATGCCTTCTCGTAATCCCAGGAACTCAACAATTTCTTTGTCATTCTCAAAAATGTCTAAGACGGGTGTGTCTTGTTGGTCCCAATCAATGAGTTGGGGATAAACTAAGGGCATGTCATCATCAGAATTATCAAATTTTAACGGTGCCAAGGTAAGCACTGAGTTGTTCATATGGTCACAAAAGTCTTGTACTAAGTCATGTTTGCCCTTTGGTTTAGATCTAGGGAGATTGAGAGGTGGGCCTAATGCCAAGGTTTGCTTATCTGGAACAGATGTATCAGGTTGCCAAGAGGTAGGATCAAGTGATTCCAAATAGTAGTGTTTAAACCATTCCCCTTTTGCATATTCTTTGGTGGACAAGAATTCAATGGATTTGGTGAGGATCTTAATATTAAGTCAAGTTCTCCAAATAGCTTTTCAAGGTCCATGGAAGAAGTAGAGGATAGGGAATCCCACTCATATTCATTTGTAAGACGTCAACCTAGGTCAACTCCACTACATTTTTGTCTATCAAATGGACTAATCAGGACTATGTCCAAATTTTTCTAATTTTTTTCTAAAATTTGTCAATTTTTTTCCGAGGGGGCATACCTTTACCTGTTTTACACCGAGGCATTGTTGGGGCATATTTTTATCGATTTTCTTTGACACAATGCCAGAATGGCATTATATCAAAGAAGGGAAAATGTAGACACCGAAATCTGGTCTAGGCCTGAGACTTTAATATTTCTTAATAATTTGTATTTCTTCCATGGTCATGATTAAATAATGGTAATTATTTAATTATTCTCTAAAGTATTCATTTATTTATTAATTAAATAAATCTAATTATTTAATTAATTCACTTTAACTTTTATTCTTCTATTAATTAAATAATCTTAATTATTTAATTAATTCACACTTTTCTTTATTCCATCCGATTAATTAAATAAAAGCTTTTTATTTAATTATGTTACTAATTAACCTTATCCTTCTTCTTCAATTAAATAAATTCTTATTTAATTTACCTTTATCATATGTCAACTATAATTAAATAAATTATTTATTTATTTAATTATTCATTTAATCCCTTCTTCACTTAATTAAATAATTCTTATTTATTTAATTATTCTTTAAATATCAAATCTTGAATTAAATGAATTATTTAATTTATAAATTCTATTTTAACGCATTCCTCTATATTTAGATAATTGTGCAAATTATCTAAGTATTCACTCTTACTCGACTCAAAGATCTACTTGATTCAGTTAGTTAACTCTTGATTTAATGTCTGAGTTGCTTTCTCGAGTAATATCTTTGTCAAATCATTCAGTCATCTAGTTCTAACTCAATTGCATGTACATGCATATTAATTAAATATTCCTATTTAATTAATTAAATCTTGTGTGTGCATTCAAACAGAGAGTTTCTTTAATTCATCTTTATCTTTGTTATGCAAAGACTATTCTTTTGTTTTCGAATACCAAACTTGAAGATTAAATCATTTATTTAATATTTATTTCTATTCCTAATTTATATCACTCATATCATTACTAACTATTATCAAAATGCATAACTAATCTGTCAATCTCAACTGTCCATTGATCTTTCGATCCTGAGCTGTTGTTCGAATGATCAATTTTCTATAAATTGATCTGTCCTTCATCATCCCAATCTCTCTTGAAATCGTATGACTTTTAGAGCAATTATCTTGAATCTTCAATGTTTTGTCTTAATCACAACACTTAGGCCATGCTTGCATGAACTTTGAAAATCTAAGGGCAAGTACACTACACAGACGAAATGGAGAAGAGTAATGGGGGTTATTCAATAGAATTGATCGCATGTTTGGTAAAATAGTTTATTTTATGCATGTTGTTCATTAGCTTTCTTTTGTGCTCAATTATCTAAGCTTTGAGGATTCGATAGTTTGAATAGATTATATTTGAATTGCTTAACTCTCTCCAAACACTCAAGGACACATTACAGTAGAAGAAATAGAGGTTGTTGCACAAGACCCTAAGTTTTCCTCTTTTGTAGATGAGTACCTAGCAAATGATCATCAACAATCCTTAGCCAAATTTCTAGTTGAAGGTGCTACCTTACTTACAGGATTTGATATTAGCACCTTACAAGCTCAACCTACACAAGGGGCAAAGACAATGACTGCTAGTACTACTATACCTCAGGTAAATACAGCCATACCATCTAGTACACCTACACATAGTACGATAGTCCATACATCTCCATTTGGTATGTCTGGCATGATATCGGGATTTAATTTCACTGTAGGGGCATCATCATCCACTCCCTTCAGTCCTCTTCTTGGGAGTAAAAGATCTCAAACGTCAGCTTCTACACCAAATGTTAGTGTCACGAGTACTATACCACATTCAACAATCATACCTAATGTCAGTGTCACGAGTACCATACCACAATCGATGGCCATACCTAGTGTTCAAACCACTAGTACTATACCGCAGATTACACAAACAAGATGCATTTCCTCATTCCAATATGGTAATCAGAATCCATTTTCCCAGATTGGCAGTCAGAATCCATTCTCCTAGATTCCAAGTCAAAACCAATTCACACAGATTATGAATCAGAATCCCTTCTCCCAGAGTGGTAGTCAGAATTCGTTCACATAGATTCTGAGTCAAAACCAATTTATGTAGATTCTGATCCAAAACATGTTTACCAACATTTTGAATCCAAACCCAAATCAAATACCAACATTCAATCAAAATCCATCATGAGACCTTGGATTTCAGAATACATACACAGATCCGCATAATCCACTAGCACATCATTGACCCAGGTTGACATCTTACAAACACAAATGCAGGCACTACAAACACAAATGGATAACATGGCGATGTCAACTAAGAAATCCTTTTCAACAAAGGACATATGCCCATTTCCCTTTGATAGATCATTGTATATGTCACCTTTCCCTCACAGGTATGTCATACCAAATCTCCCTAAGTACAATGGCAAATGAAATCTAATAGAACATATAAGGGAATTTTCTACCATGTGCATAGATGTCGCTTATGACCCCACATAACTTATGAGACTATTTCTAAGAAGTCTTGTAGGAATTCAACTAGAGTGGTTTTCAGGTCTAGACTATGGCATAAGATCTTGGGGTGAACTGGATGAGAAATTTGTTGAGCAATTCTCCTTCAACATAGACCACGAGATAAATATAGCAACCTTGTGTCACACAACACAAGATGAAGGTGAAACATTCATTGCTTTCTTCCAGAGATGGAGGACTATAGCTAGCCGGTTTCCTGTCGAAACACCTAAAAAACAAAAAGTCACTATGTTCCAGGAAAACCTTCATGCAAAACTAGGGAGTAACTTAAGGGTACATTGTTGTACATCTTTTTCAGAACTAGTGTAAAAAGGGGTTATAATAGAAAAGGATCTCATTGAAAAAGGCAAACTTAAGACATCTACATCCAATAGAAATCTGATAGTGCAAAACGCCCCCAATGACAAAAATAGATTTTGGTCTCGAAACAAAAATGTCACCAATGATGGGGTAGTTGATGCTAAAACTATACAAGAAAGACCAATCATCACATTACAAGGATCTAACTCTTCATCCTACATGCTTAATGCTGTCAATTAACCTTCCAACATGGTAAAAAATACTCAACGTTTGCAACAAAGGAGGTTTCAAAAATGTGAATTCACTCCCTTAGGGGAACCCATTGAGTCCGTAGTCAAAAAAATGTTACAACATAATATTATATAGCTTCAAGAGCCAAGACAATATGATCCAAGAAAATTTAAACCAGTTTGGTGGGATGACAATGATTTTTGTGATTATCATAGAACTAAGGAACATAACCTACAAAATATCATACAAGATCTTGTAGAAAAGAGAATTATCAAAGTTAGTGGACATAAACAAAAGTCATCAAACACAGATCCTCAAGTCTTTTCTGATCCACTCCATGACCATGGGAAAGGGAATGTCCCCAATTCGAGTACCAAGACCAATATGTCAGCCTACTATGCAAATATCAAGGATGATTATAATAGTGGAAAAACCATTAACCACCTTCGGGCCACAAATGAGAATATCAATACCATTACTATCAATACAAATCCTGAGTGCACTTTCAATACTCGGCGTACTAAGATCACTATCCAAGGTCCTCCATCACAGCAAACACCACAGCCTTCCAACTCACAATATAACCTACTTGACCAGTTGGGGAAGATCCCAACCCAAATCTCAATCTTGGAACTGTTGCATATTTCCCCTGAGCATCGATCTCTTTTAGATAAATCTTCACAAACCGCCACTGTCCTAAATGATATCGATGTCAATCATTTCCAGGAAATGGTGGGCTACTTGACCAATAATCATCATGCCACATTTTCTGAACAAGACTACGCAACTGAAAAGACAAACCATAATGATCCTTTGCATCTTGAAGTCCTTGTTGATGACACCAAAGTTAGAGGAGGTTTGGTAGACAGAGGAGCAGGGGTAAATCTGTGCACATTAAAAACTGATTAAAGCATTAGGTTTCTCAGAAGCATGTGTAGACACAACCAAAAGTATTGTCATTAAAGATTATGATGATAAGGAACATAAATCAAAGGGGGTGGTAACACTTCCTATCAGAATTGGTCCTGCAATAATGGAGACAAAGTTCCAGGTCTTGGATCTCACCCTTCCATACAACCTTCTGCTAGGAAGACCATGGATTCATGCCATGAAGGCGGTCCCTTCCACATATCATCAATGTCTCAAATTCCCTTAGAATGGCACTGAAATAACTATAGATGGTAACCTAGATCCATTCCAATATTGCACCAATCTAAAAGAGATACCCCAATGCCAAGTGCCAGTAAACCAAGAGGCTTCATTGTCCAATTCATCTCACTATGTCGATCCATCCACGCTCACTCGAACATCTATTTCACCTTCAATTCCTACCACTCCTAGGGTTGAGATCCAAGAAAAGGGTTGTGGAGAGTATTACATGAAGACATCTTATTGTGTTAGCCATTTGATTTCTCCTAAGTCATATGGTTTACCTACATCAGATAGGAGACAATCTATGGTCACTATACATATTCCTCCCACAATAACTTTCACTAAATGGGGAGAATTAAGCAAAGAGGCCATAAATGTACAGAAGATGTCACCTCCTAGCTGTATAGGGAAGATGATGAAGAACCTCTCTCACTTGCTCACATTCCTACAGATCTAAATGGAAAAGGTTTCACAATCATGCAAAGCAAGGGATATAATGGACAGAGTGGTTTAGGCTTAAATCAAGACAGGAGGATTGAACCAATATTTATTTCTTAGTGGCCAAAAGGCTTAGGGCTTGGGTTTCAACCAATTGAGATTGGTGTTGTTCCTAGTATCGCATCACCCTTAATGGAGGAAGTAAGTGCTTCAGACAATATCGAGACAACTCATGAACCATCTGACGAACACCATTGTGGCTCCCCCGACTCAAACGAATATGAGTGGGATTCCCTATCCTCTACTTCTTCCATGGACCTTGAAAAGCTATTTGGACAACTTGACTTAATGTTAAGATCCTCACCAAATCCATTAAATTCTTGTCCACCAAAGAATATGACAAAAGACAAATGTTTTAAACACTACTATTGGGAATCACTTGATCCTACCTCTTGGCAACCCGATACATCTGTTCCAGATAACCAAACCTTGGCATTAGGCCCACCTCTCAATCTCCCTAGATCTAAACCAAAGAGGAAACATGACTTAGTACAACACTTTGTGACCATATGAACAACTCAGTCCTTACCTTGACACTGTTAAATTTTGATAACTCCGACGATGACATGCCCTTAGTTTATCCCCAACTCATTGATTGGGACCAACAAGACACACCTATCTTAGACATTTTTTAGAACAATGAAGCAATTGTTGAGTTCCTGGGATTACGAGAAGGCATACCTAGCGGTGATCACAAGGCTAGTTTTATCATTGACTTGGACAATAAAGCATATTTTGGGGAATCTTTTCAACCCTCCAGTCGCAAAAATGAGAAAAAGAATAAACAAGATAAAAAGGACAAGTCTCTAGGTGAAAACTGAAAGGCGCCTCTAGATGATGAAAAAGTAAAAATAAAGGACACATCTGAAGGCGAAAACCTCTCTAAGGTGCCTACGGATGGAGGTTTGAACATTCTCCCCATTGCACAGGAGAAGTCACCCATGTCAAACTAACGAATCCTTAAAGCTTAGATAATTGAGCACAAAAGAAAGCTAATGAACAACATGGATAAAAGAAACTATTTTACCAAGCATGTGATCAATTTCATTGAATAAACTCCATTACTCTTCTCCATTTCATCCATGTAGTGTACTTGCCCTTAGATTTTCAAAGTTCGTGCAAGCATTGCCTAAGTGTTGTGATTAAGACAAAATATTGAAGATTCAAGATAATTGCTCTAAAAGTCATACAATTTTGAGAGAGATTGGAATGATGAAGGACAGATCAATTTATGGAAAATTGATCATTTGAACGATAGGTGAGGATTGAAGGATCAACGGACGGTTGAGATCGACAGATTAGTCATGCATTCTGATAACAGTTAGTAATGACATGAGTGATATAAATTAGGAATATAAATAAAGATTAAATAAATGATTTAATCTTCGAGTTTCGTATTCAAAGATAGAAGAATAGTCTTTGCATGACAAAGATAAAGATGGGTTAAAGCAACTCTCTGTTCGAATGCACGCACAAGATTTAATTAATTAAATATGAATATTTAATTAATATGCATGTACACACAATTGAGTTAGAACTAGATGACTGAATGATTTGACAAAGAGATTACTCGAGAAAGCAACTCAAACATTAAATCAAGAGTTAACTGACCGAATCAAGTAGATCTTTGAGTCGAGTAAGAGTGAATACTTAGATAATTTGAACAATTATCTAAATATAGAGGAATGTGTTAAAATAGAATTTATGAATTAAATAATTCATTTAATTCAAGATTTGATATTTGAAGAATAATTAAATAAATAAGATTTATGTAATTAAGTGATGAAGGGATTAAATGAATAATTAAATAAATAAAGAATTTAATTAATTATAGTTGACATATGATAAAGGTAAATTAAATAAGAATTTATTTAATTGAAGAAGGATAAGGTTAATTAGTAACATAATTAAATAAAAAGCTTTTATTTAATTAATTGGATGGAATAAAGAAAAGTGTGAATTAATTAAATAATTAAGATTAGTTAATTAATAGTAGAATAAAAGTTAAAGTGAATTAATTAAGTGTTTTAAATTATGTCAAAATTACCTCTTTGAATATATTAATTGCATAAGTGATATTTTTATCATAAATGGCGGTAATATTTCAAGGTAAGAGGACCTACTTAACATATAAAATAAATTAATCATTTTTTCTATGTTAGAAATGGTAACTATTAACTAGTTACACTTTAGAATTTTCACCGTCTAGCCTCCTTTCTTGCCAGTAAAAATTTTAGAGAGTGAAATGTCTCATAGGTATGTTGCAAAAATAGTTGTCATTGCACCAAAATATCGACCTATTAATGCTTGATACAAACACCAGAGTTAATAGATCAATGAGAGGCGATTAAGCCATGTCGTGAATCCTGAGGCCAATGCTGAACAACCAAGGGGATGAAGGGAAACACATTCCAGCAATCCCTCCCAATGTGATTGAGGGATTCAAACCTGACACCTTTGTATCTAATAACAATTGTTGCATAGATGGTTGTTGTTACACCAAAAGATTGACCTATTAATGCTCAATATGAATGCCAGAGTTAACGGATCCACGAGAGGCAATTAAGCCATGTTGTGAATCCAGAGGCCATCATTAAACAACCAAGGGGATGGAGGGAAACACCTTCCAACAAGGTGGTCCTTCTTATTATTATCAATATAATTTTAAAAAAATGTTTTTTTTAATGAATTAAAATATTTAATAGAAATATTAAGTCTATTAGTATGACATAATTTGAATCATCATGTTATAATCCATCTAGATATGACCTACATAATAATTTATTATTTTCAATCTACTCTTGAAAATTCCATTATGAATTATTGAAGATTATCTATTGAGGTTAGGGATGTATCTTAAGCTAAATCACCTTAATTGTAAAATATATACTATAAAATATCTTACACAAAAAATAGAAATGTATATAAAGATCAATTCATATAATGAAAGAGAGGACAAACCTTATTGAGGGTGGGAGTCACTCTAGTAAAGTGATATATACTATGGGTATCATATAATTTAATTAGAAAAAATAATCAAACTTTTTAACGTGTATAATATAAGGTAATTAAAAATAATAGTCATGCTATTTATAAAAAAGAGGGTATTAATATAAAAGGGATCCCCATAATGACATTATATGGTGATAGATTTAAAAAATAAGGAAAACATTAATTACATGGGATATAGACATTTTCTAAAAAGTGAGCCACTTTTAGGGGGAGTGAATAACTAATATGGTTTAGAATCTTCAAACAAGGGAACACGTATTATCATAAGAATAGAATTATTGTTCAACATAATAAATATACTAATCATAATATTAAAAATATAAAATAAATAACAATGTAATAAAAAATAAGTATTTTTTTTTTTAGAAAATAATTCTCCATGAGTTGCTATAAATTATATATATATTATTTCCCTTCACTATTATATATTTTTAAATTTTAAAATATATATATTTAAAATTAAAATACAAAACATATATAAAGAATTAAGGATTTCTATTTTTTAGCTATATACTTTAATTTTATAGCTAACATGTTCTATGAGATATACATACATGTTATTTTAGGGTTCATATATTATAATTATATTATATGTATATGAATTAAGATTACCTCTTTACGATATTCCAAATTGATGAGCTTCTCTCGATGAAAAAAGTGTAGAAGGCTTGTAACTTGTTTATGATGTACATTTAGCATGTTAACCAAATCCTCTTCTTTAACCCATTGTACACTGCCAAACCAATGAAAATATCATCATTCCAATGTTTTTTCCTCATTTTTATTATCATTCATAGTTAATACTTTAGTTTCTTCATAATAAAAGAGCTCTTCGATGAGAAAATAGACAATAAATATTCATATTCTATCTAAAATAAACTAGCACAAATAATTTAATGCTAAGCAATAGTAAAATTGAAAGCTCAAAAAACTTTATCCACTCATGAATACTGAGAATATAAGAGCTATTATAATATGATTAATAGATATCCTAATAAATTTTCACATACAAAGAATTGTATAAGAATTTATCAACATCAATTTATTATCTAACTAGAATAGGATTTCCAAAAAATACTATGAAAAAAGATTGCTAAAACATAACTAAAATAATTCATGATAGCGAGCATTTGTAATTTGCAATAATTATGCAACATGTTAAAATACACAAGTATATTCAACATGCAAGAAAGGGGCGTGTAAAATAAATACATAAGGAGAAACATAAAAATTCCTTAAGAAGAATTTGGATTAGACATCAATGTAGCATAATCATAGATTAGAAGAAAAATAAAGAAAAACATAACAGTAATGTATATGACATTGAAAAAAGTGAATTTATTATATATTTTTACTCCTCCAATGGACTATATATGAAAAAAGAGAGACTACATAATTCCAAAGACCATACAAAGAAACATGCTAGCACTATAAATCATATAGAGAAATAATATTTTCTTGAAAAATATGCTAAATAAGATAAGTATAACTATACATCTACTTAACATTGATCGTTTAAAAAATAGTTAGAATCATATAATATTATTTAATTACCTACAATTTCCTATTAAAATGAGATAAAATGAGACATAACAATATAGGTTCTATTTTCCAAATCACATGTGTAGGAAGAAAAGCATGAAGTTTCATTAGTAAGTAGTCTATTTACTTAATTCTATTTTGAAAAAAATGCTCTCATATCTTTCAAAAATATGATATTTTAATGCCCAAAACTTTACGACCAAAACATAGCAAGGACAAGACACAACTTCCAAAATTTTGACCACAAACATAAAACTAACTCACATAAGTTTGTTTCCAAACAATTATAGAGGGAACCTCAAGGGCCCATCTCTGATAGTCTTACCTACGTGATGCGCAAATGCTTCATAGTTTGACAAATTGAGTTCACTCCAACTCATATTTGATTGAACAACAATAATGTAACTCAATTTGGTTCAAAACTCTCACAATCAATTTGGCAATATTTCAAACATATATTCACTCTACAACTTTCAGCTGCTGATCGCAATGAAATAGACAATACTAAAACACACATAACTTTCACTCTGTTTGACCAAATTTAAAATTTTAAAATTTTAATAGTTTTGAAAATTCATTCAATAGTTTCTCATATATATTTCATATTCTAATGTTCCAATTTGATTATGCTATATTATAGATATTAGATTTTCATTTTACATCAACCTCAAAGAATATAAATGATATTTTATATGGACTATATAGTTCATTTGAAATCTAAATATAAAGTGAAACAAATTCAACTCATGTTGCAACTGTTGCTAAGAGAATAATTCATGAGCCTAAGTAAACTCTATTGCCTTACTAATTAAGAATAATTCTTGAGAACACACTTTTATAAGGGAGAGAGATAACATGTCATGTCATGGAATAACAAAATTCAAACAATTCCATTAAAAAGACCTTGAAAAAATATAAGCAACACAAATTAGAAAATATAACGTGATCATTCTAATATCCAATGTAGCATCACATAATGTAGGTTTGTTAGTGTTGGAAGACTGTTGGAAGTTTTTCATTGTTGATATTGTCTAGAAACATGAGCATGAGGTGCATATATTGTATGATTCAGTGTTGTCATTGATGTAAACATTGTTATGATCATTGTAGCATGGATTGGAAGCATTCTTGAAGACTTTGGACAGAACAAGTTGATCCGGAAAATATGGTTATACAGGAATTTTGCTAAGTATTCCTCCTGACAATATCGTGGTTTAGTGCGCCAATTTTTGGGTCTACACTCCACCGTAAGTTGATATATCACTTTGTGATTCTAACTAAAATTTTGGTATCATCAAATGCATCTACATTCAAAATTGGTGACATTTTGTCAAGTATTCTGAAAGATATGAATGATATAGTTCAGCTCTATATTTTGCAATCATTCTTTGTACAATGTATCAATGTGGAAGATTCTAAATTTCTTCGTAGGTAATTATTTTGTTTTGCAATTAATGAGGATAAGCTATTAGATGACAGATGAGTGACAATTCAAAATAAAATCAAACTTTGATGTCACATGTATGGAAAATTGTATGTACATATGAAGGTTTTGTGTTTAGGTCTATTTTTTGGCCGACCTAACATGTTTGATGTTTTGTGGAGGACAAGTAATTAAATTTATATTATGTGGAATCTATATTAGATCCATCCCAACCCATATTAAGGAGAATTGAATTTTGAATTATAGTTCGAGATGTGGATATAATGTTTGTGAGGATGACATGTTCAATTTTGTGTGTTACTTCTAATTAGGCTAACCTAATTGAAGTTACACTTGATATGCATATATATATGAGATTAGCTTCATAGTTTTGGTGTGTGTGTATGCATGTGGAATGTGAATGATGATGTGATAGAGAGCAGATTTCATGTTAGTAATAAGAGACATATGACATGTATGGTGTTACACCTACATGTGTGTGATGTGAATATAATAAGAGTTGATCAGATTGTGAGCAGAGCAGAGTATTGTTTCAGATCCGTGTGAAGATCATTTTGTACTTCATTGGAACTATAATCCAACATTTGATAGATTTTATTGTATCAGTTCAAATAGGTTGTGTAGCCACCCCTTCTTTTTATCTTTCTTACTTTCTATGGGCATTGAGTTCACTTGGATAGTGAGTCCACCTGACAGTGAGCCTTTCTGTAATATCTTATATCTAAATATAACATATTGTGAGCTAACCCTCACTATGGTTTTCCCATTTTTGGTTTTCCACGTAAAAATACAGGTGGTGTTCATGTGTCATGTGAATTTGTGGATGTCTTCATTCTTTCATTCATCATTACAGTTATATTTATTTTGATAATTTGATGGCTTATATTTAATTGGTTTACAGGAATATTGATTCACCCCCTCTCTCAATATTCCAAGTGTTCAACAATTGGTATCAGAGCTTGGATCCATGGAAGGAGCTTGACTGCTTTGGGAAGATCTTGGATTTTGAACACATGGTTAATAGAAAGTATCCTATTCCACTAGAAGAGGTTCCTACTATTGAATACACAAAAGAAGACTACATGATTGAAAAAGAAGAACTCAAAGTTGCTCTTGAAGATATTAAAAGAGTTGAAGATGAAAATAGAGATTTGAAAGAGAATCTTAAAGAGGCAAATGAATGTATTAGAAAACTAGGAGAGAAAATCAAGGAATTTAGAGAAAAGCATAAATAAGTCAAATGATGAATGCATATAACAATGGTTAGAATGATTCAATCCTTCAAAGGCTATTGTTATACATCCTATGGATTTGGACACAAGTCTAACCAATGCAAATCTAGAATGGATGAAAGGAATAATTCTCAAAGGAATATCATATGCAAAAATTGTAGAAGGCCTAGACATATTGCTAAATTCTACAAAAAATAAAAAACACAAGGAAGAATGATCCAATGAAGAAGAATGAACCAGTTAAGAAGATTGATTTGGATGAAGTAAATAAGGAAATGGAAAAGATATGGAGAAAGAAAGAAGAGACTGAGGATAAGGGAGAATCTCTACCAATCTTTGGTGCAGATGTTTCCTTTGGTAACTAAGCCCAGAGCTATGGCTTAGGGGGAGCTTTAATGAATATCCTATGTCCCCCAACATAAAATAGGTGCAAGTGAGATATAGCATGAAGATGTGTTGAAGAATGAAATTCTTAATCTAAGGAAGAAAATTGTGGAAGAAAATATTTTAATGCAGAAATTTTTGGAGCTTGAAAAGTTGACTTTACATACAAGGTTTTAGGGTTATCATATTTTTGTCTAAAGCATTTATTATTGAAATGGGTCAAATCGGAGAGTTAAAAGCATGCTTGACAAGATAAATCCATCTCATTGAAAGTATTCATAGAAGAATAAAGGAGAAAGAAGCGAATTTGAAGGGTCCTAAGCATCTCCAAGTCACAGAATTTCAAAACCCTAGTTCGTCAAGAAAGAGAAAAAGGTATTTAACAATCTCTGTACATTCTAATTTATTGGAGTTATTAGTGGAAGGAAAGTTGAATGCAATAGTGATATTAGAAATTGTGGATATTTCTCAAATACCACAACCCAAATTTAGGAGATATTCTTCCAAAGCTTTAGAAGTTGATCCCCTAAGTTCATTTTTGCATATACCTCTTGGGATTGTGCCTACTAAAGACATTAGGGAATATATACATGGGAATATGGAACAACACACCTACATAAAACTATTCCATCTATGGGTAGATGAGTTGGTCAGAGAAGATTATACCTTGAAACCAAAATACAATATCTTGACTAAGAAGAAATTAGATGTGTGGCACTAGTTTCTAAACTTTAGTAATGAAGAGAAATGTATTAGAATGGAATTGAGCAGAACATATGATCAATTCATGTGGATTGGTGGTCCCCACATGATTACCAAAGAAGTGATTAGAGAAATCACTAGTTTATGGTCCACCAAACTGATTCTAGTCCAAAAATCTTCCAAGAATAAAGACATAATTTTGCAAATGGGTACTACAATAAACCCTATCAAAAATCCAGCAATTTAATATACAGCAATGGATATTGGACATATGATTTATGGAGAAAGTTTGGTCTCTACAACTATAATTCATGTGGCACTGAATATGATTAAGAATAATGGTGAATATGATCTTTGTGAGTTGCTCCAAAAACAACTGATGGAGAACCTGAAATAAATCAAGAAGAAAAAGAATATATTCAAGTATGGCACATTGATAATTAATTTGGTTTTCTACATTATGAAGGAAGTTTCGGTAGTAGGAAAGGTTATTTGGTCAAATGAAAAAGTTGTTGCTCATCAAATAAGAGACTACATTAGAAACCTCAAAGATTTGGATGCTTAAGGTGATGCCCTTACAACATTCCTTGCAATGTTTCAAAGAAGGATGAATATGAGACCGAGAATCCTGAGGGATGTGGTAAGGAAATAGATGAATGACATTACATTTTTGGTTTCCACTGATTATTGCATAATGGAAGTAGTTGAACCCAGAACTGTTTGGGTCCCAGAATTTGGTTATGAAGTGACAAAAGTAGCTGCTGGTTGTGCTGAAGTATTGTTGAATAGTCCTAAGGATCCTACCAGACTAAGATTTGGAAACTCTAGAGAGAAGACAATGGAAGTCTCTCAGAAATTCAATAAATCACAAATAAAGAGACATATTAATTATGAGGTAGAATCATGTGCTAGAGAGTTTGGCATTTCAATGGACTCCACTAGGGAAACTATAGAAAGAGTTAGAGGTGACATGAGTATAGAAGATGCCTCTGGTAGCTCTAGGAGATCAGCTATCATATCTGGTAAGAAGAGGCTATCCATCTAGGTTGTCCTCCGATAGTCCATGCCATCAGTGCATAAGAGAAGAAAACCACAAGGAGATTTAAATAAAAATCCATGATGAGAAAGGAAGCATGCATCACTAAATAAAATATAGATGATTCTCAACATGAGCAAGATATCAATGAAGCTGTGAAGATAGGACAAGAAACAATGGAGAAATTCAAGGAATATGTTTCTGGACTAAGAGAACAAGTTGAAATAGAAATTGAAGGATGGATTAAAGAAAGGAAGTTATTGGACATCATAGAAAAGTGTGCATCTACACACAACAAGGTGGAAGAGAGTTTGAAGGATGTTCATACCTACGAAGAAGAAGCAAAAATATATTTTTGTATTTCATGAAGTGGTTTGATGTTACACAAAGCATAAAGGATGTTATGAGTACAATTGAGACACAAATAAACTATCCATCAAATACTTATGACCTGGTACAAGACAAAGATGATCAGACCTAGACTACTCTTGTGACTCTACATGGAGAATATTTTACTCTATAGAGCTAGAAGGAAGAAACAATCATATAATTCAAGAATCTAAGGGACTTGATAAAAATGAAGCACATACCTATCTCAAGTGCCCTTGCTAGTACAAATAGCATTTTAGAGATAAATCTTAACCCGTGTACTTCAGAAGAAGGAAAAGAAACTTTGGTGAAGCTTGAGTTACAACACAGAGTACTTGTAGTAGCAAGGGAGTAGTAGGAAGAAGGCAAATCCACCTTGCAAGTTATCCTAGAGAAGCTTCATGGGTCAAAATCTCCAGGTTGACAATTTTCTCTATTAAGCATTTTTCAAATATTTAGATTCTTTTTGCATATATGTGGTCCAAGTATAGAAGTTTTTTGGTTAACTCTCTGAAAGGGAGTCTGCACACTCTTCCAATTACTCACATATATATATCTAAGGGGGAGTATATAGAGTTTTCTTTTTGATACACCCTTTGTCATTGATGTTAAAGGGGGCGAGATACTTGAAAAAGATTTGGAGAGTTGGGAAGAGATACTTGAAAACAAAAACACTTGGAGAGATATCGAGAAAGAATTTTCGGGGAGAGAATAATTTTTTGGGATTTTTTTTTAATATGTGTGTTGCCATCAACAACAAAGGGGGAGATTGTTTGGAAGACTGTTGGAAGTTTGTCATTGTTGATGTTGTCTAGCAACATGAGCATGAGGTGCATATATTGTATGATTCAGTGTTATCATTGATGTCAACACTTTTATGATCATCCTAGTATGGATTGGAAGCGTTCTTGAAGAAATTTGGATAGAAAAAGTTGATCCAAAAAATATAATTAACAAGAATTTGGCTAAGTATTCCTCCTGACTATATTGTGGTTCAATGTGTCAGTTTTTGGGTCTGCACTCCACTGTAAGTTGATATATCACTCTATCATTCTAACTACAATTTTTGAAATCATCAGATTCATCTACATTCAAGATTTAGTGACATTTTGTGAAGTATTCTGAAATATTTGAACAAAGTTCAGCTCTATATTTTGTAGTCATTCCTTGTACATTGTATCAATGTGGGAGATTCTACATTTCTTTGCAGATAATTATTTTGTTCTACCATGATGAGGATAAGCTATTAGATTTTGTCTCAGTGGAGATTCAAAGAAAGATCGAGCTTTGAATTCACACATATAGAAATGGTATGTACATATGAAGGTTTTGTGTTTAGGTCTATTTTTGGGCCGACCTAACACATTTGATGTTTTGTGGAGGAAAAGCAAGTAACTTTAACTTATGTGGGATTTAAATAGATCTATCCCAACCCATATTAAGGAGAATAAAAAATTTTGAATTATGGCATGAGATGGGGATATAATACTTTTGAGGACGACATGTTCAATTTTGTGTGTTAAGTTTCTAATTAGGACAACCTAATTGAAGTTACACTTGATATTGATATATATATGAGATTAACTTTGAAGTTTTGATGTGTGTGTCTGTGTATGTAATGTGAATGATGATGTGATAGAGCAGATTGCATGCAAGTAATAAGAGACATATGACATGTATGGTGTTTCACCTACATGTGTGTGATGAGAATATAATCAGAATTGAGTAGATTGTGAGCAAGGTAGAGTATTGTTTCAAATCTGTGTGAAGATCATTTTGTACTTCATTGAAACTATAATCTAGCAATTCATAGATGCTATTGTATTAGTTTAAATGGGCTATTTAGCCACCTCTTCTTTCTATCTTTCTTACTATCTATGGGTAGTGAGTTCACTTGGATAGTGATTTCACCTGGTAGTGAGCCTTTTTGTAATATCTTATATCCAGATATAATATATTGTAAGCTAATCCTCACTGTGGTTTTTCCCATTTTGGGTTTTCCATGTAAAAATATTGGTGTTCATATGTCATGTGATTTTTTGGATGTCTTCATGCTTTCATTCATCATTACAGTCATATTTATTTTGATAATTGGATGGTTTATGTTTAATTGGTTTAAAGGAATATTGATTCACCCCCCTCTCAGTATTCTAGGTGTTCAACAGTTAGATTGAATGGTAAAATATGATGACAAACATGTATGCAAAATTAGAATGCCCCACAATACCTACAGACTGATTTAAAAACATTATTTCAAAATAAAATTTTAGACAGTGAAAGACTATAAAAAGAGTATCATTATCATTGTCTTCAAGTTTATGCTAATGCAAAGATACTAAGAAACTATTACATGTTACATTTAATGTTTACACATCTAACGTAAAAGCACTCAAATCCTTATAATCTTACACATGTATTTAACAATTTATTGACAAAACTACACTTTAATTTTAATTAATGACTACACTTAAATATGAATCATAATTTACATAAATAAACTAATGGCTGACAATTTCCATTAAGAATATAAACTATGGTACATGGAATAAGACTTCTACAATGAACAAATTATATCAATGAGTATAATAAAAATTTAAATTTATTTGATTTTTCCTATAAATAAATTTTAATATATCTATTTTTTCCTACAAAACAATTTAACCATATCTGATTTTTATTTTTCAAATTATGGCACTGCTTTTTGAGGGAGAAAAGAATAAGGAAATTCTCCAACAATACTTGTCAGTTGAGGGAAAAAGGACAAATCAAATAATTTTCAAATAGATTTGTTTTTCTAGAATTGTCAAGAATATGTTTTCATTAGTGTATATATTCACACACACCACTGGAATAATAAAATTGTCTATTCTAATGATCAAAAGAGAGAATGTAAATTTTTGAGGAAATTGCATATTTTCACTCAGTTAATACATTTAGCTTGATAGAGTATAAATCAACTAATAGAAATTACTCACAACCTTCCATCATTGCCTTACATGATTTGGCAATGGTAGACAAATAGTGGAACAAAAATATTAAAGGTGATTCATAGTATTCTAACAATTTATTTGTAAGGACTCCATGTAAAGCCATTGTAAGCCTCTCGCATGCTACAAAATTAATAAGTTATATGATCATATAAGGCTAAACCCTCAAATAGATGAAAGACCAAATAAGAGGTGGGGAATTTGGATTTGAATTGAGATGTTCTAGGTGCTACCACATATAGTCATATTTTACGTTTGACTACCATAGGCAAAGCATTGTTAAATAACAAACAATATTTAATTCTAGAGAAGACTCTATAGATTTGCATGATTGTAATTCTCAATAGTTCTCATAGAATAAAGAAGTTCAGTCTTCTTGAAAAAGAATTTATATGCAACTTGAAATATATGGTAATAAGGACTTTACAGAAAATTTCAATGTGTTAAGCAAATCTTAAATCATCGAAACTATGAGAATAAATAACAAGATATTCTTCAAGGAAATGAATATAGGATATTTAGAATATTAAGTCAGCAGAATTAAGTGACAAGGTCCCTACCTTGGTCCTTCTCAAACTGGAAGAGGCTGCAAAATGATCGTTGTCAATACTATCTTCTCTTCAAATAAAGGCCTATCTTTCATAGAAACGTCCAACCAAAACCGCAACGTTCATTCAAACCAGTAATAGTAATTAACAAAGACTACTCCTTCCTCATCGAATAGACCCTCCAGAATATGGATGGCCTCTCTTAGCGCTGGCATTCCTAAGTTGTGAACTCTTGACAAGACATCACAACTAAGATTCAAATAGAATGGGAGAAGAATCAAAATCCATTGCCAACCCATTTCATGGTAAACTCTCCAGCCAAAAAGCCCCGTAAATGTGCATGTCCAATCTGGTTATATTGGCAGGGCGTGGATATATTTGTTTTGACTAGTGACTTTTTCTCCTGAATATCTACCTCATGCATACTCATGCATATTCAAATTCTAGCCAACCAATTTTGGATTTATTTTTAATTTATTTATTTAATTCTTGATCCCTCCGATGTAACACTCTCTCATAAGAGTGATCTTGCCACCGAAGTAACTATTGGATGTAACCATTAACTTGTGCTTCTCGCAATGTAGAAGTACACGACTCCTAGTTCAATGGTGCATGCAATTTAAACTATTTGATTTCCTCCGATTTAGTTACCATACTCAACATTAAACTGAAATGCATGTTAAAGACTCTAGTTAATTAATGATTTTCTCATCTAAAGTTCTTAACTAATACCAATGCAGGTAATTGATTAAGTGTTATGTTGAGATAACCATCAGTTTGAAGGTTTCAATATACATACTATCATTGTTTAGCCTTCTTATGTTTTATTTTGTTTTCACAATGTTTGTAAAGTTTCTACAAATAATATTTATAATATTCATTTAGTAAGTTTTATTTAAATGTACAATTTTTCTTCACATTAAATCTTCTATCATTTACTTTTATAGGTGAGAGAAGGGTTTAAAATCTAAATCAAACTTCTTTTTTAAATAATTAAGATTATCAATTATAGTAGAGGACAAAATTGCATATATAACTTTTATTCATTTGTTTCTCTCACAATAGTTTAATGTTTATTTCATTCAATGTTAGAAATACATTGACCTTAACCTAAAGTAATCACCCACATGTATTGGACTTTATCATGGGTGTTGATCTATCTATTGGATCAAACCACACTTGTGGCCTTACATCCTCCCCCCTTATATATAATTCTTCTGGGAAGTCGTTAAAGATTGGAAACATAACCTCATTATAGCAACACACATCAATATGGATAACATTCTAATTATTATTTAGAACTAAAATGTTACCTTAACTATTGACACTATCTTATATAATACAATGATATCATAACTATCCAAACTATAACACAAGGAGTTAAAATTGGTATAAGAATTGAGGGGCATTATAGTATTGGTTACACCTATATGAGTACTATTTGTGGACATTTGGATTTCTTGATCATTTCTATATTTAAAATTATCCATTCAATGAGATATCTAGGATTGAGGACTTTTAAATGTTGATGGGGTTGGATTTGTTGTTTGCACAAGGATTACATATTATGATTTGTATACCTTAATTTGACCTATATTATTAGTTTGATATTTTAGCAACTATTTTTTGTTGTTATTCTAGAAATGGTGATCATTTCTTGATAGCTATTAATGAATAAATGTTACTATTGGATTTAGTTTTTGTGTTTGGATGTCAATTTAATAAAAGATTTGTGCTTCTATTTGATAGTTAATTTGGTATTTTTGTGGGTGAGATGTTATATTTTTTACATTGGCGTGATAGAGGATGAGAGGATTCATGTTTGAAATGACGATCACCTTTATTAACTATTGTAAGTATCTTTATGAAGCACATAGAGAACTTGGATTTTTGAATGATACATGTTGGATATAGGGATTATTTTCTTCATGTTGGAGTTTACTTTTTACCTCTTATGCAATATATACAAGAAGTGTAGAATATTAGGAAAAGGTGTTTTTCACCTTACATAATATTATAATATAAAATTAATATTATTTTTTTGTGCACCTAGGGGATCTATGAATGCATGCATCCAATATATTAGACAATATTGGGGCTAAATTATATATTGAATTTAACATTGGGATAAAAAATAATGTGGGTTTACACATTGAGAAAATATTTAATAGTGTGAAATCATAATACCAAAAATAAATGAGGGTGAAAATGGCTTAGTAAGCTCATAATATTAGTCACATGGTTTATGTAATACCACTTTTTTTTTTATGCAAGCTTATTTAGAAGTTATAAAAGAAAGCATGAGTAATTATCAAAGTTTGCTAGTTGGCTAGTTTCAACATCTCTTGTAGATTGAATATGTGAGGAGACAAATCATGGATTGGGATGCCTGGTTAAATTATACTCATTATTCACATGGAATGCATGTAGATAGATTGATAACTTAGATGTATTCATGAATACTTTTCAAATGTATTGTGATCTTCATTCGTGAGATAATTCATTGAGTATAGATGCTTTTGGAGATTTGTTTTTCTCCTTATGAGGGTTTTCTCAAGGTCAATCATGTTTCATCTTGATAGTACATTTGTCTAGTCTTTTACATTATGGGTTATGAATACTTGGTTGCATGTTTTTATCTAATAGGGAACTATGTGGAAATAGTTCTATATGACTAAATTTTTCCTTTGAATATTGATTTCTTCTTCTAAATACCCTTCCAATATAGGTTTTTCTAGTTTATATTGAATTTATTTCAAAGACATTTCTTCTTGTTTTATAGAATTATTGCTAATCTATTACATATTTCCCTAATTTAATTAGACATGACATATTTCAATTCCTATATAGCATATTTTGGAATATATTCGCATGTTATATTTTATCGATCTAAATTTTTGTCTTCTAGCCATTTCTCTAAAAATTATTTTTCATCTTTTGATAAGGTTTCAATGTCTTCTCTATAGTGAGGTTTGAATTCAATGATTGGAGACTAGATACATCTATAAAATTATAAACCTCATGTCTCATTTGATTTTCTAAATACCTAAATCATTATTCTTAAAAACATCAACTTTTTATGCCTCATTTTATCGATCTAAATCTTTGTCTTCTATATATTTCTTTGAAAAATATTTCCATCTTTTGATAAGGTTTCAATTTCTTCTCTATAGCGAGGTTTTAATTCAATAATTGGAGACTATATACATCTATAAAATTCTAAACTTTATGTCCCATTTTGATTTTCTAAATATCTAAATCATTATTCTTAAAAACAATATTTTTTGTAAAAATTTCAATTTGACTAAATTATTGATGGATGTTAGTTGTTTCCTTTGTGGTTTCATAGAAAATAGCATCTCTTGTACTGATAAATTTCATATTTTCTCATCAAATAATATATAAGCCCTTTAGGATTCTAAATATCCCTAGAGGATGCATTTATCTATTGTGGTTAAACTTATTCTTTTACTCCTTAGGAATCAATATAGAGTAGGTGGAACCAAAAACATAAAGATGTCACATTTTTGAAAGATGACCACACCAAATTTTATAAGTGAACTCCTTAATTGAAGATTTTTTGTAGGTGATATATATTGTAAAAATAGTCTACTATTTGAGTTGAATATCCCTAAAAATATAGGTTTATCTAATGATTCCTTTCCTCTATATATTTTTTGGATTTTTGGCATTAGCCCTCTTGGTTCACTCTAATGATTCTTCTAACACCACCTTAATCCTTATATAGTATATCTCATCCCTTTCCTAAATTATTTATTTCAACCTCATTTACTTAGTCAAGTTCATCTTATAAGCCATATTAATCTTCTCAACTCACCCTTAACATTTCTCTACATCCTTGTGCCACTAATATCTATATTTAACCATCTTTAATCTCTCTTTTCATCCATAAAATTTAACACCAAATATAACTTAGCAATTTAATCTCTTTAGGACCCTCCTCCCACTATTTCATCACCATAAAGAGAACTACCCACACCTAAATCAAACTCAAAACTAGTTTTATTGCCATTTCATATGCTAAAATTTACATACATAAAATCTAGATGAGATATGAAAAATATATCATTGTACAAAAATCTTTTATTTAAAATAATTTATACATCTAAACCCTTAAGGCCTTGTCACACCAACCCTACTAGTCAATTCCCTTAGTAATAGATATATCAATTATAATATATATTTTAGTCAAAATTATAATGGAAGAGTTTTAAAGATAGCTAATGATCCTTCTAGGTAGGTTTTGGAATTACCAAAAGCTTCCCAATAAATAGTTTTAGAAAACTTGGTTATTATTTTACTAAACCTACATGACGTTGGTTTGAAAATTGTTTCCTTTGTTAACAAGATTAGAATATGGATTAACAAGACATACATTATATGGATTTAACTCAATGCAAACAATTATGTATAAAAAAAAATATCTTAACTAGCACTTGCACCCCAATGAGCTGAAATACTTACGCCGATAGGCTGATATACTTTGGTATTATATTATGAGCATGCAGGAAAAGTGCATGTTTCTTAGGTTGAGCCCACATTATTTACGACCATGAAAAGTAGAGGACAACATGAAGAAAGCAGTGATCTATCTCACCTATCCCTCTCTACCTCTTTCTCCCTCCCTCCCCCCTTTTCTCTCCCTTTTGCTCTCTCCTTCCCTCTCTATTTCTCTCTATATCACATATCCCTCTCTACCTATCCCTCCCTCCATCCCACCTATTTCTCACTCAATCTCTCCTTTCCTCTCTACTTCTCTCTCTCTCTCACTTATTCCTCTCTATCTCTCTCTCCTTCCCCCTCTAATTCTCTATATCTCCCCTATCCCTCTCTACCTCTCCCTCTATCCCTCTTTCTCTCTCTCACTATCTCTAGTTCTCTCTTTCCTTCTCTACTTATTTATATCCCACCTCTCTCTCCCTCCCTATCTCTATCTCGCTTATCCCTCTCTACCGCCCTTCGTACCTTTACCCTCCTCTCTCTCTCTTTCTCTATCCTTCTCTCTCTACTTCTTTTCCCTCCTCTCTCTCTTTCTTTTCCCTTCCCTCTCTACTTCTTTTCCCTCTCTCTTTCTATATCCTTCCCTCTCTACTTCTTTACCCTCCTCTCTCTCTTTCTCTATCTCACCTATCCCTCTCTACCTCCCCCTTCCTTTCTCCCCCCTTCTCTCTCCCTCTTGCTCTCTCCTTCCCTCTCTATTTCTCTCTATATCACATATCCCTCTCCACCTATCCCTCCCACCATCCCACCTATTTCTCTCTCACTTATTCCTCTCTACCTCTCTCTTTTTCCCCCTCTAATTCTCTATATCTCCCCTATCCCTCTCTACCTCTCCTTCCCTCCCTCCCCCTCTCTCTCTAGCTCTCTCTTTCCTTCTCTACTTCTTTTTATCCCACCTCTCTCTCCCTCCCTGTCTCTATCTCACTCATCCCTCTCTACCTCTCCCTCCCTTCCTCCCCCCTTCTCTCTATGTCTTGCTCTCTCCTTCCCTCTCTATTTCTCTCTATATCACATATCCCTATCTACCTATCCCTCCCTGCATCCCACCTATTTCTCTCTCACTCTCTCCTTCTATCTCTACTTCTCTCCCTCTCTCACTTATTCCTATCTACCTCTCTCTTTTCCCCCCTCTAGTTCTCTATATCTCCCCTATCCCTCTCTACCTCTCCCTCCCTCCCTCTCTCTCTAGCTCTCTCTTTCCTTCTCTACTTCTTTCTATCCCACCTCTCTCTCCCTCCCTATCTCACTTATCCCTCTCTACCTCCCTCTATCCCTTTACCCTCCTCTCTCTCTCTTTCTCTATCCTTCCCTCTCTACTTTTCCCTCATCTCTCTCTTTCTCTATCCTTCCCTCTACTTTTTCCCCCTCCTCTCTCTCTCTCTCTTTCTCTATCCTTCCCTCTCTACTTCTTCACCCTCCTCTCCAATTCATTCCAAAAACAACACTTCCTATACAACTTTAGTTTTTCATTTTTCTATTTATTTATTGTTTGGATTTTATAACATAGAATAAAATTTATTTTTATTAAAAATTTGTACTCATTCTTTTTCAAATACACGATATATATTTTTCTCAAACCAAATTTACACTCATTCCTTTTCAAATACACAATATTACAACCATTTTCATTAATATTTACTTGTGTTTTTGCTTTATATTATGTTAAGTGACTCACATTTTTAATAGTTATAAGATTATTGCAACTACTATTATAAAGTGTACCCAATTAGTAAATATTGTTTGGTATTTTTTTTGTTTCATGTAAAATTAATTATGGAATATTTATTTTGATTTAGTCTTAATAGAATAAGATATAAAATTAGAGGCCAACTGTAGATTTGGACACATGTTATAGAGCAAGAGAACAATTGGAATTAGTTTAACATGAGAAAATGATTTCCCAAAAAAGACATCATCAGCAACACTTATGCGCCTCCAAGTATAATATCATATAACAGTAGATTTCCTTTCCACAAGGAAATCTTGGTGGAAGGCCGAGGTTGCCTTTGAAAATAAGGGAGGTATGGGAGACCATATATACTCAAATTCTCCCCTCCAAACAAAGATATATTCATAATACAGTTGGGTTTTAGAAAGTAGACATAGATGCTTCAATGGAATGGAATGGAATGAAACAGAAGAGAACGATGAATATTTGTGTCAGCAGTGAGTTCCAACCTTGCAACCAAGAACTCTTGCATTTCTAGTCAGAGATCCCACAATGGAAGATGGCCTCGCCCCTAAGCTCGATACCTTTGCATTGCTCGATGAAGCCCCTGCTCTAGATGGCATGAAGAATGCCCCATTTAACATCAGATCATTTTCTCTTCTTAATAAAAATGTAAGCTTTATACAGTAAAACTCAATCTAAACTTTATTGCAAGCGGATCAGATACAGAAAAATGTAGAGGAGCTTTGTAAAAGCCTAACTTGAAGCTTCATGATGCAGTATTTATTGAAGTATCAATAGCTTTATAATGCTTACCTGAAGCGTCTGCACTACCTAAGATTAAAGCGCTGGTGGCATTCCATGGTGAGATAAGGACAAACAATCTACCACAGCTCACCATAGCGGCTCAGGAGGCTTCCTCTACAAGGGCCTCTACCTCTAGGAAGCGACAGCTTGTAGTTTGGATGAACCTGGACTCCGCTTAACAACATGTTCTCTTTCCCCACTGGTTTTCTCCTTCAAAGGACTTGCTCTCCCCATGATCGCTCCATGAAAACCATCCTGAGTAGCAGCAGAAGTAGATGACCTTCTCACTGCTACTCCCCTACCAAGCTTCGGCCCTGAAAAGGACATATCTTTCCTCTACTCTCCTCCTCACACTTGTTGTCTTCCCATTCTCTGAAACGTCAAACACTTTGCATCTCCAAGCTACAACCTTCAAACACTTGAATGCCACTATTTTTAGCTGATAGGACTTGCAGACTTATTAGAGCGTCAAACAATTTTTACTATCACTCCACATTGCATCCCCCAGTCGCCCAACATGACGTGCATGTTATGCATGGCCCAGCACAGCATGTACGTTAGCACGGCCTCTGTGTGTTATGCCGTGCCTTCGGCAACCCTCCGAGAACCCCACTGTGATCTCCCATCAGCGTCTGACTGTAGGAAATCCTGGTGGGGTTCCCCCACATATAATAGCCTATCGGCTAATAACTTGGAAAGACCAATATAGTGAAAAAATATATATTTAGATTGCTTTGTGCAAATTGATCTTCAAAGGATTTGGAGTACAACTTATATACATACTTCTTCCTTCTACACATCCTTCCCAACCCTTGACACCTACCCATATCATATTAATTCATTTATTTACTTCACCCCTAGTACTAAAGTGATATATTGGGTTATACTTTGTTTATTTAGAAAAACCCAATGTGTATGGACATAATAGGAGAATTCTTTAGAAGTGAATTATATGTGCTTGTTTCTTACATACCCAAATTAAAATTTTATTTTAATAAATACTTCAATACAAAGTGGCTTCTTATTTTAATGATTTTTTAATATTTACTATTTTTCCACATCTCAAATAGAGATATTTTTTATAATGAATTTATGTCGACTAGATATATATATATATATATAATTAAACCTTTTATAATCGTTAAATTTAGAAAAATTTGTATGAAAAATAATATGCACCAATATTGGGACATAGGAGATAATAGATTAAGTCTGTTTTAGATGGAATTATTCATATACATTATATGTGTGTCCCCATAAACATTTTATGTACCACTATTTTTCATCTAAACCAAATGGAAGGATTTAATTAGAACAAAAATTGAGTGAAATCCTTCTATTTGATTTGGAGGAAAATGGTGCGATATATTTTTTTAAAGAAACACACATTTAATGTAAATGAAGAATGTCATCTAAAATGAACTCAACATATTATTCTATTTGTTCCGAGATTTTTGCATACTATTTTTCATAAATTGTTAAATCAACATGTTGCGCACAAGTGAGACACACCTTTATGCTTCTACCATGTAAAAAATTAGGTCCCATATTAAATAGACTTCTCTTTCCAAAATTAATTTTATTTGAAGTTTCTATCAATCCTTTAGAAAAGAAGTGCAAATGTATGTCCTAAGTTAGGACAAGAATAAAAATATTTATCTAAGGGAAGGGAGAATTCAATAACAACCATAAACCTATTTGATAGAGTAGAATCAATGTTAAAATAGGTTTCAATATAGTTTATATAAGTCAAGAGAGAGGAACTAGAAAAATGACACCATGTACAACTCTTGCAAGGATCACCTTGATTGTAAGGACACGATACAAAAAAATATAGTTATCATGATAAGCCAAACCAAAAAGAAAATGAATGTTATAAGAAAATTTGGGATATCAAAATGAAAACATGTAAAAAATAATGCTCTTTTCATTACTCTTAAAACGTATAGTTCTTACCAGAATGATTGGGTCATTGATTCTAACAAATTACTCTACACATCTCAAAATGAAAAATAATTTGAATCATTAAATAGTGATAGTACTAAACAACGTTTTTTATTGAGACATAATAGCATCTTAGTTAAAATACCTATAAATGTTAAATTTAAAAATTATGTATTTATAAATATAAAATGGATTCTAGATTTTTTCTTTTTTAAAAATATTTTTTCTCTATTTCAAATTCCAAATCAAAGATGTCAAATAAAATTTCGCAATGAAAACATACCTAATAAAAATAATAATAATAATTTATTTCTATATTCAAATTGCAAATCAAGGATGCCAAATAAGATTCTACAATGAAAAATGCCTAATAAAAAATAATAATGATAACTATATAGGTTCATTGTCATTAGGAAAAAAAAAAATTGGTATATTTTCTACAAAAGAAGGATCAAATGTTTGATATATTCAAAGAGTTTAAGATCATGTTTCACCATTGATTGAGTTTGGTTGGAATAGCACATTTGTAATGTCACTAGAACTAGTAAACAAAGATATCATAAAATGTCAAACCCTAAAAGCATCCAAATACCCCAAATAACATTAATTTTTGAAAACCAACATATAAATTCTTAATGTTCTATAAATCAAAATTAGCAATAAAAAGTCTAGTACTATTTTCTTTTAATTAATGCAAAATAAAATAAGATATATTCATTAAAAAAATGAACAATAAAAATTCCAGTACTAATGTGTATAACTGAAGATCTGCGCACCCATTTATAAGAAAGAAGAAAAAATTCAGAAGACGAAAGTAATTAGAGCAAACCCTACTTACTTTGTTAGGCGATCAAGGATCAGCACTCCAAGTCCTTTGTTATCGCTCTGGCCAGGCTTTAGCTTCCTCTCCAGGGCAGGAGCCTCATCATAGAATGCCCTCGCCATCAACCTCACAACCCTATTCATATATTATTAAACCTAACTTATCAACCAATAGACCTAGGTTCGAAACACTCAAAGAGAAACTAAAATTAAAAAGGGAAAGCAATTTTCAAGAAAAAAATTTGCTGTCACATATGTACGACAGCAATATAATGTATTAGGGAAGGCGCATGGCATGTGACGGTTCACTAGGGTTCTATTCTTGCTAAGAGTTTATTGTAATGAATATCGAAAGGAATATCAGAAAATTTAAAATTTTAAAAAAAATGGATGCATTGACCAAACCTTTTAAAGTATTTGCTGGATTCATCGGAAAATTCTTGAGACATTCTGTTGTTATTGAACCTGAAATATTGAACGCCATTAATATTGCTTTCTTGAAAACCAAAAAAAAAAAGCAACCGTTTTTTGAAAAACAGATAAGTAAAAGAAATTACTTAGACAAGATGTTTCTCTGAGAAAACGCAGAGGCTGTTCTTGCAGTTAGCACGGATGGAATGCCAAAGACTGTTTCAGAAAAAATGAAATCTTTACATGTAGAGAATTGAACTTGTGATACAAACCGTTAGGAGTTTCTAGACGGGGGAAAAGCTAATCATGTTTAGATTTGATAAACTCTTGAAATATTAAATTAGTTATCTACGGAGAAATCAAGTGTAACATGCAAACAATTTTACTTTTTGAAGTAGTTATTTATTTAGAAAGAAGTTCATATCTTTTCAGTACTTTGAGCAATTTCACACCACACGTGCGCTTAGCTGTTTAATGACATGATCTTGGTAAGTTTGCCTAACATGGTAGGGTATGTACGCCTCATATTGTGGAACATGAGTTAGGTGCCTCCCACATTTTTGGAGTATGAGATAGTCTCATGTACTGTAAGCCATCTATAGACCCAAAAATAGATCACCTAGTATTGTGGACTATAAAAAGACCTTTCCTTACTTTTTTTGGTAAGAGTCACTTGGAATATATGGGTAAATGTACATATTGAGAGAATTAATCTTACACACAGTGACTGCATGTTGATCTCTTTTTCTTTTGCATTTTGATCTCTGTCTTTTTCTTTTTTAATGGATTTAAACAATTGAAAGATGTCCCTTCTTAACATAAGATGGTATAGTTTTATTCATTATTTGATTATTTTATTTGTGGGTTTTGATAGACTTTTTTTGAAAGGCTTTTGAATAGATTACTTTAAGTGAAGATGTAATAAATGTGTATGGGTATTACAATAGTAAAATGTAATAGCTTTTTTATTACGAGTGACAAGTGATTTCTCATCAAAGGTTTCATTTATAGATAATATAAGAACTAAATCTATAATATTGTTTTTTTTTTTTACTTATATAAAAAAACAATTATCTTTTTTATACTTTATAACAAACAATTTCATTTGAATTTCATTCATATCAAAACTTCATCTAATTTTGAAGGTTAATTTTTCTTATAATATAGAGTTGGACCCTTATCATAAGAAACTCTCCCGTGATGATAATCACATTTTTCAAGGAACGTATTGTCAATGTCACAAAATTAAGGGCCTGATTTCTTATTTGTAACTCATCTTTTCATGGTCATCCAAAAATAGGACTAATATTGTGCTTTCCATGCAATGGAATATGTGGGATTTAGGGTTGCATATATAATTGTGTCAAAGGGCTTCCAAGCATGGCATCCCTTCATTTTCTAAAACTCAATACATGAAGCTTAATTTTTATATGAAAAAAAATAAGGTAAATATAATGTTTACATGTTGATCTAAAACTTGTTGATAACATGTTGTCAAAGTAAAAGTAATTTTAAAAAAATAGTGTGCATATATTTTTTTATATTTCTTTAAATCACTACCAAGAGAGTGACTCCCATTCTATTAAAGTTTCATAATAAAATTGTATCTTTTGATTATGTTTTTATTAATGGGCTTGTGACAGATTATGACTCATAGACCTTTTGCAGCATCAACAATTCTCTCAATTTTGTGTTGGAGACATTATGTGGGATTGTGTCCCAAAAATAAGTTGAAAAAATCCATGTTTTTCCTCTTTATACCATCCTAGAACAAGGTGATTGCTTGTTTTAAGTTTTCACTCGATCACACCATAACAAACAAAAGTTTACTTGTTCTAATTTTATGATGGGTTATAAGAAATAAAAGTTTACATGTTCACTTGTTTTTGTAAGCCTTCTTCTAGTCAACACTCCTTCATTCTTGTCACCAATGATTTGATCCCCTAAATGGTTTCTTTAAACATACTTTGCTAGGGTCTTGTTGTGCTTTTCTCTTGTCTCTTCTTTCTCTTCAACTTCTTCTTCTTCTTCTTCATTTGAGTAGGGAGGTGAATCAAATCTACAGTCCTCAATTTCATTCAAATTCTGATGTAGATCTTCATCAACCTTCAAATTATTGCTTTCAACTATTCTTCCCAATATTTTGTTGTAGCATATGTATAGTTTACTCTGAGATGATATCCCAGAAAGATACCTTCATCAGCTCTTGAATCATTTTTTCCTAAAATATCTTCATCTCTTCTAATATAGCATTTGCTTCCAAACACTCCAAAATACTTAGCAGTTGTAGGTCTTCCATACCATAGCTCATAAGGAGTCTTAGTGTTGTTCAGTCTCAAAAATTCTCTGTTCTAAATATATACTACAGTATGAACTGCCTCTCTCCAATAAACATCAAGCAGATTTTCTTCCATCAACATGGTCTTTGCCATTTCTTGAACAACCCTATTCTTTTTTTCCACAACCCTAGATTCTTTTGAGGAGTTCTAAGAGTAAATAGATTCCTCTTTATTCCATGTTTCTCACAAAAATCATTGAACTTATTTGATGTAAACTCGCCTCGTCTATTGGACCTTAAACATTTGAGCTTTGCATTCATTTCATTTTCAACCATTGATTTGAAAAATCTTGAATCTACTAAAAGCATCATATTTATCTTTCAATGTGTAACACATATCATCCTAGAGAAATCATCAATAAAAAGCATGAAATACATTTCTCCTTTTAGACTTTTTGTTTTGGTAGGTCAACACAAATCAATGTGTACCAACTCTAAAGGTCTACAAAAATAATATTCTTTAGACATGAAACTTATTCTTGTCTACTTACTAAACTAATATTCCTGAAAATCCATCTTTATCATCTAATTTTTTAAGTCAATAAGATTGAGAAAAAATAATTTGAAATTTTGAAAAGGTAGAAATCTTGCATTTTAGTTTAGGAAAATTAAAATAAAATGTATTAAAAAAAATAATGAATTTTGATTGATTGAAATTAAAACATTTAACCACTACTTAAAAATTACCTCTTCACTATAGTTCTATGACAAGAACAAGATATATATAAAATATTAAAAATATACAATTTAATGTTATTTTCATGGAAATATATAAAAAATACATTTTAAATGAATATTTTGGAAGGAATAAAGATATATATTAATATTTAATGATAGAACATATTAGATCTATATTGATCTTGTTTTAAATCCCTACCAAGAGAGCAGGGGTCCCATTCTATTAAAGTTTCACAAGAAAATTGTATCTTTTGATTATGTTTTCATTAATGGTCTTGTGATGGATGGTAGACCATCTTCAGCATCAACAATTCTCTCAATTTTGTGTTGGAGACATTATGTGGCATTATGTCCCAAAAATAAGTTGAAAATTTCCATTTTATTCCTCTCTATACCGTCTTGGAACAAGGTGATTGCTTGTTTTAAGTTTTCGCTTGATCGCGCCATTGAGATGTTTGCAATACTACTAAGGTTCCCCGAGCATGGACATTTGTTCAAGGAAAAAATAGAGTTTAAGTCAGGGATTTCCCATAGTTCTCAGACATATTCACTCACAACCAGCTTGCCCTAACACTTCCTCTCGAGAAATAGAATGGCGTTATACATGAATAGCTCCAATAGCTGGTAATCGTTGACATGCCTGCTTTCCAAAACATTGTAGCCAATGACCTTTTTTATGGTTGTTCATGCTTCATTGAATAGCCATCTTATTTTAGAAGAGTTGTTCTCAATGAATCAATCACAATCTATCCCGTAGAATTGCATATTGGTTTGTGATAAGATGCATGCATTCTGTCCGTGTCATAATAGTGTCTCCACAGTGCTTCTAATGAAACTATGGATTGTCAGTTGTCCTATGTTTTACTACCCACTTTGAAAGGAGAGAGAAGGGTACTCTAGGTGTCACAACTCTGTAATAGTTAATTAAGAAAGATGTCACCCTAGCAGGATGATTTATCAGAAAGGATTAAGTCTTCCACCTTTTTATATGTCCGATTTGCAAGAAAGTTGGTCTTGTGATATGCTTCTCTGTAGCAGTGGCTAATGTTGAAGTTATACGTGTTAGATAAGTGAAGTCCTGTGGAATCCTTATCCGTTGCTCTTTTTCCCTCCATTCACTGTCGCTTGATATTCCATGCGATATTCGTAAACTAATTAAAAATAAGGCATAATGTTATCTTCTTGTTGTAGCAATATGTTTATTGTTGTATGCATGTAAAACACAGATTAATAGGGATTTCCCTACTTCAAAGTGGTTTTAGTCAAAATGGTGAACCACCATAAATTTGTGTCTTTGAGTTCTAAATTATGTTTCTTGTGTGTTATTTATCTGCTATAAATTATTCAACAATTGGTATCAAAGTCCGGTGAAGAAGCTGATTGAAAATTTTGCAAAATGTTTTTCAAGAAATGGAAGATGCAGATAAATGGAGAATTCAAAAATTCTCAAGAAAAAAATTTGGACTTTGGAAGATGTAGATGGAATCATTGATGATTCAAAGAGATCTTTCAATCGCATTAGAAGACAAAGTAAACAAGGCAACTACGATGCCTGATGAGGAGTGGGAGAAGTTGGATAAGAAGGCGAGAGCAACCATCATCCTCTCATTATCTAGTAATATTTTATTCAATGTTTCAGTAGAAATACATCAAAAGGATTATGGGATAAATTAGCTAGCATGTATGAGGTGGTGTCCGCTTCAAATAAGGTTTTCCTCATGAAAAAGTTATACAATTTAAAGATGAAGGAAGGAGGAAACATGCCAAATCATCTAAATGAATTCAACACATTGATCAGCCAATTGATTTTCATAAATGTCAATTTGGATGATGAAATCCAAGCCATTCTATTATTGTGTTATCTATCAGACACCTAGGAAGCGGTAGTGATGGTAATCAGTAATTCAGTATTTCACAAAAACACACTAAAATTTGATGATGTTTTTTCCACTCTTCTAAGCGAAGACATGAGGAGGAAACGTCAAGGAAACTCATCAGGTGATGCCCTATTTTTTGGCAATAGAGGAATGCCTCAATATAGCGGAATGAATTACAATAGGAGGAGATCAAAATCTATAAGAAGATTCAAGTCAAGGGAAAGAAACCCAAAGGTTTATAGTTTTGTGGTAAAGGTCACACCAAAAATAATTGTTGGTCATCCAAAAAGGTGTAGAATCAGCCAAAGGAAAGTGAAGTTAACACAACATATGGACAAGATGAAGGTGCACTTGTATTTTCAACAAGAAAAGCTACAATTGATTAGTAGGTATTGGACTCTGATGCCTCATTTCAAGCAACCTCATGCTAGGAAGTTTTCAAAAACTTTTAAGGTAAACTTGGCAGATTCTACCTTGGTGACAATGAACCTTGTGACATAGTTGGCAAAGGTGATGTGATGTTGATATTGAAAAATGGAAATAAAAGGTTATTGCAAAATGTGAGACATGTTCCCAAGCTTGAAATAAATTTTATTTCCACAAAATAACTTGATGCTCAAGGATGTAGCGCCACTTTTTCTTTAAACTATTGGAAGGTGACCGAAGGAGCCTTAGTGGTTGCAAGAGGCAAATAGATGGGAACTTTATACATGTGCTATAAATCAAAGCTGAAGTGGGAGCTATAATGGAAGTTGTGGATAGTGGTATGAAGCTTTGGTACAAGAGGCTCAGACATATGAGCAAAAAGAGACTTGAAGGTTTGCTCAAAAGGAATCAACTTATAGATGTAAAATCAATTGATTTGGAGTTGTGTGAACATTGTATATATGGTAAACAAAGGCAGATTAGTTTTTTGAAGTCCAAACATGATAAGAAGTCAAATCCTTTGGAGCTCATGCACTCAGATGTATTTGGTCCTATAGAGGTAACCTCTATTGGAGGGGTAAAATATTTCTTTTAACTTTTTTTGTTGATTGCACTCACAAAGTTTGGGTGTATATGATAAATATGAAATTATAAGTATTTAGAAAATTTAAATTTTTTAAAGTTATTTTTGAAAATTAAACCGGAAATAAAATAAAATGTTTAAAAATGGATAATGAAGGGGATATTTCTCTTTGGAATTTGATAAATTTTGTGCAGAAAATGGCATCCAACATACCAAGATTGTTCTATTCACTCCTCAAGAAAATGGTGTAGCTGAGAGGATGAATCGAACAATTTTGGAGAGAGCTTGGTGTATGTTTCTTGTGAATGGTGGATCTAGACCTACACAAACATGAACAAACAACACAATATTAGTCAATTATACAAATCCAAACCACCATTCCACATGCAATTCATTCAAATATCAAGAACAAGAAACAAAGAAAATAAACCAAATGAAAGCTATCTAATCTTGCTAAAAAATTTCAAACTCTCAATCCCATGGGGAATTGGTGCTATTTTGATGTGGAAAATAGCCCTTTCCCAATTCCTTGCAAGCTTGACGATGATCAATGGTTCTCCTTGATGAAATTTGTCATAACCTAGCTATGGTGGATGAAAACTATGAAAACTGGATGAACAATTGATGAACCTGCATAAAAATGTGTAGATAATGAGTTTGCATAAGTTGTGGCTCCAAAATTAGTAAAAGAGCTCTCCATTTATAGGAGAGAAAGATGGAAGAATGAGAAAAAAGGATGAATGTGGGACTAAAGATCAACCAATAGCAAAATGCCACTTGTCAACATGTCAGTGGAGAGAGGTGGAGCACATTTTGATGAATGTGCACATAAATGCCATTAGGTGGAGATTTGAAATTCAAAAGTTAGCTTGTGGAGGAAGATGTGGAAGAGGATTTATTGCCACTTGGCTCAAGAAAAAGGACTTGTAAGAGTCATAAATGCCAAGTTGGAGGATAAGACATTTGGAAGGGAGAATTCAAATTTGAAGAATATTCCAATTTGATGCCCTTTTGAATGAAAATAGATGAATTTATAAATCAATTAAATTGATTTACTTGTACAAGTTGTAAAATCTAGAGGATTTGATGGATTGGAGTTAGAATTAATCATGATTTAATTAACTTAGATGAAGATTAGTTGATTTGACATTTTGACTTAGATATTTGGATTTATTTTAAATCAAAATGAGAGGAATAATGAATATGAGACTTAATTAAATAAAGTTTGATTTATGTAATTAAAGGGGATGATGTTAGATTTAAATCAAATAAAGGTTAGTTTATTTAATTTAAAGGTGATGACTTTAAATAAAATTATTTATTTAAAAAGAGGAACATTAGGATTTGATTAGATCAAATTGATTTATTTATCCAAAGAGGAATTATGATTTAATCAAATAAAGTTGATTTATTTAATTAAAAGAGGAATTATGATGAATTAATTAAATAAGTATTATTCAATTAATTGGTTAGTAAAGAAGTGATTCAGGGAAAACTGGTGTTAGTGAATCAGGATCGAGTGCACGATATCAATCAGTATAATTTACGTGTCTACATTTTTCCCCTCTTTGAATCAATGTACCTACTACGTTGGTTTAAAAATAACCTTGCTGAAATCAAATTCAAAAAATTTCTATTTTTTTCATATGCCCCACTACTACCCCAGCGAGAAGAAATATATTGGTATATTTCCCCCTCGAGAGATCGGACTAAAATTTAGATTTCTGGGTGATTTCTCGAAAAAGGAGGACAAGTTGCCTGATGGGTCTAGAAAGGCTCCAAATTTCTGAAAGCATGCCAAAACATGAGAAAAAGATGTGAAATGAGCTTCAGTTGGGAAAAAATGGGGTTAGGGGCACAAAACCCTAGTTTGATGGCTAAACAGGGTCAAAAAACCCTAATTTTCATGCTTAAATAGCCCTCAAGGGGTCACTTTCAATTCATTTGCACACTCAACCTTTACAAATTTCAATTTTTGAGCTCTAGCCTTCGTGCTAGATGGCGCAAAGAGTGCTTCTCCGACACATTTTCGAGCGGTTTCAAGTCTACCATAGGCTTCTAGGCGTAGGACCACCAGTATGTGACCCTAACCCGACTTCTATTTTCAATTTTTCTGCACATTTAATACACTCAAAAAGTCAAACTTGTCCAATGTTGATGTTTAGCGCCATTGAAAGGGTTAAATCAGAAGCACTAGGCCTCAAACTGGACCGCCTTTGCGACCTATGATGTCACGTCATAGTTTAGAATTTAGGGCTCAAACTCCAAAAGCCGACGCATATGCAAATAGCGCTGCCCTGGTCCAGTTAGTTCATTAGGGTTTTTAGGTCAAATAGGCCCATGATCAAACAATGACATCATGGCTTAGTTTGCAATTTGGGGGGTTCCAGCGGTGCAATTTGGAGTTTCCAAATAGTGACGCCTTTGCAAATAGCAATGCCTTTGTTGTTTCAGTGTTGAAAACTTCAAACGAGATCCAAATTTTTTACAAAACTTGACGTTGTGGATTTATTGGTGCATGAGGACAAAGAGCCTGTATATTCACACGAGCACCAATCCTCGATGCTTGGCAGATTGACTGGACATGAGTTGCTTCAAGAGCACCTTGGAGTGATCGATATATGGTACATTGTGTATGCGCCTGCCATGAGGACTCACTTAGCCATGATGACCACACTAGTCAAGCAATGGCACAGTGAGACCTCCTCCTTTCATCTTCCCACTGGCGAGGCGATCGTCACATTGGAGGACGTCTGGTAGATTTTACGATTGCCCATCCATGGTGAGAGAGTTATATATGACATGGACACCGACACGAATATGTGCTATGAGATCATGGGAATGGATGAGATTGTCTTCACTAAGGGTTGGATTGAGATTGAGCACTATAGAGGTCAGGTGTCGACATTTTCTCTTATTGTGGCAGCCATTATTTCAGGACTTGTAGCTCTAGATCGGCAGGGGAAATATTTCAATTCAGGATGGGATCTAGCTTGGGAGAGAATTCTCTTCAGGAGGTTCTACTTTGCTTGGGGAGCAATGATGTTGGCCTCACTTTATCATGATTAGCATGAGTTCACATATTGCGATAGCAGAGCTATTGGCACCAAGGTCACACTTCTGCACATTTGGGCATGGGAGCACATTGTTGTGCTTCGATCAAGAGTCACAGTGATCAACATGGAGCCCGATGACCTAGTTGTTTGGTGATACAAGGGTGGTAGATTACATTTACCCACATAGGACAAGCTGACATTTCTCACTGGCGGAGGGTTATCAATGAGATGACCACATTTACTTGGAGACCTTGGCCAAGAATTCCCTCCCGGTATGATGATGTTCAGTAGCTATTTTATGCTAGGCAGGATTGGCTCATGTAGGGATGTGAGCACACGATGATTGAGTACTACTTGCCTAATTGAGTAGCTAGACAGTTTAGAGACATCTAGGATAGGCCAGATGATCAATATGTGGCCATCTTTGCTCGATCTACCAGAGAACCTACATGGGGTTAGATGATCCCCACGACATATGCAGTGGACTCATTTAGACAGCTGGTAGCTAGGTCATGGGCCTATGATAAGGGCCAGGAAAACCTAGGTACCACACAGGCCTATGATGACTAGTTTAGGCTTCCAGTCGGATTGACTATTATGGGGATAGTTCTTCCATGTCGAAGGTTCTGAGGTCAGATAGCAGGGTAGGGGTAGGGACAAGGAGGAGGAGGAGATGAAGATGGAGATAGAGGAGGAGGAGGTAGACCACCTCCACACCAGTCAGAGCAGAGAGATCATAGAGATAGGCACCAGCAAAGGGATGCCCCTAGGGATCAACAACCACCTGTGAGGGACGAGCAGACCCCACAGTGAGATCAACCACCACCACCACCTCCACAACCTTAGCCTGATCAGAGGGGTGTTTTGATACAATAGCTTTAGGCTTAGGTGTATATATTGATGGTAGAGAGGGACCAGGCTAGGCAGTAAGTGCAGGACCTTACAACAAAGCAAGACCAAGAGAGGCAGCAACAACAGGTGACAGAACTACAACTAGCATAGGAGGTGGGAAGACGGAAGCAGCTGGAGAGTATGATAATTGCAACACAGGTCAGGACAGTCCCCACATGGATGTACCGTGAGGCCATGAGAGAGGTAGAGTATTATTAGTTTCACTATCAGTAGGCAGTGCCTCTAGCGGCTCGGGTGGTAGAGTTTTCCCAATAGATGAGGTACATGCAGGATCAACCTAAGAGGCAGGTGCATGAGGGGAGCAACCATCAAGGATAGCTCACACATTGTTTATCGGCACACTTGATTCTTTTTTAGATCCACAAGCTCTATTTTTTATAGCCTTGTGGGAATTTGTATACATTTGATTGATACACATGACATTTGATCCCTATTTTGTACCATGATGTAGTTACATTATTGATATATATATATATATATGATATGATCAATTTGATTATGAGATGTTTCCCATTTTATTTATGCATTATGGATGGATGTATATGTGATGTTCTATATGTGATGTGACTCTACATTATGTGATGTGATGCATGTATGATTCTATATTATGTGATGCGATGTATGTATGATTATGCAAATGCTTATGGATGTATGAATGCATTTATTTTTTAGTATCTTTTCTATGTACCTTTTTATAATGATGATGTATGGATGATATGGATGCGAATGTTGTGCTATGCAAATGATTTTTAACATGCTTAGACTAACAAATCTATATTATGCACCTAATGGATGATGATATATGTTATGTGATGTACATGCTCTTTTCTTTTTCAGTGTCTTTTTCACGTATGATATGGTGATGCATATATGGATAATATGATGATGCCTCTATGATTATTCAAATGGATGATATGATGATGCTTATATGATTATGCAAATGGATGATATGATGATGCTTTATGATTATGTAATGAATGTAAATTTATGGTTTATGAGATGCTTAGAATAACCAATCTTATGCAATAATGAAATGGAATGCATGTGAGATGATCAGTGTTTCCTATATCATATGATATGATAGGCAGTATGTTGACATTTTGTAGATGCAAGGTGGATGCATTAGTGATGTTTTTTATTTAACTATCATATAACCATGTTCGCGCAAAGAGAAGAAAGAAAAATTTAGAGGAAGACAAGAGGATCCAATAAGTCCATGATCTATGAGACTTTATTAGAAATGATGATGATGATGATGATGATTTTCTTATCAGGAATTGGGATTTTAAAAGGGCTATCTACCTTATGTTTGATAACACACATAGGCACGATGCATCAAGGTATATAGAACCAGGATGAAATTGCACCTAGTGTGATGGACTTTGACTCGACAATTAGATAGGAGTATTCCTATTCACACATGGCATACAGAACCTTATTTAAAATGCAGTTCAAATATTCCAAACATCTTGGACCAAAACATAGAAAGGAAATCCTTCCTATGTGGTCAACAAGATGCCTAAAACACCCTCCCTACAAACCAAACAAAGCACACATGACCAAGGTTATATTACAAGAATGTCCAACAAGCATAGAAGATAAAAAGATAATGATCATTGCCCCATTCCTTTCTCTCTAAATCCCTTTGTTTGGACATCACCAAGAGGTCATTGGAATCATCACAATAAGATAAATAAACAAGAAAAAGATTAAGTAACCAAACATGCTAATGTTCTTCATACCTCTAGCCAAGACTAAACTATGGTGATGCCTGGTGTTGATGTCCATTGTAGGAAGGATGCATCCTAGGACATGATGTTATCAGATGATTTGGGACAAACTAGATGATAAGCTATTAGTACCAAGAGTTGACCAACCTATTTACTTACTAACCTAGACTTGAGACCTTGAAATTTTGAGTTTTCACTTTTAACTTGCTAGAATTGTTTCCAATTGTTTTACCAAAGGTTGAGGAGGACAATGATTTATTATGAGCATATGTTTATTTCAGGTGAAAGCAAGATGGGGATGGATGGATTTTTCAAATATTTGGATATTTTTGGTGTTTTCAAAATGTTTTTGTATCAAGGCTGTTTTTGGTATTTTTGAGATTTTACAAATGTTTTGATTTTCAAATTTTCTAATGTTTTTGGGTTTTCTTGAGATTTTGAATAAGATACTAACCTAAAGAACTATCCTAGGGGCCTCAAGGGCTGATCAAATATTAGCCTTTCCTATGTTATATACATAGAGACCACGTAGTTCAACTGACACAGACTCGATTATTAATGAGATACGAACAAATGGATTGCTAGTTTATTGTGACGGACTCCTAAAGGACTAACCTAAGTGTCTCGAGGGATGATCAAAGATCAACCTTTCCTACGTTTAGAGCTCAGAGACCTGTAGTTTGACAAGACAACTCTATTTTTGACTTTTTTGACTGACTTTTTGACCTATTTTTGGATTTTGATGTGTTTTGAATTTTTTTGGATTTTTTGATTTTTTGATGTTTTTTGATTTTTTGATTTTAAGGAAGACTTCAAGAATATACACGAATCTAATCCAATGAGAACATGCCCCCAGTTTGATGTGACAGACTACTCTGATATAGGTAGGACAAACTAACCTTAAGAATGAGTCGAGTAGTACTAGGAGGGATCATGATATGAACACACAACCAAGCCATGATGCAAACGCGGATGGGTGATGAATGAAAGTGTGATGGATGAATGATGGATAGTGATACAGAAGTATGATGGATGGATGATGTAGAACAAGATGTGGGGATCATGGTGGATGGAAAGTGCTTATTTACACAAGGCACTTGTTTGTCAAGTTTTCACCAAGGTACTTGCGCAAAGAGCCACCGAAGTGGTTTTCACTAAAGGACATTTTTTTCTCTTTACTGTTTTCAATCCTTTTTCTAATTTTTTTGGATTTTTTTATTTTTTGGTTTTTTTGGTTTTTTTTATTTATACCTTGTAAGATTAGGCATAAAAAAATTTGAGATGGGAGTTGTTCATTGGCTCCTGCAAAGGCTCGCCTTCTACTGTTGATAACTGATATGCCCCTGACTTGTAGCTTGCGGTGATGATGAAGGGTCCCAACCAGTTGGGTTCAAACTTTCCCTTGTTGTCTATATTTGGTACATTTTTCTGGTTCTCCTTTAGTACAAGCTTTCTGAATTGAAAGGTGTGACTCCTGATCTTCTTGTTGTAGCTCTACTTGAGACGGTTTTGGTAGACTTGCAAATGTTTTAAGGCATCCATGTGCCACTCATCCAGTAGTTCAAGCTCATTTAGTCATGATACCTAATATTCTTCATCTGTGATGAGATTTTGCAATGATATTCTCAGGGATGGGAGCTCATATTTGATATTCTTCATCTGTGATGATATTCTGCAATGATATTCTCAATGGGTAGGATGGCTTCTGATCCGTAGACCAATGAGAAAGGGTTTGCACCTATTGGCATGTGGATACTTGTTCGATAAGCTCATAAGGCAGGGTTCAGCTATAAATGCTAGTCACGACCAACATCATTAACTATTTTCTTGAGGATTTTCAAGATGGTCTTATTGGTAGCTTCTACTTGGTAATTTCCATGGGGTAGTATGGAGTGGAAAAGCGATGTTGGATATTAAACTTTTGGCATAGGTCGTGAACATCTTAGTTTTTGAAAGGTGTCTCGTTATCTAAGATAATGGCTTGAGGGAAACCGTAGTGGAAAATTAGGTAGCTCAGGATGAACTTGGAGATCTTCTTTCCTATGATATAGGTCATGGGGATGGCTTCCACCCACTTTGTGAAATACTCAGTTGCGGTGATGATGAACTTATGTCCACTAGATGAGGTGGGGGTAATTTTTCCAATGAGATCAAGCCCCCATTGTGAAAAGGGCCAAGGTGTAGCAATTGGGTGGAGCTCTTGAACTGGTGCATGGATGAGATCCTCATGTTGCTGACACTTTAAACACCTTCAAACATAGTCGTGATCTTCCCTCTCCATTGTAGGCCAATAGTACCAGTCCTCAACACTTTCTTAGCCAAGTTCATACCACTCAAATGTGAACCACAAATGTCATTGCGTACCTCAGTTAAAGCAGTCAAAGCTTCCTCAATGTTTAGGCATCATAAAAGGGTTCCTTCAATGCTCCTAAACTATAGGGTATCTCCTAGGATGACAAAATGGTATGACCTTTTGACAAATTCTCTTTTAAGGTTCGGGGTTATACTCCTATACTCATGTAGGTGTGTATATCATGATACCAGGGATCACCGGGACCAACAATTTCACACACAAATTCAAGCTCTGTACAAGAAGCTGCTCTACAAGGAATTCTTGCTTTGGGATGTTGCATGGAATATCCAATAGCGATCCAATTGTACCCATAGCTTCCACTGCTCTGTTATTTGCTCTAGGTATCTACTCAAATGTGGCATCAATGAAGAACTCTTTGAGGCTTTCCACCAATTTCTTGTATGGAGTCAACTTGTCATCCTTCATTTGGTACTCATCGTTTACGTGGTTGATTATGAGTTATGAGTCTCCATAGAATTTGAGTGCTATGATCTGCCACTACACTACAATTCTTAGCCCTATGACAAGAGCCTCATATTCTGCAATGTTATTTATGCAAGGAAATGACAGCTTGTATGATTTAGGTATGTAATCCCCTTGTGGTGTAATAAAGAAGACCCCTTGTTCCTAACCCATGTTGTGTGTAGGATTCATCAAAGTACATTTTCCAATGATCTACCACACTTAAGTTAAAGATTGATTCATCGGTGAATTCTAATACCATTGGATTCTCTAAATATATCAATGCTTCTGGCAGTTGATTTGCAATTTCTTGTCATTTAATGGCCTTGCATTCCACATACTCAATGTCTTGTTCTGTTAGGATCATAACCCATTTAGTTGTTGCCCTGTACGAGTTGCTTTAGAAAGCAGGTACTTGAGAGGTTCTATCTTTGCAATGAATTTTATCTTATGCGCTAGCATGCAATGTCTTAATTTCTATGCGGTGAACACGTCTACTAAGTAGGATTTTTCAATGGATGTGTAATTTATCTCGTGTCCCACCATGGTTCTACTGATGTAATGAATATCTCTCTCTTTCTCATTGTCATCGTGTTGTGCTAAGATAGTGCCAAGAGCTATTGTTGTTGCTGATATATACAGGATCAAGGGTTTTCCTGGAATTAGCGGCATGAGAACTGGTTGTGTGAGTAAGTACTCCTTGATCTTTTTGAAGGCATGATCACATCTCTCATCCCATTTTTATGCTAACCCCTTGTGGAGTAGATGAGAATATGGGATAGCCTTATCTACTAGTTATGCTATAAATCAGCGAATGGATTGGAGTCTTCCTTGTAGGCCTCTTAGTTGTTTCAAAGTTTTCGATGCCTCCATTTTGAGGATTTATTTGACCTTGGAAGGGTCTACCTCGATACCTCTCATAGATACAATGTACCCTAGAAGCTTTCCTGATTGTACCCCGAAGACACACTTTTTTGGATTTAGCCAAACCTTGTACTTTTCTAGCCTGTCAAAGATGGAGCTTAGAGTTGTTATGTGATCTCGACATTTCTCTGACTTAGCCAATATGTCATCCACATAATCTTCCATATTTTTGTGAATCATATCATGGAAGATTAGTGTCATGGCCCTTTTATAGGTAGCTCCTACATTTTTCAACCTGAATGGCATCATATTCTAGCTCAATATGTCCCCCATGGAAAAGTGAAGGCCATTTTTTGTTGGTCATCTTTAGCTATCATGATCTGATTGTAACCTGAGAATCCATTCATTAGCTATTGTAATTTGATTGTCTTGGATAATGACTTTTATTTTGGAGATATCAATAATGGCAAGTGTCTTTGTCTCAGAAGTGGAGGCTAAAGTAGTTGGGTCTACATATGGAGTTGTAGGGCCTTCATTGTTCTTTGGGACTTGAGGGATTTTATAGTACTTTGCTTCTAGGTTCTTGCAATATTAAAAGGGCTTGGGATCACCATGGACCTTGACCTCTTGATTTTGATATGGGATTTTGACGCACTAATGGAAGGTGGATGCAATGGCTTGCATCCCATGGATCCATGGGTGCCCCAGGAGGATATTATAAGGCAAGTCAAGGTCAAGGAACTGGCATGTGGTTTCCATAATGGTTGGCTCTACTTGAATAGGGAGTTGAATAGTGCTTTGAGACACTTTTTCCTGATCATCACATGCTCTTATTGTGATACCTTTACCCTTTTCAATGGCATCCTCAGAGAATCCCAAAATCTTTATTAGTTTGAGCAAACAAATATTTAGAACTACACCCCCATCAACCAAGACCCTTTTGACTTTATTTTTATGGACAAGGACTTCAAGATGGAGCATGCAATTATGAGATGGTAAGGTGGGGAAGTCCTTATCAGAGAATGTTAGGAGATTTGGGGTGGTGATGTGTCCAACCATAGCTTGGAACTGGTCAGCATCAAGATCTAGGGAGATGGTGGATGAAGCCAATGCTTCCTCTAGGAATTTTCTATACATGTGCGGGTGAAAGCTTTAGTAACTCCATGATGGAGATCTGAGCAGGGGTTCTTTTAAGCTAGTCTAAGACATTGTAGCCATTAGGAACGGATTTCAAATTTGAGGTGGATGCCCTAGGTGGTTGTGATGACCCAATAATGGTAACTTTTTTGCCACATGTGGTGACTCATAATCGGCTTTGGCTCCCTTGATGTTAACAACAGTGACCCATTCGTCTAGGGATGCGACAACATGATCGTACACATGGTTTACATTGGCATACTTTGTCTTTCAATGGTTGTTTCCTTTGTTATGATCTGACATCAAATTTGTGTATATTTTAGGGTCTTGATTTTTGACTGGTTGTTCAATAATTATGACCTTGTCATTGATGAGGTCTTGGATTAGATTCTTTAACCTCATGCAGTTGGCCATCGCGTGTCCCTTGATTTTATGAAAATCACAAAGGTGATTTTCATTGTACCATGGTGGTTTTACTTGGGGTTCTTGATAATTGTCATAGACGGGGATTTTGATGAGATTATCATTTACCAATTTCTTCATGATCAATTCAATTGGTTCCCCAAGGGCTGTGTATTTTCTCTTGGGGAGATATTTGTTTCGCAGGGGTGGTCCTCATTGATTGTTCAGATTGTTGACTTGATTATTGGGTGGTTGTTGTGATACTGTGTTAGCTTAGGTGTTGTTTGTGTTGTTGACTTGCGGTTGTTGCCATGATTGTGTGTGTTGTTTTGGAGCACTAATTATGACCTTGGCATCAACCACACCATCATTAGTGACATTTTTTTCTTCGCCCATGTGTGTAGTTTCTCATTGTAACTGGTGGATGAGTGACTATCTTGATATTCTTGATATGTGGGTGTCCCCCCTTGTGCAATAAGGGCTCTTTCGATATTGAGCAGCTTGGGGATCAAATGGTCGTATGTGGTGATACATTGCATCTTTAGGTGGAATGAAAAGGTTTTCTCAAGATTGGAAATGATGGTGTAGATTTTTCATTCCTCTGGCATGGTCCACTTGCTCTTATTGGCCTTGGATTTCCATCATTGCAAGAAGGAAGAAAAAATTTCCCCCTTAGCTTGTTTGAATGTAGATAGTTCCTCTAGACTAACATCCATGACAATGTTGAATGCATCCATGATTTCTTGGAACATTTTTATTTGAGAAGGAAGGCAAGAGAATGATTCCATGGCAGGCTGAGCCAAACTTCGAGGGAATAGTCACATTAGACATGTATCATCATATGCAACCTCCATGCAATGTACTTGGAATTCCCTGATGTGATCTTCAGGATTTCCCGTCTCGTGATATTTGTCAAATTTAGGGATTTCAAACCCCTTTGGGAATGGTACCATCACAAGGCTCCTGTCGAATGGATAGGGGAAAAATTTCTTGGAATTTTTGTCATTTTCCCATATTGGAGATCTAGCACTTGTTGCAAGAGAAATTTGATTTATGTCGTTGCATCATTTTGCAGATCAGGAGGTGGAGTGAAAGTGTTTTAAGGTGGTTGAATTATTTGAGTAATGGGTGGAGTGTTGGGTATGTTGGTGGGAGTTTGTTGCAAGCTCTATTATATGATTAATGCTTGTTGATATGCCTGTTATTTTTGTTATGCCAACAACGCTTGTTGTTGGTCTTGTTGTTGTTGTGCCAATAACGCTTGTTGTTGGTCTTGCTACTGTTGCGCCAACAATGCCTATTGTCGGGATAGTAATTGGGTTTCTTCTTATTGCGCTTGGTACTATTGCAAGGCTTGCTGATATGCTTACTACTAAGCAGCTTGATATTGTCCTTGCACTTGCGCTTGTTGAGGTATATATTGGGCTTATGCTTGAGCTTGATCTTTTTGGGTGGCTTGTGTAGCCTGGGCAACCTATGCAACTTGTGTGGCTTGTGCAGCTTGAGCTACTTGAGTTGCTTACACAACTTGGGCAGCTTGGGATGCTTGTTGTTGTTACAACAAAGCTTGAGCTTGGGCAACTTGTTGCGCTTGTTGTGCTTGTTGTGCATGCGCTTATTGAGCATCTTTTGTGTTTTGTGCTTGTTAAGCTTGGAACCACTAAAGTGCCTTTAATAGGCTTGTTGAGCTACTTGTAATGTGATGCTATATTGGTTAGCCATGTTTGGTCTTAGTGGTGGTGGTAGTGGATTCAAAATGGTGTGAGTTATTGTGATGAGAGGTGTCATTGGATTGATGATAGAGGTTTGTGTGGTAGATGGTGCGATTGATGTGCTAGGTCCTTGGGAGACCATGTCTTGAGGTATTGTAAATGATGTGTTGATTGCTTGTGTTGTTTGGATTGTTTCCACTTGTTCTTGTGATATCGATTGCATGATCGGAGGATTCAGTACAATGGATTGATTTCCGACTGGAGGATTTTTTTGATTTTTTTGATTGACGTTTGGTAAAGGGGGCTGCCCTAAATGGAGGAGTGGTGTTGAAGTTAATGGTAGAGGTGGAAGTGGTGGAAAAATGGGTGGTGTGTTTCCTTGAGGAAATGATGATGATGAGGGATCAAAGATTCCCCCTTTTCCAAATACCCCACCTTCTCCTTGTGAACTCATGGAGAGAGAGACTTGTGTGTTAAGAGGATATGTAGGTGTTGCGTGAAAAGAGGATTGGTCATTGGGGTCATCAAAGGTGAGCGTAATGTATGGGTGTTTTGGATTTTGAGGAATAGATTGATCCAAGATGGTGTTTGCATCCAATTCTTGGTTGTTCACAAGGGGGTGTGTTTGAAGAGCATGAAGTAATGAGCTCACCTTATTGACAATTGGTTGACTTGGAGCAATGGATGATGTGATTTGTGGGATGGTTTGAGTGATGCTTTAAAAGGATGGTGTGAATGAAACCGGTGGCATAATCCCAAGAGGTTTCTCCACAATAGTGCTCACATCATAGTCGGAAGGGAGTTTGCTACCTTCTTTTTCCAATTCTGGAATGTATTTTGAGGGATTAAGTCTCATCATGGCATTGACAATTTTGTGAGTCCCAATATTTTGGACCATTTCAATGATTTCATCTTGAGTCATCTATTAAATATTGTTGGTGATGTCCTCCACTTGGCCACCTTCTTCTTGAGAATCTTCTAAAAGTGGAGAAATATTGAGTTTGGAATTGCTAGACCCAATGGGATTGATTTCAGGTGCGGTTTCACTTAAGTCACTTGAAGTGGATGTTTCTTTATTTGTTTCCATGTTCTTCTTGTGTTGAGATCTTGTTTGGACCATAAAATGAGGATCAATTTTTAGGAATGTGGGAGGTCAACCTCTAACTCCTTGGATTGGTTTAAAATTTAGGTACAAAAAAGAAAGTCTAAGATATTAAGGATCAAAGGGTGGTGATAACATAATGAAAGATGGGTGATTTGTGAGTGTTTTGAACTCTTAAGAAATCTTGAAGGAGATACTAAACTTTCGGACTTTTGGATTGATGTTTTATTTGATTTTGAGTTTTGATTTTGATTTTGTTTTGATTTGATTTTGATTGGATTTGGTTTGGATAGTGAACTCATAAACTTCAAGAGGTTGGATGTTGTCCTAGAGTAAATTCTTCCACAAGATGATAATTTAACTAGGTGTGTGAAGAAGGATTCATCTACAAACACCTAGTCAAACAAGACTATTTTAATTTGTTTCAAGAGGATTTACCCAAAGTCTAGTATGAAGGATTTTTTCAAGATTTCCAAGAGTTTCTTGTGAGATGGATTTTGATTTTAATGTTTGAGGATGAATGGGAGTGTTTATTTTGATCCTAAGAGACTTGGAGAGACTTTTGTTTACTAGACCTAGGTGTTGAAGAACATGCTAATACTTCCTATGTGAGATACTCAAACCTTTGAAAGAGTCTTGTATTTTGACAATAGTAAAATGAATACAAATTTGGATTATTCTTTGATGCACGTTTGTAAAAGTTGAAGGTCAATCTTTCTCTAAATTCGTAAAGCATAGACAAACGTTTCTTGTGAGCTTTTTGACTAAGACCTTTGGACTTTGGTTTTCGGATTTTGATCTTTCGAGAAATCATTTGGAAGAGCACATGTGTGGGGTTCAATTTTTTTTACCTTTTCTTAATGAGTTCTTTCCCCAAAAACACTTTCTTGCCTTATCTTTTCAAACTAAATGTCTAATGTCCCAATTTCTTCTCATCCCACAAGGTCCATTATGTGGAAATCAAGGAAATCAAGACAATAGTTCCCTAATTTTAACTTTAGTGAGAGAAAATTTAGATATAAATTCAAATGCTTAGAACCCTCTAAGATGGAATCCCTAGAGAAAGCAATAGCACTTGACGTTTTCCAAAGGTATTTGCTTCAACTAAAGGGTTTCAAATTTGATGACCATGGTTGAATATTTGTTTTCCAATGTTTTAGATCCAAGAAAAGTGTTTTAATTCCAAGATAATGCACAACCTTATGGATAGAAAGAGACAATATTTGTTGAATTCCCACTTGGATAAATCTAGCTATGCTTATTCTTGGCAAATGATTAAAATCTTGACCACAATGGCTTCCCTCCACATAACTCACTTCTATGGGTCATCCAAGCTTTAGTACCCATGAAACTCCCATGGCATACTTCTCATCTCTACCAAGAATCACAAGAATGTGGGACGGCTTTAGAATGACCATTCTTGTACCAACAAATAGTAAGGATGTTGGCCTCTAAACAAATTGATTCTTATTCAGGGTGATTGGGGACATGGCACCTTGTGAGCATCCATCAAGCCACTAAAGGCTTTAATTGATCCTACTAGGAGCACTTTACTTTTTAAGGTAGTACCTTGTTCTTAAAGACATTGTATGACTAAGGCCTACATACCATGAGGACTTGACAGTTTAGTCTTATCCATTTATATACCGACACGAGTGAAAAATTGGCTGGAGTCACCTTTGAATTGGTCTTAGGTAGGTCCCTCTAAAGGTAAACAATAGCGAGCAAGCACATTCATAGTTTGATCAATCTTTGTTTGCATGAACAAAGAGAGAACACATGTGATATACTCAACTCACACTCACAATATTTGTTCAATTTAAGAGCCCAAATTGAAGTGTGGAGGCAATCTTTTATACAACTTGATATCACCAAAATACTTTTGATTCTCAAGATCATTGTGAAGCGTGAGAGAAGTGCATACTCATTTCAAATGATATTACTTTGTAAAAGAGATTACAAAACACAAAATAAACATTTTCATTTTAACCTCAAAAGCAAGAATGGATGAAGTGTGAAGTTTTCTTGTTCAATTTTAAAATCCAAAACCAACTCTATTATGTTCCTAAAGTTCTTTTTAATCCCTTTTATTTGTTCTTTTTAAGCCCAAATGAAAATTATTTTGAATCCTAAAACTTGAAGATAACAAAAGCCTTAAAATGGGATTATAATTTCTCCCAAAGTGTTTAAAAACACTTGTTACAATAGAGAGAAAATACCATATGGAACCTTTGTCTTTTTTTCCTCCCTTCCCTTTTTGATCACTCCAACCTACAAAAACTGGTTAAAACTACATAAAATTGATCCAAAAGCTAGTTAGAAGTCAAAGGTAATCAAAACGAAAAAACACATGTTAAAAATAACTTGAAATTTGACTTCTACCCCACCCTAGCGGTGCAGTCTACAAAGGAATCACAGTTTGGAGCAGGTTAGCAACACTTTATGGAGAAACAGAGACCACATATACATCATTATTTCAACTAGTGATGTACTTTAGAGTTTGATTTGATCTGAGCTGAGGAAAATGATAGAAGTTTCATAGTTTGGAGTGCAGACAATGTCACTAAATAGCATCATTGAACTGATAGTGGCACTATTTGACCTTTGTAGCGTCGCCCTTTCATGTAGACACACAAAAATTTGAAAAACAATGGAATTTTCACAAAAAATTGTGTTAGATTCTCAAGATTCGCCCTCCTTCTAGCGCCAAAATGTGAATGATGGATCTAGACTTGCACAAACATGAACAAACAACACAATATTAGTCAATTATATAAATCCAAACCATCATTCCCCATGCAATTCGCCCTTTCCATGATAGTGGCACTATTTGACCTTTGCAGCATTGCCCTTCCCTATAGACACACAAAAATTTGAAAAACAATGAAATTTTCACAAAAAAATGTGTTAGATTATCAAGATTCACCCTCCTTCTAGCGCCAAAATGTGAATGATGGATCTAGACTTGCACAAACATGAACAAACAACACAATATTAGTCAATTATATAAATCCAAGCCATCATTCCCCATGCAATTCATTCAAATGTCAAGAACAAGAAACAAAGAAAATAAACCAAATGAAAGTTGTCTAATCTTGCTCAAAACATTCAAATTCTCAATCCCATGGGGTAATTGGTGTTATTTTGATGTGGAAAATAGCCCTTTCCTAATTTTTTGCAAGCTTGATGATGATCAATGGTGCTCCTTGATGAAATTTTCCATAACCTAGCTATGGTGGATGAAAAATATGAAAACTTTCAATGAAAAATGGATGAATCTACATAAAAATGTGTAGATAATCACTTTGCATAAGTTGTGGCTCCAAAATTAGTAAAAGAGCCCTCCATTTATAGGAGAGAAAAATGGAAGAATGAGAAAAAATGATGAATGTGGGACTAAAGATATTCAACCAATAGAAAAATGCCACTTTTCAACATGTCAGTGGAGAGAGGTGGAGCATATTTTGATGAATGTGCACATATTTATGCCATTAGGTGGATATTTGAAATTCAATAGTTAGCTTGTGGAGGAAGATGTGGAAGAGGAGTTATTGCCACTTGGCTCAAGAAAAAGGACTTGTAAGAGTCATAAATGCCAAGTTGGAGGATGAGACATTTGGGAGGGAGAATTCAAATTTGAAGAATATTCCAACTTGATGCCCTTTTGAATGAAAATAGATGAATTTATAAATCAATTAAATTGATTTACTTGTGCAAGTTGCAAAATCTAGAGGATTTGATGGATTAGAGTTAGATTTAATCATGATTTGATTAGCTTAGATGAAGATTAGTTGATTTGACATTTTGAATTAGATATTTGGATTTATTTTAAATCAAAATGAAAGGAATAATGAGTATAAAACTTAATTAAATAAAGTTTGATTTATTTAATCAAAGGGGATGATGTTAGATTTAAATCGAATAAAGGTTAGTTAATTTAATTTAAAGGAGATGACTTTAAATAATGATTTATTTTAAAATAGGAATGTTAGGATTTAATTAGATAAAATTGATTTATTTAACCAAAGGGGAATTATGATTTAATCAAATAAAGTTGATTTATTTAATTAAAAGAGGAATTATGATGAATTAATTAAATAAGGATTATTCAATTAATTGGTTAGTAAAGAAGTGATTTAGGGAGAACTGATGTTAGTGAATCAGGATCGAGTGCATGATATCAATCAGTATAATTTATGTGTCTACACTTTCTAACATAGGTTTGCGCAAGCAATTTTGGGTAGAGGCATTAAATACATTGGTATACTTGATTAATCGAGCTCCTTCATCTTGATTGGATTTTGACACTCCAGAGAAGACACGGTTGGCTAAAAGGATTTCCTACAATCACCTATGGGTCTTTGGATGCGAAGCATTTTTTCATGTTGCCAATGAGAAGAGAATGAAATTGTATCTGAAATCTGAATGATGTATCTTTGTTGGCTATGGAGAAGAAGAATATGGCTTCAAATTATAAAATTTGATTACAAATAAATTAATTCATAGTCAAGAAGTGATTTTTAATGAGAAGGTGTTTCTAGGTTTGTAAGCACAAGGGACACAAGCAAACGAGTATGCACAAGTCATTATCAAACATTATTAATTATAGTTTTCACATCCAAATGTGGTACCACAAATTGGAATAAATTTATAAATAACTACACATGACATAATTGGAAAAAAAGATCAAGGTATTTTGACGATGATAAGAGTTGGAGATAATTTGTAGCCAACAACACAAAGTTTTGGGTGCTCTGTTGAAGACCCCACATAGCTCCAAATAGAGCCAACCCAAAACTCGTGGTCTACTTTTGTCGAAGCCCACACTAGAAGTAATCCTAATGTCACATGATCCCTTTAAGAGTACTCTTTACTACCACAACATATGGAAATACCAAACCTGCCACTCACACCAAGTCTAAGACATGTTGCCAGTGGAAATGATCATTTCACGTAGCCCACACAATATCCACAAGTGACAAACTTAATGCCCATGCAAGTTTCTGATTTTGGTGTCTTCCCTCATAATACTGATATGCACAATAAAAATTATACAAAGGAGCTACTTCATGGTCGTTTGTAACCTATTTTGGGAAGAGATGATCCCACACAACCCTTACGAAATTTCTCTATGCCATCAAAATTTATATATTCTCCAACCATGGGTAATATTAATCAAAACAATGTATCTCAATTGCACGGTAATGTCAAAATTAATTATCATACACAGGCTACTAATATACATAGTAATGTTGGTAATCTTGGTGATAATGTACAAATTCATAATACTAGTGATAATAATGTTGGGGTAATTTGTAGCATTTACAAATAATCAAAGCAAAGCTCCTCAGTTGAGGAGGTCCACCAAGGAACGTCAACCTTCGACAAAGGTAGAAGGCTATGAATTATTAATTTTGATCAAGTAGAGCCAACTACCTTCAAATAAGTTTGCATAGATATTAATCATGACAAGTGGATTGATGCCATGAAGGAGGAAATGGATTCATTAATGACCAATCAAACTTGAGACTTGGTAAATCTTTCACCCAATCAAAGAGTCTTGAATAATCAATGGTTGTACTAATTGAAAGAGGAAGAGGGAGGTAGGAAATGTTATCAAGCTTGATTGGTAGTGAAAGGGATTGACTTCAATGAGATCTTCTCATTGGTCGTGAAGATGAATACTATACGAGTGGTTTCGGGCCTTGTAATATTGTATGATCTTGGGTTGGAACAACTTGATGTGAAGACTACATTTCTTCATGGTGATATAGAAGAGGAATTTTATATGTATCAGCCTGAAGGTTTTGAGCAATAAGGTAAAGAAGATCTATATTGCATGTTGAGGAGAAGTTTGTATGGTCTCAAGTAAGCCCCACAAAAGTGATATCTCACACTTGATTCTTTCATGACTAAGCAACATTGATCTGTGTGTCTACTACAAGGTAGGATAATGGTGAGTTTGTTTTATTATTGCTTTATGTTGATGATATAGCACTAGTAACCAACACTAGCATGAGATTTGTTTGTGATTTAAAGCAACAGTTATCTCAAAAGTTTATAATGAAACACTTAGGGGAAGCAAAGAGGATACTTTGTATGACCATAATCTAGGATAGGTGTAAGAGGGAAATTAGATTGTCACAAGAAAAGTATACTGACAAAGTTTTGGACAAATTTAACATGAAGGGTGATAAGCCTATAAGCACTCCACTTGCTGATCATTTTTGTTTTTCATCTAAAATATGTCCCTAAACACCTCAAGATCAAGAAAACATGAAGGGTATTCCTTATTCATTCACTATTGGGAGTCTCATGTATGAAATTTTTTGTACTCAATTGAACATTACTCATGTAGTGGGAGTAGTGAGTAGATTTTTGAGCAATCCAGGTAAGACTCATTGGGAAGCGGCGAAGTGGATATTAAGGTATTTAAAAGGAACATCATATTATGTTTTATATTTTAGAGGGAGAGATGCATAGTTGTAAGGTTATGTTGACTCTGATATGGTCGGTGACTTGGACAAACGAAGGTCGACAATAGGTTATTTTTCCACACTTGTTGAGGCAACGATCAATTGGGCTTCAAGGTTGGAACAAGTGGTTGCACTCTCTAATATTGAGGTTGAATGTATTTCTCTCATTGAAGGTGTGAAGGATATAATTTTCTTGCAGCAACTGTTAGGTGAGTTGGGATTCAAACAACATGTTTACACTCTCGTATGTGACAAAAACAACATTCATTTGGAAAAAAACCCAACCTTTCATAATCAAACCAAGCATATTGAGTTGTGATATCACTTCATTTGGAATGTACTTGAAGAGGGAAAATTGAAAGTGGAGAAAATTGATACAAAGGTGAACTTGATGGATGCATTGACGAAGATAATACCAAGGGAGAAGTTTGAGTTTTGTAGGACTTATCTCGGTATTTTCAAGATGTGACAATAAGGATTTGTGGGTAAATAACTCTAATATTTATAGTAGACATTGGACTTCAAGTGGGAGATTGTTAGATAAGTCTAACAAACTCCTTATCCATTTCTCTTTTTCCCTCCATTCTCTATCCCTTGATAGTCCATGTGATATTTTTAAACTCATTATGGATAAGGTGTTGATGTTTATAGCTTCGGGAAGTATTACCCCAGTCGGCAAGAAGTCAAGACATATTAATTATAAACATTTATTCAAAGTGTTGAGTCAGCTCAAGTGGAGTATGACACCTAGTCTTGTATAAATAGGAGAGAGACTCTCCTCATTCTATCATCGATTCATATTCATTCATTATGTGTGTCCAAGAAGAAGATTCACTCTCAAGAAGGATATTTATTTCTGCTCAGGAATTCACACTACCTACAATATTGGCTTATGTTATTATATTTTGTCATTTTTGGCTTGATCTCAAGTGCGATTTTCTACACTATTATACCTGATCTTTTATTATAGTGTTGTCAAGTTTTTCTCCCTTGAGAAGAAGGATTTTCCTAGGATAAAATATTTGTGTTCATTGTTCGATGTTTACTTTTTTCTTTTTTTGTTAAATCTGATCTAAAACTAACATGGTATTAGAGCCAAGGTTCAAGAAAACTGATCAAATTTGACTAAGCAAAATTCCAAGTTGTGTGGAACTAAAAAATTCTATGTTTAGGGAAGAAACCGTACTTATTCTTGAACAAATATAGTTCAGATTTGGAAGCATCTTTTGAATACTATATTACAAATCTGCATAGAGGATAAGAGAAAAATCCATTGCAGACTTGTGAGCTTATATAGAAGATCATATTTCAAATCTGAGTGGAGTTTTAAGAGGAGTTGCTCAAGAAAAGTTAAGGGCGGATTGGAAAGGTATAAAAGGAAGTCAAGATGGAGATTAAATCCTGATTGAGAACTTGGGAGGATTTTTTTGCATCACGGAGAATTGGATTGGTTTTCTACATTGGTTTTTCTCAAAATGAAAATATCTCTGTAATTCATAGCCACTAAAGGATGTAGCCCCTGATGTGGTTTCTATATTATAGAATATAGCCAAAGATTATAGGTGATTGAATCTTTTGAGGTTGCTATTGTAACTTCTAGTGATGGTGTGACCATTGTTGAAATGATATTGAGCATTGTTGGGTAAATGACATTGGTGCTAGAACATACAAGGCAACTCGGCATTGGGTATCTTCTTTATCATTGGCAATAAGAGACAATGGCGACGAATGCTTATCAACTCTGACATCAAGCATAGCAAGACTGCAGTTATTCTTGGATGGTTTATTGGTGTTAATTATTATATATGTGCTTTGTTGATGTTATTGTCGGGCCTCTCAACCATCATCTTGCACTATCTGTCGCTTCTATAGAGGCATCATTCTTGAGACAAGAGATTGAATCTTGAACCAAAGACTATACTAATTGAGAATCTCAAGAAATCTTGTAATGGGATATTGACAACTATTAATGTTTGAAGCATATTAAAAGAAATATCGAGTTTGGCTAGCAGTAACCATCCATGCCGACTGAGACAAACTGTGACAGGAGCATTCTGGGAAATATTTGTAATGTTATGATATTGCTATCAGGATTCAACCGTGTAGTTTCGAGTCAAACTCATTGACCCATGTTTCATGAGTAGTGGTTCACTGGAACCCATCTCTCATGATAGTGAATGGTCCACTTAGCACTCATTGCATCTAGGTGATGCTCACAGAGGTAAAGCACTGGTTCGTCCCGGGAGGTCACCCATCCCAGTACTGCTCCAGCTCAAGCGTGCTTAACCAGGGAGTTTTCTCCAAGGTTAAGCCCGCTTGGGTTGTTACCTTGGAGAAAACTCCCTGGTTAAGCACGCTTGAGCTGGAGCAGTACTGGGATGGGTGACCTCCCGGGACGAACCAGTGCGACTTCTTTCTATTCTACTTGTATGTTGCTGACATCTTGAGGGGAAATAAAGAAAGTGTATGTCTAGAAATATGTAGCTATTGGTTAATTGGGTTCCTGTCACTATCATGACAGGAAATTTGTAGGCATGTTTCCCTTTGAGTTAGTTAGAATAGTAGCAAGGTATTGTGAAGAACAACTTCACTAGGGTCTAGCAGAGTAGAGCCAAGGTGCACCAAGAGAAGGGTGTCTAAGTCAGAGGGTGAAGATGGGCATATCAGGTGATATAGTTGTTTATTTAAACTATGATTTCACACTGTTATGTGGTCCACTACAAGTGTCATTGGAGGCATAAATAGCATCATCTAGTTGGGATCCAGTGCACTATTCTAGAGCCTTCAAATGACAGATTACAGGTTTATGACCAACACACCAGATTAGATTGCAACAACAAATTTAAGTGATTGTTTGCAGGTCTCTTACAAGTGTGAAAAATCAAACTTTAATAAAGTTGTGGCATCCTTCTTCATGCTTCTTATGAGTTTTGCATTACACACTAGAGTTGAATGTAACCCATGGTGTTCACAACTATTTAGTAGCACTATTGAAGAAAATTCTCAGCTAGAGGGATCAACTTTAATATTGATTCATATGATCATGTGACAATAAATAAGGAAGTAGACAATGAGGAAGAACTATTTACAAACACAAGGATAGAGACTTCAAAGGAAGATAAGATCTCCCTTTTCATGTAAGAAGTGAGAAGCCCCTAACAAAGTCACCAATTTGTCTTGGATAAAGATCGATAAAACTGAGGATCATATCTAGAAGTCTATGTGGATTGGGGCAAGACATCATTGTTTACCCAGTGCAACCATAGTAGGTTCATTATTTCACTGTGTATATTTGCAATTACATCTTCATTAGGCTATGGGTTACAAAAATCTGTAGGACTGTTAGCTCAGCAATTGTAATTATATTAGTTCATGATAATTTTGTATTGGTCATTTAGTGATGCTCTCAAAGTCAAAATTTACCATCTCCATTGTCTTCTCCATGAGGATGATTTGTTGTTAGTGAAAACTGGCAATAGTTGCAATCATCCTTGACAATATTGTAAACAGTCTAAGGAAGTTCTTTATGGATTCTGAGAATTCAAGGCACAAGTTGAGAACATGTTCAAGAAGAGGATTAAGGTTCTAAGATCAGACAATGGAGGGGAGTTCACTTCTGGAGGATTTTTTTAATCTTTGTATTGAGGCAGGGATCAAGAAGAAGTTTTGTTTCAATAAAATGGAGTTTTCGTAAGAAAGAACAAGTCTATAGTAGAGGAAGTGAAGGCTATGATCCATGATTAGAGTTTTCAAAATTTCCTATGGGCAAAGGCTTCCAGAACCACAATACATGTTCAGAATAGAAGTCCTCATCGGATATTGTGGACTTGAGTTAGGCACTGAGTTTTAGGAGAATAATGTTGTCAAGGATAGATCTGAGGAGTAAATCAAGCACTTGATAAATAGGCCCTAAGGTGGGAGAGACCAATCAGAGGTCGAGTCACAAGGGAAAATCCTTACCAATTGGATTGGACAAAGTCAGGCTGAATAAGAAGTCTGAACTAGGAATTCTAGCATAGTCAAGTTCATGCAATAGGGCATTGATGAAGGTGTTGCAAAGGTTTCATCCATGAGGAATGAGCACAAAGGAGGTTGGATGGAGATTTTGATGCTGTGTTACAGGCACAATTGGGCACCAGGCATGCTAAGAGACAATGTAATAGGCATGCAGAAAAAAATGCAACCAAGTTTAGGGTTGCTCAGTGTGGGTGAAGTAATGCATAAAGGGGTGAAGTAATGCAGAAAGGAATGAAGAGGCCGAGTACCTAGGGATTCATGGAACAAAGTAAGTGGATCAACATTTGTAAGTTTAGTTACACTCATGGTGGAAGTGTTTTGGATATGAATGGGAACATGGTGATCCCATGGAGTCCTATGACATGAGGAGCTAGAGTGACTCGATGAGAAGAAGTGAAGGTGTCAACTAAGTGGGTTGCAGTGTTGCAAGGCCAGGTGCTAAGTCTTTGAAAGTTTTTTTTTTGCTGCAAAGAATAGAATTACACAAGGTATTCAACCTCTTTTTGGCATTGGTCATACCATAAACCTAATTAGAATAGGGTGATCTGGGATGATGTGAAGGAGGGCTAAGTCCTGGAGTGAAGGAAGGAGGGTTGGACTCTCACAAGTGGGTTGGAGGTGTTGCTAGGAGTAGTGTTGGAAGTGTGTGAAGGAAACTATTCCTCTATGACAAGCATTGCAGGAAACCTTGGATGAGGAGGCCAGGAGGTTGACTTGGAGTTGAGTTCAATTGGGAGTTAGTACTACAAAAGGTACAAAAAGGTGTTTGTGGTGGCACTTGGATGAGAAATCTGAGTAGCTTGAACCCAATCAAGTAGCATGGAAGGTTTTATATCAAAAGGATGGATCAACTCAGTGAAGGAATTTGAGGCATGGTTCTCACGGTAAAGCAATCCAACCACCTTGTTTGATTGCCCCTTATCTTGATGGATCAGATTAAAAATAGTGTTGAGGAAAGCAATCTATCTCCAGAGGGAGTCACAACATCATCAAGATATTCTCCCTATGTCAAGAGAATGGACAAGAATGATAGACTGATTTTTCATAGTGTATATTTCTCTGAGACAGAGAAATATGAGGTGAAAGCCCTTGTAGTGTATATTTCTCTAAGATAGAGAAATATGAGGTGAAAGCCCTTGTAGTGTATATTTCTTTGAGATGGAAAAATATGAGGTGAAAGCCCTTGTAGCGTATATTTATCTGAGATCATGGAGAAATATGAGGTGAAAGACCTTGTAGAATATATTACTCTGAGATGGAGAAATATGAGGTGAAAGCCCTTGTAGTGTATATTTCTCTAAGATAGAGAAATATGAGGCAAAATCCCTTGTACAGACCACATCTCTGAGACTGAGTTGTGCTTCCCACAATTGGGTGTAGACATTGTGGACATCATGTTGAGAGAGTCCATGATGAGCCATGATACCCTTGAGTAGGACTCAAGGAAGACTTTTCTATACCTCCCTAGCAAAGAGGGAGTGTTGATGTTGATAGCTTTGAGAGGTATTACCCCAATCGACTAGAAGTCAAGACATATTAATTATAAGCATTTATTCAAATTGTTGGGTCAGCTCAAGTAGAGTATGATTCCTAGTCCTGTATAAATAGGAGAGAGACTCTCCTCATTCTATCATCTATTCATATTCATTCATTCTATGTGTCTAGGAAGAAGATTCGCTCTCAAGAAGGAGATTTATTTATGTGGATGCTAAAATCTGCATTTGGCTTATAATCTAACACACACATTAGCATGGTTAGTTGTTAAAACAAAGAAAAATTTCAACATCGATATGAGATAATCTAACATGTTTTAAAATGCTATCAAATAACAAGATAAATAAAAGCATACAAAGAAAAACATGAAGTATATCTATCTCATATTGGATTGGTGCTACTTTGATGTGAAAAGTAGCCCTTTCCCAACCCTTGACAAGCTTGATGTTGCAAATGATGGTGGACAAAATCAGTTCTCAATGTGAAGAAAGTGACTTTGCATGAGATTGTAGATCATTTGATGAAGAATCGGCCCTTTATTTATAGATTTTCAAATTGGAAGAATGCTCATAAGAGAGAAATTTGGGATAAATATTTGGCCAATGAGATGAAGCCACTTGTCAACTTGTAATAGGTTGAGGAATGAGCACATTTTGGTCAATGTGCCAAAGAGGGGGAGATTCAAATTTGAATTTGAGAGTTAAATGTTGAGTGGGGGACTTGTAAGAGAGAATTTATTGCTTTGTTGGAAGGGACAAGTCAACTTGTCTTCATATTCAAACTTGAGGGAATATTCCATTTTTATGACACTGATTAGGTTAATTAGGATTAGATTAGCTTAAATGATGATTAGGGGATTTTGACTCATTTGACTTGAATATTTTGATTTATTTAAATCAAGAGAGAGAAATATGACTTTTGAGACTTAATTAAATAAAGTTTGGTTTATTTAATTAAAAGGTTGATGTGAGACTTTGATTTATTTGATTTAAATGGATAACCTTAGGAATAAAGACCTAATTTACCTGGTGAATGGATTTGATGAGTTTGATTTATTTAATGAGTGGATGAATATGAACTAAGTGCATAATCCTAATTTCACGTGTCTACATTTTTCCCCTCTTTGAAGCAATGTACTTGTTGTGTTGGTTCAAAGAATAAACTTGCCGCGATCAAAATTGAAAAAAATTCTTATTTTTTTGGATGCCCCAGCGGAAAGAAGTACACTAGTACAATTTCTACTCAGGAATTCACACTACCTACAGTGTTGGCTTATGTTATTGTATTCTACCATTTTTGGCTTGATCTCAAGTGTGATTTTCTGCACTATTATACTTGATCTTTTATTAAAATTTTGTTGGGTTTTTCGCCCTTGAGAAGAATTGTTTTTCGAGGATAAAATCTCTATGTTCATTGTTATTTTTTTACTTTTATGTTCTTCTATTAAATCTGATCTAAAACTAACATAAGGCATAATGTTATCTTCTTGTTGTAGCAATATGTTTTTTGTTGTATGTATGTACAACAGAGATTAATAAAAGAGATTCCCCTGCTTCAAATGGATGTAGCCAAATTGGTGAACCACTATAAATTTTACTTCTTTATTTTCTTGTCTCTTCTTTGTTATTGAGTTTTAAATTTTTTATCATGTGTTATTTATCTAAGCTATAAATTATTTAACAATACATGTTATCTAGTACTTTCCAGATCGACTTTGCAATATTCTACAACTTGTAGTTCATGATTTTCTGACTATAGATGGTGTTGATACAATTTTATGAACCAACCTAAATATTCACATTAGAAATGTTTTTTTCTTTGAATGATTAAGGGGGGGAGAAAAAGAAACAAACATGGAAATGTATATTGATAAAAAATAAACATTACATAGACTATCTAGGATTTGGCTCTTTCATAGACACCAATATATAATTCTATTAATCATAGCTTCTTGTTGGACTCTTTGGAGAGATTGCATACAAAATACGAACTCATACAATATATAGAAAATAAAACGCTTATGGAGGAGACAAAACAATACATAAAATATTATATTTCACACAACCCACAAAAAGTGGGAAATCTATTAATGGAAGGGGGAATAGGTAGGATTTAAGATGAAATCATTTAAAATCCTTTCCAAGACCTAACTTCAATGTTTTTCTTTAATACTAAAATTAGTTGTTGCTACGAAGGATACTTAGATGACAGGTTCAATGGTAGAAGTTAATGGAGTAGTTGGGATTATATTTCCAACTGTCTTTACATATCTATAAACATACCAATGCCATAAATTCTACCTCATTGTTTATGCCATCTTACAATTTATTTTACACATCCTATATTTTTCTCTTTTCATTATGAATGAAAATTCCAACACTTGATATGCCTAAGTTCCCTCGGGAAGCTAGATTGAAGTTTAGTTTTAGTTTCCCACTCAAGGGAACCACTTGACTCTATCCCTTTTTATCCTTTATGGGAGGATAAACGTGTTGTGAGATTCTAAAATATTAAGGTCCTCCCAATCATACATAACAAACCCATCCAAACACATGGTTGGTTTGGGGTTGTCGATTTGAGTTCTACCATTATATTTTCCTTTATTATGTTTTCAATTTTCTTGAGGAGCTCTAAAACACTTATTTCAAGTTACCATTAAATATTATGTTGTTGAATTTCTTCTAGGTTTTCCAAATTAGTATTGATGGGTTTACAATCCATAGTCCTTTTTAAACTAAAGTTTTTGTTCTTGGTCAACACTTGAAAAGTATGAGGATATCACTAGAAAGAGAATCACTATATAATAGTTTGTCTTGTAACTATTTTCAAAAGAGACATGTGACTAGGCAGTTGATTAAGACATGATTTGTTGTTTTCTCTTCCAATTTTTACATAATACATCATAAGGGACTTGAAATTTCAATTGTTTAGAGATGGTCTTTAGTAAGGATTCATTTGTAAAGAGTAGTTCAAGTGAAAGCCTTAGCCTTGAGAAGATTACACTTGTTCCAAAAAAGCTTTTAAGGTCAATAAATTCTTTTCTAACATTTTTTGAAATTTGTAGCCAATTTTGACTCAATAGTACCTAGATTTTTCCCTAGTCTAAATGATTCTATTGTCTTTTTGGTTATCATGAATAGATAATTTTCAATTCCATCTCAAATATTTCTTTGACATCTAGTGTGCTTGGAAGATCATCTAATCATTTCCTATTCCAAGATGCCACATTCTTGGAGTCCCTTTGTTGAATATAGTCACTACTAAGGTTCCCACAGATGTTGGTGATGGTGTCCATATGTGTAGCCAAACATGGAATTTTCAAGAGATGATGGAAAGTGTTCCATGAATTAGTCCAAAAGTGTGCTCTCTACCCATTATTGATCACCTAGGATATATTAGTGATAATATATTTACAATTTTACATGAAATCTGAAATGTGGGAATCATAGGGAGGATTTGGATTTTTCAAGATTCGAGTGGAATCAATCACATCCAAATATTTCCTTTTTAGAATTCTGCACCACTTGAAATTGGGTTCGATGATCATTTTTATTATGATTTTCACTCAAAGAGAATTTTTTTGCTTCACAATTTTCTTGATGTTGATTCAACCATTTATCTTTTCCTTGTAGGCAATATCCAACCCAGAAGAGGAATATGCTTTATTTCTTTAGACCCTGCCTAGAGAAACTTCTTAAGGATTTTTTCAATAAAAGACCTAGCTTTAGAATTTATTTGTGTACTTCATAGTTGGTAGATAGGTGTGGTTGAGAGGATAATTTTAATCATTTGGACTTAAGAGAGAGAGAGAGAGAGCCACTTGTCTCTCTATGATGCAATCTTAAGGAAAAACTTATTCACAATTTCTTCCCATAAATTTATTTTGACGACAATGTTGAATAAAGGCACTCCAAGGTATTTTCTAGGAAATGTCTCCTTTTTGAAGTCAATCATGTTGATAATGTCTCTCTAGGGGCCAACTTGGGTACTATTCAAAAGAATGTGTTTTATTTATTTTTGTTGATCTCCTAGTCAAAGGCAACAATATATTTCTCTAAGATGTTTTCTAAAGCCACTACTTCATTATTACTTGATTCCCCATAAAGAATAGTACCATCAATGAATTATTGATGGATGATCCCTAGAAGATTATTTGACACAACCATGTAGTCCATAATCGACTATGCACCCTTTCATTTATTCCCCTTCTTATAGCTTCAATTTTGACGATAAGTAAGAAAGGAGAGATTAAGTCACCCTAATGTAAACTTCTAGCAAATTAAAAAACTTGCAAGGACATCCATTAACTAGTATTTAAAATGCTCCCATAAATTTCTCCCATAAATAGTCCATTAGTTAGACGGATTATTGATATCCCCACTTTTATGTAAAGGAATGACCACACTGGTTGTCCATTCAGTCATAAAGCCACTTTGAGTGATATTATTAAAAAGAAACTTGATATGAGCAAGGAGCTCACTTCCCCGCTTTAAAAATTCAGCTTGCAACTCATCAATGCCTTAGGCTTTACCGCTTGCAAGATTTTTATACCTTGCTTGATATCTTCCTCCGAGAAGATCTCACTTGGAGTACTAATAATAGGAGGCTTGCTTTTCACCATCAGTTGTTCATATAGGATTTTTGCATAATCTAACCAATGCTCATCCATGATATTACTTTCTATCTATTTTGTATTTTGCTGCAACTCTTTCCAAAAAAATTTGGGGTTGTGTTTAATTAATACTTCATTTATTGATTCATAGAGATTTTACTTCAAATGTTTACAATTGAAAGAAATAAATAATACTATTAAATATTTATAATTAATAAATATTGATACATGAGAACAAGCAGTGCAAGCTCTAATGAAACACTTTTTGATTAAAGTAATCATTTAAGAAATAATACCAAACAAATTTTAGACAATAATTTTATTATAGTAAAGATGAGCATTGTAATTAGTGCAGCTACCACAGTCCTCCCTCCAGTACAATGGCCACTTTCCCAGTAATTGTAGATCTATTAGGGAGTTCTCAGATGTAGGCAACCAACCAAGAATAAATGTTTTCCAACCAATACCGCTGCCTTTTCCATTCATTTTATGGATTGTCCTTTATTTGTCAAAGTCAGACACCCACCCAACTTTTCTCAAATTCTCATAAAGTGGTTGTGGGTTGGAATAAATATTTAGGTATGTATATTAAAATTTAGGGAATTAATTATTAATATTATATAAATTTTGAATTACGGTAATATATACATAGTATTATGTAATAATAAGAATATATTAAAGATGTTTTTTAAAAGGAAGTGAGTTTCAATTGAAATTGGAAATCACACTAGAAGATAATATTCATTATATCTTCATTCTACCATAGTTTCATGGTATTGGTGGGCACCATTGACTTTAAATTTGAAGTGAAGAGTGGTATCCCCAATCAAACTCTAAAATCTTCTTCATCTAACATCTTACTAGAGTGGTATCCCCAATCAAATTGTAAAACCTTTATCATCTAATATCTTACTATCAATGAAATGATTAATGTATTGATAAAAAATGTTAAAATAGATATTTTAAAGAAACTTCAACATATATCTAAATATATATATACAAATAAATAAAAATTGAAAAAAAAAATCCAAACTTAATGCACAATATATCACTTATTATTAACAATTATATTAATTCATTCCATCCAAATGAACCCATAACTAAATAAAATTAACATACTTAACTCCCACATATCAATTATCACTTAATAACAACATATTTACCATAAACAAAAGAGCTTTGTGCAACTAGTGCTAATTCGGCGAAGATTTATGGGCAGTCCACGAGCAGCGATAGGCAGAGGATCAGCTGTGACCTTCTCATCTGCATCAACCAAATCCCAATCTAAATATTTCACAACGTTGTGAAGAAATACAAGTATTAGCATGGCTGTAAATTCAGATCCAGGACACATGCAAGGCCCGCCTACAAAGGGCACGAATGTGCAGGGAGCAGGGCCCTTCCCCTCAAACCTCCAAGGATCAATTTTTTCTGGATGCTCGAAATACTTGGGATTCCTGTGAGTTGAATGTAGCGTCCACAATCTCCTTGTGTTGAAAGTCCTCTCCTTCGACAGATGCCCTATTCCTCTGACAAATACAGTAGCCAGTTAACTAACAGTAGCAGTAGATGGTGGTGGCGGATCGAGGTATCACCCCTGTAATGTCCGTGTGTGGTGCCAGTTAACTACTATTCCAATAAGGCGCGTTGATAGTTGGTTTCTCTAACATCAGTAAATGCATTAGCAGAGTCATTTCAATCTAATGGTTGAGGTTTCCAAACCACTGCTTTATCTTCAGCAGCTATAGTTGAATCCGTGTTGCGTGGTGGGACCTCAATGCAGAGGAGCCCTTTTGATTCGTGATAGGACGACCTTAACAAATAATTTGAAATCCGCCAAAATAAGTTAAAGCAACTTTGTCTTATTCAGGGTATCTCCATTCCTCAAAGTACTATACTAATCAATTCTCATTTTTCTAACCTTCTTTTTCTAGGAAAGTCTAAGAAATAATTGACAATACTCTAGAAATTTTTAATCTCTATTGTTCTATTTTTAGATCATACTTGAAACATCACAAAATAGAATTCTTAATGATTCAAGTTGGTCCCACTTTGCAATGAATAGTAAGAGATTAGAAGAAACTTAAACATGATGCAATCATCTATTATTTGTGTATCCCTTTTGGGTTGGAATTATCTCTTTTTGACATGTGGAATTAATATCTTGATAGATTAAAAAATAAGCTATTCAATTGGAACAATAAATATCTCTCTATTAGCAACAATTTGACCAAACTATTCGCATGCCATATCATGTTAGGTTCTATTATTTTATTAGCAAGCTAAACTCTTTCAATGTCCAAGCCTACACTTAACTTGTCATTTTGTACTAAAGTTTTAGATATACACTTATGCTTAATTCATCCATAGTAATTATTCCCTACTTTTAATTGATGATTGCACTATATTTGAATGTATTGAGCCTCAATTTATTTCTTAGTTGATTTCAGTTAGCATTTAAATTTGTATGCAATGCTTTATTATTGTTTCCTTCTAATTTTTTTACATTTTAATTCTCGCATGAGGATATCCTTATATGAACCGATGTGAGCTAATTCCAACAATCAACAGTTGAGAGCTACCATCATCATTGTCATTTTTTCATTTGATTTTATGTTTGTTGCATTTAACGTTGCTCACCCCTTTTAACATAAAATTCAACCACACTTTAATAATGTTTTTGAGCCCAACTAATGAAACGCCATGCGATGTACTTCCACTATTACTTACACACTGACTTGTCATAAAAATACTTGATGTTTTTCTTTCAATCATCCACTTTACAGAGCTCAATATATTGCTAACTATCATAAAATAGTTATTGATAATCTATTATCTATTTTAGTTATTTATAATATATACTTATATATTATATTATATTATATTAAATTATATATTATATTATTTTATATATAGTTATCAACAATATATTATTTATATATTATAGTTATATATTATTAATAATTATATTATATAAGTATGTTATATATATTATAGAAATTAAAAATTACAATACCAATATTATATCTTATAAAATAAGATATATAACAAATATAGTTTTTAATTATATTTATTAAATAAAAAATTACATATAATACATTTTATTATAATATATGTTTAATCTTTATTATGTTCTTTAATTATATAATATATATCTTATATTTATTATTATATATTATATATTATTAAATAAAAATATAAAATTAATAAGTAGAATATATTTTTTAACATGTACAATTATTTAAATTAGTTTAAGAGAAATTTAACAATTTAACTAATTTTTTAGAGAGAGGTATTATCATCCACTAAATATCAAATTAAATTTTGCAGCTAAATTTGCTATTTAAATTAAATTTATTTATTTATTTATTTATTTTACAAGTCCAAGAGCCTGCCTGTATATTAACTATGTGATATATTTAATATTTATATATTTTTTATTTCTCCATCTCTACCTCCATCTCTTTCTATATCCCCTATCTCTATCTACTTACTCCTCTCTCTCTCTCTCTCTCTTTCTCCCCCCTCTACTTCTCTCTCTTTCTATCCCTATCTTCCTCTATCTCCCTCTCCTTATTGAAAACATAGCATGAGTCTATTTGTAATGAAGCCTAATTATCTTCCTGATTCAAAGGTTTAATTTCAGTTCTATTTGGATCCCTGTAAGTGGATGCATAGTTGATTTTAAGCTATCACTTATCCATTGAGACATTTATTGCACAAACAACATCAATTGCTAAATGACCTCATGTACTACACAAATGCATGCAAAAGATACACCAAAATTTTCCCTAATTGACCTTCCACACATCTTTAATGTACCCATTGCACACCAAGGTGTGATTGCTAGTTATAGTAAAGATGAGCATTATAGTTAAAATAAATTTTGAAAGAAAGAAATGCAACTACCATAGTCCTTCCTCTAATACAATGGACACTTTCTTGCTTGTTGTAGATCTATTAGGGAGTTCTCGGTTTCAAGCAACCAACCAAAAATAAATGTTTTCCGGCCAATACTATCCCTTTTTCCATTCATTTTATGGATTCACCTTTATCTATCAAAGTCGGGCACCTCCCCCCACCCAACTTTTCTCAATTTTGAATTATGATCAGATATACATATTAGTATGTAATAATAAGAACAAATAAAAGATATTTTTTAAGGGGAAGTGAGTTTCAATCGAAATTCATTATCACACTAGAAGATAATATTCATTATATCTTCATTCTACCATTGGTTCGTGGTATTGGCGAGCACCATTGACATTGAATTTGAAGTGAAGAGTGGTATCCCCAATCAAATTGTAAAATCGTCTTCATCTAACATCTTACTAGAAATCAAACTGAAAAATCTTCATCATCTAACATCTTACTATCAATGAAGTGATTAATGTATTGATAAAAAAATGTTAAAATAGATGTTTTAAGAAAACTTGCACATGTATCTAAAAAAATATATACAAATGAATAAAAATTAAAAAAGAAATCAAACACTTATTATTTGATTTATATTAATTCATTCCATCGAAATAAACCCATAACTAAATAAAAATTAACATTGTTCACTACCACATATCAATTCTCACTTAATATGAACCCATAACTAAATAAAAATTAACATAGTTCACTCCCACATATCAATTCTCACTTAATATGAACCCATAACTATATAAAAAATAACATAGTTCACTCCCACATATCAATTCTCACTTACTTCCAACATATTTATCATAAGCAATAGAGAGTTTGGTGCAACCGGTGCTACTTCGGGCGAAGATTTATTGGCAGTCCACGAACAGGGATAGGCAGAGGATCAGCTGTGATCTTCTCATCGGCATCAACCAAATCCTAATCAAAATATTTCACAACGTTGTGAAGGAACACAAGTATTAGCATGGCTGCAAATTCAGATCCAGGGCACATGCGAGGCCCGCCTCCAAAGGGCACGAATGTGTAGGGAGCAGGGCCCTTCCCATCAAACCTCCGAGGATCAAATTTCTCTGGATCCTCGAAATACTTGGGATTCTTGTGAGTTGAATGTACCGTCCAAATAATCTGCCCCTCATTCAACACAACCATAACATAATCAGTATCGGTGGTGTAAACTATAACAATTTAATACTACTTGTCTAGAATAAAAAGTATTGGGTTCACACAGACAATAACACACTACGCCGTTGTTTAAGCCCTTCCATACCTTCCATCCTTTAGGTATCATATATCCAGCATAGTAGAAGTCTGTGATAGATTGGCGCCATGCACCTTGAGCTGGAGGTTGAAGTCTGAGAGTCTCCTGTGCTGCTCTCCATGAATATTTCATCTTTTGAATGTTCTCCCATTGTAGCTCTTGCCTACCATCCATCTCTTCTAAAATCTGAGCTTGCTCTGTAATTTGACAATCTCATCTTTTTGTTTCTGGGTTAGATTGTGTGTCAGATCAAAATTAAAAACACAAAAACATTCCAAACATTGATGCAAATTAAAATTATTAATTAACATTAAGATCAAAATTAAAAAGACAAAAAAAAACAGGAAACATTGATGAAAAACTAAATCTAATTCTAAAACAACGGCAATTAAAATTATAAATTGTGAAAATCTTAATTTATTAGATCTCCTTATTAACAGTATTTGCATTTATTGAAATGACAATAGAGATACGAGGAGTATGCATTATATACATTACCTTGGACGACCTGGCGGTAGCACTCTGGATTTAGAGCCAGATAGCGGAGGAGAAACGTTAGAGTTATTGCCACTGTATCTTGGCTTCCAGCTAAGAGTATCAACATGTTGTCCTTAACCTCATCATCCGTTAGTTTCTTTTCTTCTGCTTCCCCAACAAGGCACGATAACAAGTCTTCCCGATCGTCGTTTCTCCTCCTCGCATCGATGAGCGTTTGGATCCTTTGGCGAAGATGATCTCTGGCGGTGATGGCTTTTCGAAATTTAGTCCCCGGCAAATTCAAAGGCATCTGCATGAGCATTCCCTTTACCATGTCATGAAAATGGCGAAATAAGTCTGCCTGTTGCATCTCATCGTCGATAGAGAAGAAGAGAGTGCAGGCCACAGAAAACAAGCAGCGTCTGATGAGAGGATAGGCTTTCACTTGTTCATTGCAAATCCAGAAACTTTCCATGTGACTCTTCACTACCCCATCTACTCTGCCTAGCAATTTCTGCAAAGCCTGCGGCCTTCAAAACTTGGTGAGAATCTTCCTCATGGACTTGACCTCCTCTCCAACCTTGGCAGGCAAGGAATTGCTTACTAAGTGGGTAACAGAGTAGGGCCAGTGGCTGTGGACAAAAATATTTTCGTTGCTGAAGAGGAATCGATTGGCTTGAGCACTGTAAAACACTGCTGTAGGAAACCCAAACAAGGAGGTCTTGAAGATGTCTCCTCCTTACTGCTCAATCTTGTGTTGGAAAAAGGTGTGGGCTCTGTTGGCCTTGGCACTCACAACAAGCTGCGGCATTTCTCCCACCAGCGGCCACCCGAAGCTTTCCGGAGGGAGAATCGCAGAAGAAATCTTGTGTGAAGATAATTTCCTCTTGTAAAATACAATGAAAACAATTAGTAGAGCTCCGCCTATCAGTAAACCAAGACTACTCTCTACATCCACTACTACTCGATAAAGAGGTCGTTCGTCTACTTATGTGTGTGGCAGAGCTTCCAACTCTTTTAATTTATAGCCAGAGTAGTGCATTCTTATTCTAATACACCAAATATTATCACCTAATCAAATTTTCTTCATTTTTGGTCCCCCATCTTATTATTTAATTAATCTCTTCCATTTCATCTCACATAAATAAATAAATTTATTATTATTTACATTTATTTCCATCTTACACATGACTAAAATAATTAAATAATAATAATATTATTTAATTATTGCTATATTCTCTCCACCTATTTCAAGAACAAATGTCATCTAATACTTGTCCCCCACATCCCTCATAATTCCAATATTCTATCCACCAACTTCCAAGAATAAAGGGACCTAGATAAGTACACTTTTCCCTTTTATCTCTCATGATTGTAACTACTGACTAATTTTAGTAAATGCACTTTAACCCTTCACATTTTAACAACCTCCATCCTAACCCTCCATTCTATCTTCAATCCTAAGGAAATCCTCTCACTCATCCTCTACTATTGATCTCTCCATCACATTTCTACCATCCATTGCCTCTCCCAAAAATCTATAATTTGAGGCATTCTCATTCATTTGATCATCACAATATGAGCTAAGTACATATCAACACGGTGTTTTTTGTGCAAGAACATCAACATCTCAAGTTATCATTTGAGTAAATCAAATCACATTGAAGTTTCATTGATAATATTATTTTGATTCGCTTCATGAGCTCTATTTGAAGTTTGTGATAGTTTAGAATAAGAATATATTGTTTTGTATGAACTTCCTAATTCATTTCTAAAGTGTTTCTTACATTCTAACAACTTTACTAGGGAGAAGGATTTCTCTTAATCTCCATTTTATTATTTCTAACTCCCTTTGAAGTTGTTTGAAAGTTCACTTGTGCTTGGAAGTAGTCTACCTCTCACTAGTTGTGGTAAGGAAGATAGCATCCACAATTTGCAAGAAAAAATTTAAACTAATCCATTTTGTATATTTTGTTAGAATGTTTTTATCATTATGGTAAAAACCATTGTTATTGTTGCATCTTTTTTTGTTGTCAACTTATTGCATTCAGTTACAAAGTTGTGAGTTTATTATTGCATTGTCACTAATTTCATATTGTTGCATTCATTGTATTATCATTGTGGATGTTTATTATTATCATAGGGAGTACATATGTCAATTCTTACATGGGAGAAAAATATCGAAATTAATTTAAGAATTGTTATGATTGTAAGATCTATAATTTCTCTTTGGGTTTTTTTTTTTTCAGATCCAACCTCTTATAATTTTGAATTAGTTGTGATATATATAAATAAATAAAATAATCTACAATTGGCACACATATGTTGTTTGTCTTTCTCATCAAATTGATTACATTCAAATTTAATTAAAACCACATAATATACTTATTTAAAAGCCCAAACCATCCTTCGGAATTAGAAAACCATGGTTTCTTGATGAAACCCCCTTTCCCTCACCATAAACTATAGGCTTCAATAAAAGCAACTATTTTCTATTCCAAAATTTCCTTAGAATGGTTAAAATTGTGGGGTTTTCCTTTAATCTGCCTACAAACCATCACACCCAAAACCACCTCTGCAAAGAAATTATTCATGGCCATTTCTCTACTCTCCATAGTTGTGACACCCAATTTCTCAAACTGTATACATAGGAAACAGTCGCATCGGCCATCCATTACCATTGTTTCTAACTAGTAATCAATTAAATTATTTTCCCTAGTTATATGATTGTTGAGAGTGAATTCGAGACACTTGGTAGGTAGAAAACTGGCAATGTAATCAGCAAGCCTATGGTTGATTCCCAACTAAGCCCCACATGCCTTTGACTTCCTTGTGCCTTACTAAAATGAAACTTCCATGTCTATCTCAGTAGCTTCTAGATGACATATCGCCTCCAGCTGAATTACTTTCAGCAAAATACCATTTAAGCCGGCAGAGAGTGATTTATTTGAAGATTGGATCAAATTCATAAATAACGTGATTGGATCAAACTTTCCTTGCACATTGCATGCCAGCTGATAAAAGTTGGAATATTGTGGATTAAAACTACCCTACAATATTTTTAGTACTTTAAACCGCCTTTTGACACTCTAAGACCATGAGTTAAACAATGAAAATTGCCTCAGGAAAGCTGAAAAAATAAAAACCACCTTTCTTCTCTTTTTTTTTTCCCCAAGCACTTGTTGACATATGAATGACAAGGAGCTTAACTTCTAGCACCCGTGCTTCTTTAGCACCTCCAATTCCTAGTGGTGATCACTTAACTGATTAGGGCCTAGCCACCAAGGGGATTAACTAGTCCCTTCTTGTCATTTGAATTTTTATAGAAGCACCTTTCAATCAAATGCTTATAACTTGCTCAATTTTTATCGAACTTTTAATATTTTATAAGAATTAAAAAGACGAATGGGAATTTTATGTAGTGAAAAAGGTAATTGGATCATATTTTTCTCCAAAATTTAGGTATTTAATCCTTTAAATGCATCTCTTCTTCTCAAACTTCAAACAACAATGACTTTACCCATGATGTCATTTTTAAGCAATTTTCAAAAAATTGTTAAAAAAACTAATTTTTATGTTTACTTTTCTATATGATTGACTTACTTTTATTTTGTTATTAACCTTTGTATGTGATTCCTTTCACATGTCTAAGACTTGTATCCTTCAAACTACTAACTTGGCAAGACATTTTTCTAATATCTAATTAAAGATGTACATAACTTTTTACATGATTTATTTGTGTTAGTTTTTTTACACATCAAAAATTAGGTTGAAATTGAATTACACATTTAGATTTAGATTTAAAATTTGCATGTGTCTTTTCATCCCCATGGTACACTTACGTATGCTCTCCTCTTGCACCCTAGGGTGATCTTGAGGATCAAAAATAAGTTACATATTTTTTCTTAGGGAGCCTAGCATATATTTCATCACCAAGAGGATGAATTCAACTCTATTATTTTAACAAAGAACAGAGTGTGGGGATGAATTGAAAGAAATGCCTCATGAAAGGGAATTTTTCCATCTAAGCTAAGCCTTGAAGAAATTTATTCCTTGGGGAAGTGAAGGGTAAGAGTGGGTCACCCTCTACTCAAGGTTATTTGGCATTGTTAACATTTATATTCATGAATTAGGCCTCATGTACCCTTTTAGTATTTACCAAGTCACTTAGAATGCCTTGTAAAGACTAGATAAGACCTTTCAACTATCCTTTTGTAGTACATTGGATAAATAGTCATCTGGAAGAAGTCACTCAACACATACCTCCAAGTGTTAGAGGTAGAGTTCACTTTGGGAAATTATTATACCTCCAAGATATGGGGTGCATATAGGTGGTACATGACCTTGCATTCCCTAGCTAAACACACCCTTGTTAGATAATATATCAAGTGAGTGTATAAGAGGTTTCAATCCCTTATTTAATAATTTAAGATTGGTCATTTTTATTTTCTATTGTGTGTGGTATATACCATTTTTTTTTAAGCCTTTCATACAACTTCAAGTAAAGTTCACTTTTTGAAAATCCTTTCTCTTGTTTGAAAACATATTCCCAATTGATATCCTTGTTCAACAAAAAGTTGAAGCCAAGTTTAGAATAACCATATTCTACAAGCTTAATGATAAAACCCATCTTTCCTTGCTCATAATTTCACTCCAAAATACATAGCCTACAAAATCATAGTTCTTACCTTCCAAGCACCAAGTCTATTTTCCCAAATCATAAGTCCTAATTGATACTCCATATCCTTTTGTCCATCTAATCTAAATCATAATATTTTTCCTACACCCCTCAGATAAAACCAATACCTTGTTTAATATCCACCATAACCATGCCCTTTTTCTTTTATCCATTATCCCCACTTTAACTTATTCTCATACTTCCAATCATTCATACCACAACTTTGGGTTCAAGGGAATCACGCCTTTGTTACTCATTATCCATTACTCAATTGGTTCACAACCTTAGTCATGCTTGAATCACATACATGATATTTGAAACCGTTAGGGTGTCCTTAATCATTAAACTATCACCATAATTTATACACTCCATCCTTATAGTCCAAATCCTTTCATCGTTAAAACCTAGATACAAATCATCTTTAAGATCAAATACTATAGCATACACTTCCATCCAATTTTAACAAATAAAATCCTCATATTCCACCTAATCATCTATTCTTATCCTTGGGGTCATCTTATCCATATTTGTTTTCAATATAATTTATTTCCAAGTCATCTGCTACACCAACCTAAGGTTATCCTTCACTTTTAGGAATTGATTCACTTTCTTGATGTAGTCATCGAAGCCCAATATTTTTTAGTCCTAATATTGCCTCATTTTTCACTCATTTGATACAAGCCCAATTTCACCCATCATATCATAAACCAATATCAATGGTTCCTAACACAAGATGAACCACAATATGTGAAATTACTAAAGAAAATCCTTTTCATAATCAATCACTTATAGAAAGGTTTCCTTTCTTAGGAGGACCTTCTCAACCTCAACATGATGGTAGTGAAATTGATGATGGTAATCCGAACCAACTTGAATACACTATCAATCCTAATGAAATCCTCCATTTTGAATAAGTACTTGATCTAATGGAGAGATTCATTGAGATAAACAAAGATGCAATCCTTAGACAAGTTATATAATCAAGATAAACTACATTTTGGTTATGATCTCTCCCACCTGATCACATATTACATATTGATCCTTTGGATCACGATCAAAGTCATTATAAAATTCTAACCACAACCTATAACTACCTTCATCCCATTCATGACCACACAAACCTTTATTTAGATCACAATACTCTTTTTGATGTGAAAAATTCCTTTCCCTTAAAGTTAATACCATATATCAAGAGCATTTCCCACCTAAGGTATCCACATCCCTTTAAATTGGGATTCAAACTCCCTTATCCATTAGTCAAGCCATGTCCATAATAGACACCCAAATAGGAACTAAACCAAAACCTTCCCATATAGACTCCATCACCATTCAAATTAGCTAGAAGACCTCCCATATCCCTACTTCTACCATAACCATTCTAAATGTTTGTCCTCCACTTAAGGAAAACCTCAACTCCATGAGTCACATTACCCATACAAAAACCCCATTCCTCCTAAGACTTACAAAACACAACATCATCAATACACTTCACCACTTCCATTGCCACCTAGTTCATCTTTTGATGAAGAGTGAAAAGCATTGAAATATGCCATTGAAGGACTCCAAAGAGGAACTCACCATACAAAATCATATACCTTCGAAGAGTTATGTTCATATCCATTTAATTAGTCAATATCACAAGTCTCATTTCCTACCTATTTTGAAATTCCTAAGTATGACCAACACAAGGAGAAGGGAGGTCCTAGGGAGCATGTAAGAGTATTCTTCATGGCTAACCAATAAGTGGCACAAAAAGATATATAAAGATATATATATATATATGTATATATATATATATATGTATATATATATATATATGTATATATATATATATATATATATATATATATATATATATGTATATATATATGTATATATATATGTATGTATATATATATATATGTATATATATATATGTATATATATATGTATATATATGTATATACATATGTATATATATATATATATATATATATATATATATGTATATATATGTATGTATATATATATGTATATATATATATGTATATATATATATGTATATATATATGTATATATATATATGTATGTATGTATATATATGTATGTATATATATATATACATATATGTGTGTGTGCCATAGAAAAATGGCCTCTTGTCATTTTCATGGCCTTTTAGGTCTTGTTTCATGGTGTTGGAACTATGTTCAATTTTATGTTGTATCATGGCTTGAACATGCTTATTTAGGTATTAAAATTCAAAGAACGATGTCTTGTGAAGGTGTTGTGAAGTGTTGTAAGACATTTCTACATTCTTCTAGACTCTATTTAATGCAATTCACCTAAAAACCACCTTTTCACTCATCAAAAAGCCCTATTTTGAAGTGTTTTACATTATTCTAACAAGCTTTCACGCTTTTCTAGGCACATATTCACTATTTACACTCTTCTCATGCTTTATTTTGTCTCTTTATGCCCTCATAAGTTGTAATTAAGTGTATTTTTGAATGTTATCTTGACAAATAACATTAAATACAACATTTTTCTTGACACTTGTCTTTAGGTCCTAGGTGGGACTCATTCGCCATGGGTGGCGAATGAGTCCCCCTTGGCTCCAAATTCAAAATATTTCAAATTTCCTTTCAATATTTTATTCAAAAACACTTGATGACAGCCTTTGATGAGGTAGGAATAGATACTAAGGCACAAGAATTGTATAAATAAGTTTTTTTCACCTCATTTTACATCCTCCAACATTCACATATCATATTCAAGAAATCTCAAGCATTATTCAAGCACTTTGAAGCAACCATTGACATTACTTTAGACTTGCATTATCAAGAGTTAGGTGAGTTGATAGCACTTACATGTTATTAGTTTATCTTTCTCTTTCATTTCATTGTCTTTTCAAGGGTTTAATTACCAAAAGTGGGGTTAGACCAAGGAAAACCCCTATTCACTAACCCCTAATCATTTTTCTCATTTTTCTTGTTTGTTTGTAGCCCTTTGTTTGCAAATTTGATAGGTTATTAGGTGTTGAAGAATGATTCTCAAGTCAACTAGGTGCTTCAAGTCAACTTAAGTCAATTTCAAGCTTGGAGAGAGTTATTTGTCTATTTTCTACATATTTGACTTCAACAACCTAATAAGCAGACATTCCCAGATCTGGTGCTACAGAATTGTCTCCTAGTTTTTCAAAATTTGGGAGAGGATTGATTCGCCACCTGTGTCGAATGAGTCCCACCTTAGGACTAGAAACTTTTTTTTTTCAAATTTCAGATCCTGACAGATAGAAACCAGCTCCCGACAGTTTTTCACCAGTAGGTGGACTGATTCGCCACCCTAGGCGAATGAGTCCCACTGTGAAAAAATAGTGAATTTCACCAGCATCCAGAACACTCCAGAAATCTCACATTTCACCCTGGTGCACTTAGTTTCATCCCTATGCTTTATGTTATGCATAATTTCTTCATTTACATAGTTGTTTGCATATCACAATGTGTTTTCAAACATAGTAGTAATTGCACTTTTGCACTCATTTTCAGTCACCTAGATTAATCTATTGCATTTAGTTAACTTCATTTGCATCACATCACATCACACACATCCTAATTTGAGTGATACATTAGCATTTTTGGCCCTATCTCTCTCCTTTTAGGTGAAAATCCCTAGAAGTGCAAGAATAGTCCATAGGGTCCCAAAAATCTATGTTTCAATATGTGTGTGTGTGTGTGTGTGTGTGTGTGTGTGTGTGTGTGTGTGTGTATGTATGTATGTATACATATATATATATATATGTATGTAGGTATGTATGTATATATACATATAATACTAAGATTATTTCCCTGTAGTGTAGGTGGGAAAGCACTGAAATGGTTCTTGCACCAACCTAAGGGTTTCATCAATTCCTATGGAGATCAAGTAAAAAAATTCATCAAGCATATTTCCTATAGCATGGAGCATGATCTAACCATGATGGATCTATGCAATACCATTTAATAAAAATTAGCAATTTTTTTTTCATCACTTCTTCAATGTTGGTGAGCTTTGGCTAGTAGGTTTTCATGGACCATATTAAAAAAATAACTAGTACACATCTTTGTTACAAATATCAATTCAAAATTCATATTTTATTTACAAGTCCAATGTGTCACTTCTTTTTATGAAATCATTGAAAGAGGAATCCAAATAAAAAATACCCAAATTGATAAAGGGGTTATAAAAAATTTACTCTATGGATTAAAACAAAAATGATAAATTAAAAGTTTTCCAATGAGAAACAAAAATTATATAGCAAGAATAATAATTTAGTTGGAGATGAGTGACTAATTCAAAGAAGATTCAAAATATCCAATAACCCACATTCATCATCATTTCATCTACACCTCATAAACCTAAGAAAGAAGGATACTATTCACACCCTTAGGGAAACCTATTGAAGTAGTCTTTCATCAACTATTCAAGGCTAAAATGATTGCATTTCTACTTGTAAAACTTTTTGATGATAGTCGACCAAATTCTTATTGGTATAGACAATGAATGTTACAATTATCATTGAATCAAGTTTCATGTTATAGAAAAATGTTGGATTTGATTCCTCAATACTGCAACTCCGCAGGATCATCTGGAATCAAGAACCTATCACAAAAAGAGAAAAAACAAAGCTTTGGATGCTAAGAGCTATTGATCCAAAAAAACATGAATTATTATAAATGATTGTGCAAACCTTGATTAATTTAATGAATGATACAAAAAGAATCCTTATAAGAGGAAACATAAAAAATAAAAAATAAACCCTAGGTGACCATAAAATAAATTATGGCATGTGTCCTAATCCTATGATTTGAGACAAAAGAAATCACATGACCTAGAAGTAAGCTTAAGTATCTAGTGTGAAAAGGGATCTAAGTAATTAAATAACGAATTAGGTAAATACCCTTTTACTATAACACCCAACCTTCAATACAAATTAGGGAGTAGTTGATGAATGCATAAAAATCAAAGGATGGGTCCAAACAACTAACCCTGATGAGGTACTCATAAACAAATAAAAAATTATTACTCATAACTAGAGAAAAAGGAGAAAAAATAATGGTAAAAACTCATCTCCAAAAGAGAAAAATACATATGAAAAACTAAGAAGCATAAAAAATGATGTCTCAAAAATAATAGGAACATGAAGAACACCATTGAAGCACAAAGAAGCTACAAATAATTGTCAAAATATTACTTCATAGTGTTGTAACTAAATAAACTCCGTTGAAATCAATATTATGATCATGACCAAGAAGAAAAAAATCTACATTAGTACCCCAATAAAAATACTCAAACAATGATCATATGGAAAATAAAGGCAATAATATAAATTTTGAATATATAGATGACACATCAATCTACATGAGTGATCTTAATGACACTACTCAACCAATGTAGTGAATGTTGTAAGTCAAAAATATACATGTCAATAGTCTAAAAAAACTTATCAACTAAAGATAAAATATTTCCTCTACAAAACACGGATACAATCTAGTAATAGTAGGTGTTCCATCTCACCAAAATTTATGGATAACTACCTATTGCATCCTCCTAATACATAGAAACACAAACTAGATACATAGCTCACTCCAAATCAAAACCAAAAAAGCATTAGTACTAATCGTATGAAAACCACCCTATAATGTTAATAAGGGAGTGGGTGGAAATTCAGTTGAAACTATTCCAAAATGTAGTGCATGGAGGAGAAGAGAACATCATTAAAAAGTGCACAAGATAGTTCTTACATCTAGAAAATGGAGTGCAAAAGAAGGCACAAACACATGAAGGTAGATGTTGATTTTATTGCAAGTAACAAAGAACACAAAAAAACCTCATGACAATTCATCAATTGGTACAAATACAAAACATGACAAAATGATATTGAAAATCCTCAAAAGAATGTAAAATAGCGACACTTTATCCTAGTACATAGATCTACAACTAAAAAATGCATTTAAAAGATTCTCATGATTCTTATAAAATATTTTTTTTGAAATACATATAGAGTAACTAAAAATAAATTATCTCACATAAATATCTAATGTTTCCAAGTGCTAAAATGTCCAAGTAATCAACCAAAATGTGAAATAATAAAAAACTAAATAAAAATTACCTCGAGAAAAAATTGGAAAAATATAAGAATAGCTATGAATATCTATAAAATACCTTCCCAACATCATAAGAATCTCAAAAACTAAAGGTACGAGAAAAAATTAATGAGCTAAAGAGCTAAACATAAAGATCCAACTCCAAAACATGATTAAATGTATCAATAGAAAAATCTAAGAAAATATCTACACCATTTAAAAGTGTTTAGTGTATCTACAGGTCTAAAATATTCCCTAGGCATACTCCCCATCACCTAGTCCTAATTGACCAATATCATCATTTAGCCTAGTACCATTCACCTTAGGCCTTAAACCCTTAATTAAATAATCATATTATTTAACTAATCACCTTTTCCATCTCCTCACAAAAAATCAATAAATAATTACCATTTTCCACCTATTATCCATCTCACACATGGGTACAATAATTAAATAATATTTTTATTTAATTATATGGCTATATTCCCACAACACATTTCAAGAATTTAAAGGGAACCTAAGAAAACTTGACCTTATGGTCCCATTATTCTTTCAACACAACCCAAGAATATAGTCTTCTTAAGTGTGCATGTCCCTTGTTTCCCTTATTCTCACAACTACTTACTAAATTTGGTAAGGTCATCATAGTCATTCATGATCTAACAACCTCCATCTCAACCATTCATCATCTCCTTGATGTTAGATTAATCCTCTCAACCATCCTCCACTATTGATCTCACAATCAAATCTTCACAATCCATTCTCCCTTTCAAAATTTTAGACACTCACACTTTTTCCTTCATTTCCATCAATTATCATTATGCTAGGTACATGTTGTCAAAATAGGCATGCATCTTCAAGCAAAGGGGCATCCACATTCCAACTATTCAAGGATCAAATCATTCAATAATGGAGGCTCTGGTAACATTTAAATTTGGTTTTTGATGTTATTGCTTTGTTTGTACTCTCTTGTTGAGCTCTATCTAAAGGTTTTTCTTGGTTTAAAGTAAGAACTTGCATGCTCGTTTATTTATAATTTATATTTCAAATATTAGGCATTACATTTTAGCAAATATAATAGGGAGTTACCCCCATATCTCACTTTTTTTGCATGTTTGTCTTTCTTTCTTTAGTTCAAGCAATAACTAGTTTTCATGAGTTCTTGAGGGGTTTTAGGTACCAACTTTTTACTAGTGCATTTGAAAGAAAAATGGACTACATTGTTGTGTTTATAACAATGAGAAACAAAGTTTGACATATAAAATTTTATATTTTACTAACAAAATAAATTGGCGCGTTTGTAAGAGCATCTAAGGGTATATATACAAAATTTTGTACTCCTATACAATTTGTATCATATAGATGATTGTACACCTATGCAAAAAATATCAAAAAGAAATGTACATGGTGTATATACACAATCAATTTTAAGTATATATCATGTGTTTTGGAAAATATAACATTTGTGGCTTTTGACATATATACTCACAATCTACAAAAATATACATAGGTGTTAGAGGTATATAAACATTATCTAAGGTTTTAGATAGCATATACTTTTTTCATTTATCACTAGAAATTATCACCTAGGTTTGTGAATACACGAGGACGTCTACATGTATCAAACATGCATTTACACATGGGATATATCCATTATATACATAGGGATTTATTTTTAGAAATCCAATATGATGGCTATGAAATTTAAACCAAAAAGATTAAATTAATAATTATAAGAGCCTTACATTGGGTGGCCTACTTACATTGTGGAATTGGTTTGTTACCTCTCCCAATCGTGTTTCCTTTCTAATCCATGCTTGATTGCTTATACAGAAACAAATAGATTAAATTAATAATTATAAGAGCCTTAAATAGATTAGCAATTCCCATTAGTAACTACCTTTAAAGATACTTAAGAGATTATATACATATATAATATTATACTCCATCATGATAATATATATATATATAATATTATATATATATATACCTTTAAAGATACTTAAGAGAATATATATATATATATAATATTATACTCCATCATGATGCATACCAATCACTTATTAAATTTAATGGTTGTTGGATTTTTGAATGCATATATTTATTTATTATTTGATCTCCTTTAACGCCTTTTGCAAATGATTTGACCTCCCTTACATATCCTAATGTCTTACTGAAATGATGTGTCCTTTGGAATAGACATCTCCTTTCCAAAGGTTATGACTTTTTGTCTAACTTAATTTATTTTCTTTTATTCCCAAGGCTACCTCAAACTTTATTAATTATTAATTATTTAATTCTTGGTGGGATTGCTTCGTATTAATAAGTGTTATTGCTACATTTAATTATCCCTTTAGTTACCTTCATCGAGCCCTTTTGAAATCTCCCTTTGGAAGCATCTATTTTACTTGTGTGTAGGCTACAATTGTGGTATGTTAGATGGCATGGTCATGAAAATGGTCTTTTATTATCTATTATAACTAAGGATAGTGAGAAAAAGAACCAACAAGTGGCTCAAGGTCAATCCTAAGTAGTATGGACCTATCCTCCAATGCACCTTCGAGTGGAAGAGGATTTGGTAGAGGTGCTAGTTGTTTTTCATGTCGTCAGTAGGGACACATTGCTAGGCAGTGCCCTATGAGAGGTACATCAAGATTTGGACAGCGACCGAAAGCGTCAAAGCCAATAGTTGGAGATGTAGGCCATTCACATATAGTATTTTTTTTGGTTAATAACCATCAAGAAGATCAAAATATTGTGGTTGAGTCTTCAAGTCAGTTATAGGGTACCAATGTTACTATCCTTTTTTATTCTAGAGTTACTGATTCATTTATTTCACCTACTATTGTTGAGCATTGTGGACTTGTGGCAGTAAAGCAAGGCGATAGGTGGTAGGTAGAATTTTCCTCTAGGGAAATGGTAGCAGTAAAATCTCTTTTTCGCAAATGCAAACTAAGGATTGGACCGTTATCTACCTCAGTAGATCTTCGAGTCACACCTCTTGGTTCGTATGACATTGTTTTGGGAATGGATTGGTTAGAATCTTATCATGCAGTGATTGACTATCGACAGAAGATAGTACATTGTGTAGATGATTCTGGTGTTGAGGAGTATGTGCAGGATCATCATAGAAAAAACGGGCCCTTAAGTGGCAAAAAAATTAGAAAAATTAGAGTTAGGCAACTTGACGTAAAATTTTGAATAAGTTACCTATATTATTTTAAAAATATGTAAGAATAGAATATGTAGCAAATTGAATTTAGTTTCTAAGCTACTAGGTTTTTTTTTTAAATCTATTTGGTGAAAATTTGAAATTTCAATGCAGAGTACTTAAATTTTAGGAAAAAATAAGTAGGTGTTTGTCGACCACCCTAACCATAATAAAATGATAATATTTTTTTATAATATTTTAGATATAAGTAGAGGACTCATGTCCCGATGTGATGCATTTTTTTTGTAATATTTTTCCAAGTAAATAATTAATTATGAATTTTTAATACAAATTTTAAAAATATAAAAACTCGTATGTCTAACCACCTTAACTTGGTCAAAACTTCATGAAATTCAATTTATCTTTTTTAATCCTATAGTATGTGAAGCATAAAATGTGACACATGTTTTAGATTCAAAAATGTGATACCATTTGAAAGCTATAGATTTTTTCAATCAGTCTATCAATCAGGACTTTAGTCGTAATTTGAATAGAAAATGAATAATAATTACGTATTAAATTCAAAGTAAAGCATAATTTATATTTGTGAAAAGTTGAGAATCTCCTTTAAAAACCCTTTTCATTTCATCAATTTTGGGTTAAAAAAACGTTGTCAGCCACATACCCATCATATTGCCACTTTTTGGCCCATCATGATCCTACACATACCCTGAGGTTGAAATCATTGGTGTACAGAGACCTATCTCTTTGCGGATAATTTATGCTATGTAGTTGAAGAGATGTCTTCATCAGGGTTGTCAGTTGTTTGCAGCAATAGTTAATGACTTGCATTTAGAGGAGAGTCAAGAGATATCTCTTGATGATCACCCAATTCTAGGGGAATTTGCAGATGTTTTTCCTAGTGATATTCCTGGTATGCCACCAAAACGTGATATTGATTTCAGAATTGACCTAGTTCCTGGAGTAGAGCCTATATCTCGAGCCCCATATAGAATGACCACATAGGAACTAGAAGAGCTTCGTATCCAATTGGAGGAGCTTTTGGCTAAGGGTTTCATTTACCCGAGTGTTTCCCATTGGGGAGCACTTGTCATCTTCATGAAGAAGAAGGATGGATCTCTTAGATTGTGCATCGATTATCATCAATTGAACAAAGTGATGATTAAGAATCAATATCCCTTACCCAGAATTGATGATTTGTTTGATAAGATCAAGGGAGCTAATGTGTTCTCTAAGATTGATTTGAAATCAGGTTATCACCAATTATGCATTGTAAAAGCAAACATTCATAAAATGACATTATGAACTCGTTACGGGCACTGCGATATTACTGTAGTACCATTTGGGTTAACGAATGCACCATCTATTTTCATGAGTTTGATGAACGGTATCTTTCGCACATATCTTGATCATTTTTTTCTCGTGTTTATTGATGATATTTTGATCTATTCGAGAAATATGAAGGAGCACGAAGAGAATTTGAGACAAGTATTGCAGTGCTTAAGGGAGAATCAGTTGTACGCAAATATGAAGAAATGTGAGTTCTTCCAAACTGAGGTAAAATACCTTGGTCATGTTATTTCTGGAAAGGGTATTGTAGTGGATCCTTCGAAGATCCAAGCTATCATTGACTGGCCCGCGCCTACCAATGTAGTTGAGGTTCGTAGTTTTATGGGTTTTCCTGGGTATTACAAACAGTTTATTCACGGGTTTTCAAGGATTGGGCACCCAATTACTTCTCTTCAGAGGAAAGGGAAGAAATTTATCTGGATAGATCAGTGTCAGTTGGATTTTTAGACACTCAAGGAAAAGCTAACTAGTGTGCCTATCTTAGTTGTTCTTGTTCTTGATCTTGCTAAGGATTTTGTTGTTTGTACTGATGCGTCTTTGGAGGGTTTAGGAGTTGTACTGATGTAGGATGGACGTGTGATCACTTATGAGTCTCGCAAACTTAAGGATCATGAACTGAATTATCCTACTCATGATTTGGAGCTTGTTGCAGTTGTTCATGCTCTGGTTCGTTGGAGGCATTTCTTGTTGGGGCACCATTTTGAACTTCACAAAGATCACCATAGTCTGCGGTATATTTTTACACAACCTAATTTGAATGCTAGGCAGAGACGGTGGATGGAGTTCTTATATGAATATGATTTTGAGGTGAAATTTGTTTAGGGAAAGGAGAACATAGTGGTTGACGCTCTTAGTCAGCGAAGACATGAGATTTCTACTATTACTCTTGGAGTTTATTTGAGAAGCCAGATTTTAGCAACACTTCCTATTGATAGACTATATCAAGAGGTGAAGATGGAGATTGGATCAGGTAGACCCTTGGAGGGTAGATTCACAGGATATACTCTTGATTCAGATGGTTTGTTGTGACATTTGGGTTGTATCTATGTACCATAGACAGAAGGTCTTCACACTCTGATTTTGACAGAGGCACATCGAGCACCTTACTCCACTCATCCTGGTGTTAAGAAAATGCATGCAGATCTTTGACAATTGTATTTTTGGCCCAGTATGAAGCATGACATCGCTGATTTTGTTTCGAGATGTCTTGAGTGCTAGAGAGTTAAGGTTGAGCACCAACATCTTGTCGGACTATTGCAGCCTCTCATTCCTAAATGGAAGTGGGATATTATATCGGTGGACTTCATTGTTGGATTACCTATGTCATCGCGTCAACATGATGCTATTATGGTTACTGTTGACAGATTGACTAAGGTAGCACATTTTTCTCCAGTTCGTTCATCCTACAATGCTTCCTCTGTGGCTAGGATATTCATGGAGGATATTGTTTGGTTGCATTGAATTCCTTACAAAATCATTTCAGATAGAGATCATGTGTTTACATCATCCTTATGGACATCATTACAGCATGCTTTAGGTACTTAGTTGAACTTCAATTCAGCTTACCATCCTAAGACTGATGGTCAGACAGAGAGAGTCAATCATATTCTCGAGGATATGCTCAAAATGTATGTGATGGATCAACAATCACATTGGGAAGATTATCTCTACCTAGTAGAATTCACCTACAATAATGGGTATCAAAGTTCCATAGGTATGCCTCCTTTTCAGGCATTGTATGGACATCCTTGTCGGACCCCATTGAGTTGGGATCGACTTGAGGATAGAGTTCTACTTGGACCTAAGATGCTTCGAGATATGGAGCAACAGGTTGATCACATCAGAGAGAATTTGGTAGCGACACAAGATAGATAGGAGAAGTATGTCGATGCACATAGAGTGGATCGCCAGTTTTCAGTTGGGGATAGGGTATTTCTTTGAGTGTGGCTGCGAAAGAGTCCAATCCGTTATGGAAAAGGCTCTAAGCTTGTGCCTCGATTTGTTGGACCATTTGAGATTCTAGAGAGGATTGGTCGTGTGGTGTATCAACTTACTTTACCACCTAGTTTATCACGCATTCATGATTTTTTCCATGTATCAGTCCTTAGACCTTATCATCCCGATATTTCACATGTGCTCGATTGGAATGCATTATAGGTAGAGGACGGGCAGCTAGCTTTGGATCCCATGGGCATTCTTCAACGCGGGAGGCTCACCCTCAGGGGTCGAGATATTGTTCAGGTAAGGGTCCAATGGGATCCTAGTGATGAGGCATCAGCTACCTGAGAGGATGTGACACGCATGAAAGAGCTTTATCCTTATCTATTCACAGGATTCCAGGAGTAAGCCTTATCCTAGGGAGGAGGATGTAGTGTCCCTCCAGTTGCGACACTTTGTCTTAGTTTGATTTAGTTACATAGATAAATGCTTTAGTTGCTTATGATACTATGGTGTTTATTTTAAGTTATGATTCTAACATTATGTTGTTTTTAAACTCCGTGGATGATACATTTGACATCCTGTTCATCTAGTTTTGTTTGCATGAGGATATTGTGATAGACACGTGTGTGATATGGTTTATGTTGTTTATGATTTTTTATGAGGTTATCATGATGTATTTGATGTTTATGATATAATGATGCTCATTGGTCTTGGTGAAGAAGATAGTGTAGCACTACTCACTCGTGAGTTCCCTACTACATTGTAATTCTTCTTCACAATGTGTTTTCTGATATATGATGATATGTTTAACAAGTGATGTTTTATGCAATTATAGGTACTGGGTATCGGCTCCACCTGCTTGTCGGGTCTGAGCATGCCTTAATCCAATGGAATTATGTTGATTCAGAGATAGTGTCAGGTCCTCATTTTTAGCCATCGTTCTTCATTGAATGAGTATTTGTTTGTCACCCGTCATTGATTGTCGTCTGGTCCTGTCGTGTCAATCTTGTTTGTGTTATTTTGTTTGGGAATTATTTTTTATTAATTTAGTTAAATGGCTCATTTGTTAATATATTTGATTAAATATTAGAGTAAATGTTTATGTTTATGTTTATAGTTTAATTTATTAATTTAAATTAAACAAGTCATTTAATTAAAAGAGAATGTTAATTTTGTAAAAGGTATTTAATTAAATGTAATTGTTGAATTATTTGTGAAAATAGGATTTATGTGGAAATAGATATCTTAAAAAATGTTTTCAATATGTTATAGAATTTAGATTTGGAGTTGAAAATTATGTGATATGGAGTTAAATGGTTAAGTTAGAACTGATTGATCAATTTTGGGAATGGATGATTGATAATCAGTTAAGCTTTATATATTAGAGTTAATTAAAATGCATTAAAAAAAAGCTTATGTGTGCAATTTTTGATTCACTGGAAGAATTTTCATGATAGTAGCTTTTAGGAAATTTTTGCACGGCAGTTGTTCTAGAAAAAATTTTCATCTTAGATTTTATTTGCAAGCATATTATTGGGCTGGATTGTTTAGGATTTCATCATCAAATAGTCAATGTCTTGAGCAGGATTAACAAAAGCTTTAGATTTCGCTTCCAGCTCAGCTTTCAAACTTTTAAAACAGGGTCCCTTTTCATTTTGTAATATTTTATCTGTATATTTTGAAAAGATTGCTTAAATGTTATCTGTTTGGAAACGTTTGTTTTTTTTCTGGAAAATGAACTACTTTGTCAAACCTGTAAAACATCAAAATAAGGTTGTAGATAATTAGTACTTAAAACAAATACATTAGAGAAACGTAAATTTTCAAACATAGTTGTAGAAGAATTGATCTTACAATCAATAAATGCCCTTTTGGAAAGTCTGCATGTAATTTTAGTTGATGGATCTCGTAATTATTTTACTACAGTTTGTATTCATTGTCTCAAGTCATACTTTATCTCTTTGCATGAAATTATACTTCAGAAAATGAATACATATGAATATAAATCGGGTTGGAATTTGCATGTAAAAGTGTTGTCAGTAGATTTAACTTTAATGTTTCTATTAGAATCTATCCCCCGCCCTCTTTCCTCTCATCAATATCCTCAAACAGAAAGTTTTGTCTCCTTTTTGGGAAAAGGCATTGCCCACTACATTATGGTAGTTTAAATTGAATAGTTTCCATGGACTGGTAAAAACTCACATCGTTTTTTGCTATCAGGTCGATCCCAACTGTATTTTCCTCTCTTTAGAATGATTTTTTGTGTAGATAGAGAAATATGTGATGAAAGTATGCAAACCTTGATTAATCTACAGGCCAGTGTATCTGAAGAATACTTTGATTTTCTTCAGGGTGTCAATATACCCCATATGTTATTTCCTTAAGTATTCTATAATATTAATCTTTAACTTCAATTCATCTTGGTTCTACTGCCTTTCTAATCTATAATTATGCCTAGAATTATAAAATATATAAGTCTATAGTAGGTGCCTGAATTGCAACTTCTCATATTTTTGTAAATTCTTCTATCTTTATAACTGGAAGCTTCATTGGAGTAGTCAATGTTGCTTATTTCATAGATAATAGTTCATGTAGGTTGAATAAAGGATGTTGTGAAATTATATGTCATCTGCTACCTCCCTTTGATTATATCTTGATTCCCAAATAACAAATTTATCTTATGCGTCTGAAACTCCTTCTCTGTTACTGTCCTTGAAATTAAATGTTTGCTTATAATTATGGGAAATGGCGATAATAATAAACTACAAATTATGTTTATTAAAAACTTATGTTTCTCCTTGGGTTCGACGCCAAGCATTTTGATGTCTGAGTTTTCTTTATTAAACTTAAATTCTTACCATGATGTGCTCTCTTCTTCCATGATTTATAGAGATTTTTAAGTTAATTGAAGTCTTAGTATTAGTTTCAATACGGGAGTCATCTTTAGTGTATGTCTCTCTCTTATTTATATTGCACGGTTGTCCAAACATATAGATATGCCTATTTTAATTATAGAAATTTATATAACTTTAATTTTCATCAATAAAAGTATAATTTTATTTCTAGAGGAATAATATTTGTGTCATAGATTTATTAATGTAATAAATTTATGTTATTCATAATTAAGGACATTTTAGATTTATTTTGTTATAGAAATGACATAATGCATCTATATTGTCAAAATATTACTTAATAATCTTTGGCTCATTGAATTAGTGATGGGGATGACATGTTTGTCGATGATACATTAGGAGCTATGATATTCTTTTAAAAGTAGATTAACCTTAGAATTTTACTTCAAAAGAATATAGCTATGAAATTTGTGTTATGTGTTCTTTTTCTTCCAGAGGCTAGAAGGTCAATATGTCCTGTGAGATTAAATGTTTGTTCATTGATGTACTAATACATTGATTTAAATTGAGATTTTAGCCATGCACATGAATTAGTTTCCTTGGAATAATTTAAATATTCAATGGTTTGAATTGTGATGGAGAATTTTTTTCTCATGATTTTGGTTAACGTGCATGTAGGTTGTCTTTGGTGTTTTGATGTTATGTCATGTCTATAGGAAGAGTGGCTTGCGATATGGGCCGGAACCCTAAGCAGTTTCCAGGGTAACCTATCATGAGTTTTGTAATCTAGTGAAAACCTTAATTTAATGTACTAGGGGTTGGGTAGTATTAAATATTAATTCAGATAATTGTATGTCTCACCTATTACCTTAATGCTTGTTTAGATTGACGTAAGGTTGAGAAGGCCTGGAATGGCTTAGTCACCTATCTTGTCTTCTTGAAAGATGGAACGACTCCACACTAGTTTGTATAGGGGCCAGGAATCAGTAGAGACTGCCAGGGTAACTCTTGGAGAGGGTCAGTAGTCTAGGAAGATTCACCAGGGTAACCTATCCCAAACTGTGTGATGACACTCTTTGCCTATTACATGATTGTGTTCTCTTGTGTAGAGTTACCTATAGTTGTTTTTTTTCCTATGGGAGTTTTTTTGATGTGGTTTTGACATCCTTATGTCGTTATGTGAATGAAAGCCAAGTAAATGTGTTGTTTTTCTTCTTGTTTGCTTGTTCTATGGACCTGTCATTATCTCCTAGCACGGAGGGAGTGGACCTTCGGGTTCCACGTGGTTGGGAGGAAACTGTGCTATTTCCTCTATTGGGTCCTTTTATAGATATTGCTTTACTTGGGTAACTTTGTTTGTGGGATAGGTTCTTGTTTCCTCCTTGATCTTGATGTTGATCATTGAACGTGTTCATGGACGTGGATGCTAAATATGATGAGATCTTTATCTTCTTTGTATATTTACCCCATATGTATGAGTGTACTCATTGTATCGACATTATGATGTATCGAGATATATTATAATCTCACTTGATGTAATTTGATTTTGTAACTTGACTTTATAAAAGTTTATGAAATTGGACCATTCATGAATATGATATGTACTTTTGTTTTTAAAAATTTAGTATTATGATGTGATGATCTTATTTGTAATGTTTAAGTAACGTCACCTTGGAATCCTTAAAACATTTATGTAAATGGATGAGTTTTTTAAAAAAAAAATTATTTGGTTAATTTGTACTTTATGCTTTGTTTTAATGGATTCCTTGGCAGAGCATTACAAAGAGGATCATTTTAATGAATATTTTACATTTCTTTATTTTATAGGTGAATGCATTATACTAAATAGAGGTTACCCATCCCTATATGATCTCAAATCAAAATTATCTGACAATTACCCCTTCTTTATATAAAAATATGTCATTCTTTATATTTAAAAAGAATAAAAATATCATACTTCCACTTTCTTTATATTTCATAAAACAATATTTTGTTATCAACAAAATTTTATTTAAATTACATTAATAATAATTAATCAAATCAAAACCATGCAGAAGTAAATAAATTCAACCCATTCATGACAATTCAATTGCAAGAATGTTAAATTTTCAAGACCCACACATTGATTATCAATTTTCTATATGGTATTTAAAGTTACTTGATTTTTTTCATATATGGTTATTTGAATATTTCTTTTAAAAGCAGTGATTCTAAAAATTTGTGAGCATTCAATTACGGTATGCATGGTATAGATTCTTAACAAATTGGGATTATTCAATTATGGTATGTATGATATAAGTCTTATAGAAAAAAAAAACCATCTTCTTATTTGTAGCATGACTCTACAAAATTGGGACTATTCAATTATGGTATGAATGGTTTAGAGTCTTGATAGAAAAAGAAGACATCCTCCAATTTGTAGTATGACTCAAAAAAATTAGGATTATTCAATTATAGTATGCATGGTTTAGAGTCTTGATAGAAAAATAAGACATCCTTCCATTTGTAGCATGAATCAAAAAATTTGGGACTATTCAATTATGGTATGCATGGTTTAGAGTTTTGATGGAAAAATAAAACATCATCTCATCTACAAAGCCACGGCCAGGGACATTGCCAGCGGTAGGCAATCTACCCTTGATTCAGCTCACAAAGGTAAGAAATGAAGTTCCTTTCATGGAACATGAGAGGACTAAACAGTCCTCTAAAACAATGTTCCTTAAGGCAATATATTATTGATATGAATATTGATATCCTTTTACTTCAGGAAGTCAAAATGACTTACTAGATGTTTTCCTCTATCATCAACAAAATTTGGTCAGGATCTACCTTCTTTTATAGCGAGGCGGATGGTGCTTCAGGAGGTGTTGCCACCTTGCAGAATCCTACTAAAGTTTTGGGTGAAGCCTTTGCTTTTTCTCATAATTACCTTGATGTGACTCTTAAAGCTAATAATCTCACCTGGCATTTGTTTAATATCTATGCGCCAAATTCTAGAGGTGGAAGAAAGAATATGTGGGAGGAAGTGTTATCCTTAATATTGAGTAACAAGAATATGTTGTATATGGTGGCTGGAGACTTTAATTCCCCACTTTTTTCCTTCAGAGAAGCTAGGTGGCCTAATGGACTATAGTGATAGTATGAATGATCTAGCTGAATTCATTAACATTTCTGGATTGTTTGACTTAGATTTAAAGGGCAATCCTTTCACGTGGTCGAACAATAGAAGGGGAATTCAACTTATTCAGGTTTGGTTAAATAGGGTCCTTGTCTCGGCCGATTGGGACCTTGGATGCAATGCCTCCCTTGCCTCCCTCCCCAGGACTATCTCTGATCATAATCCTATCATCCTTCAGTGGTCGGACAAACCATTTTTGGGCCCACACCCTTTTAGATTTGAGATAATGTGGATGTCTCACCAAGATTTTAGAAAATACATTGAGACTTGGTGGAGCCACCCTGTTCAAGGCTCGACAATGTATAGAATATCCCAAAAACTGGAGCTTAATAGAAAAGAAGCCAAAGGTTGGTCCAAGGTGACTTTTGGTGACTTCTTCAAAACTAAAAAGATGATCAAGGACAAGCTTGAGGGGTTCCAAAAGCTTATGGCCTCGGGCCATTCTCAGCAACCTATACATGTTGAAGAAGGAAACTGGAGGAAAAAGTGGAAGGATATTTTAAGTAAAGAAGATATATACTGGAAGCAGAGATCAAGGGTCCAATGGTTGAAGAAGGGTGACATGAACTCTTCCTTTTTCCATAGGACAGCCAGAAGACATAAGAAGAGGAATACTATCAAGTGTTTGATGAATGATGCTAATCAGGAAGTCAAGGAGGCTGACAAAACTGGAGAGGTTGTTGAACAGTATTATAAACAGATCTACTCTGATACTGGTATTTCCCCCTCTGATGAGCTTCAGGTGAGGCTCCTAGGACACCTCCCACATGGTATTAGTGAGCACGACAATCTCCAACTTTGTGCCCCTATGACCGAGGAAGAGGTTCGGACTGTTGTGTTTTCTATGGGAGCCTATAAAGCTCCAGGACCAGATGGTTTCCCCCCGGCTTTCTTTCAAGAATATTGGGACATTGTCAGCTACGATATTACCACATGGTTGTTAAAGATTTCTTTAGGACTGGTAAATTGTTAAAGAAATTAAACAATACTTTTATTGTGCTAGTTCCTAAACTGCAAGATCCTAAGCAAATGACTGACTTCAGACCTATAAGTCTTTGTAACACTGTCTACAAGATTTTCTCCGAAGTCCTTGTCAACCGATTGAAGCCTTTATTAGACAAAATTATCAATAGATGTCAGAATGGGTTCGTGCTAGGAAGACAAATCCTAGATGCTGCTATTATGACTCATGAAATAATTCATTCTATGGAGAAAAGCAAGAACCAGGGTATGGCTTTTAAACTTGACATTTCTAAAGCCTATGATAGGGTTAGATGGAAGTTTTTGTATTCAGTCCTTGCTAAGTTTGGCTTTAATGATAGAGTGATTGGTATCATTAGAGAGTGTGTGGAATCTATTCAGTATTTGGTGTTGGTCAATGGGATTCCCTGGGGTTTCTTTAAGGCAGGAAAAGGGCTTAGGCAGGGGGGTCCCCTTTCTCCCTACCTATTCATTATGGTGGTTGAGGTTCTAGTTAGGAACTTTCTATCCTTGCTCAACTCAGGGAAAATTTAGGGGATTAAAGCTGCCTCCTCCCTACCCCCTCTATTCTCAAATAGTTTGTTGATGATATGTTTCATTTTGGAAAGTCCTCTGTGATTGAAGCCAGAGAATGGAAATGCCTCCTTCAGGATTACGCTTGTGTTTCTGGTCAATGCTTAAATTATAACAAAAGCAGTGTCTATTTCTTCAACACTAGAGCTGATCTCCAAGCTAAGATTTTATCCATCCTGGGTTGTCTTAGTGCTTCTCTTCCGAGAGTCTACATGGGCCTGTCGCTTACTCTTAAGGAGGTGTCACATAAATTTTGGAATAGTATTTTGGAGAGAATGCAAAATAAACTTGTTGGTTGGAAAGGCCAAATTCTTAGTAATGCTGGTAAACTCCAACTTCTTAAGGCCTCCCTTCAAGGAATTTTGGTCTACTTTCTCTCTCTCTTTAGAATTTCAAGCTCCATGGCTAAAAAGTTGGAAAGAATTCAAAGATCCTTTCTCTGGACGGGAGTGGAGGAGAAGAAAAGACTAGCCTTGGTGAATTGGGACACTATCTGTCATCCCAAATGTCAAGGGGGCCTGGGGATCAAGAAGATTACTAATCTAAACAAAGCCCTTATTGCCAAGATTGGCTAGAGTTTGGTGCAAGAAAGGGCTGAATGGTGCAGAATAATGAAGGTTAAATACCTTAATCAGAGACATTTTTTCAGAGCTTTGGACCTAGTTGGTCTCCCTCCGGGCTCTAAAATTTGGAACAATATTCTTGAGAGTAGATCCCTCTTGAAGGAAGGGGTCAGATGGAAAATTGGTAATGGGAGATCAATTAGGTTCTAGGAGGATAGCTAGATTGGGAGTAGACCCGTTGCTGACAGTCATTTTAATATATTGAGGGAACATGCTAAAGACCTCATTGGTACCTATATTACTGATTATACCTCGCCCAGAGGTAGATGGAAATTTTTCAAGTTGTCTTTCTTACATTGGCCTAACCTTCTGCCAAAGGTTGCGGAGCTCCAAGAGCTTTTGAATATGGTTAGACTCCCTCTATTTCCCAAGGAGGACATAATTTTCTAGATAAAGAACCACTCAGGGGAGTTCACTGTTAAGTATGCTTATCAGTTGTTACTTAGGTTTGGCGGTGATGAGCAGTGCTGGAAGAAGGTGTGGATTCATCAGCTCATCCCTAAAATAAATTTCTTTTGGTGGACTTCCATCCATGGGAAAATTTTAACTATTGATAACCTTGTCAAGAGGGGCTTTCAATTCCCTAATTGGTGTACTCTTTGCAGAAGGGAAGAAGAAACCATCTCCCATCTTTTTATCCACTGCCAGTTTGTTGCCCAGGTCTGGCAGAATGTATTACAAAGGTTGAATATCTCTTGGGTTTTTTATAGAGATTCACCAATTCATCTTAAATTGGAAATGCCCCTCCAATCATCCTTTAATCAAACTACTATGGCAACTTATTCCACTTCACATTTGCTGGTGCCTGTGGAAAGAAAGGAATAACAAGATTTTTAGAGAAACGGTGAACAATGTGGAAGGTTTGTTGATAATCCTTAATAAGCTTCTCCTGGATAACATTTCGACATGCAAATGGAAGATGCCTAGTAATCCCCCGACTGCTCAGGATAGAAGCATAGCTACCATTTGGAATTTTCCTAGTGAGTTCCAGAGATTTGATAATTCCAAAATGATAATTAGGAAGCATACTAGATGGAGAACCCCTGAGCCGCCCTAGGTTAAGCTTAATTTTGATGGGGCGGCTAGGGGAGGGATAGCAACCAGAGGAGGTATTATCAGGGATCATACCGACTGCCTAGTGGTTGCCTATGTTGGGAGATTGAAAGATCATACTAGCAACCAGGCTAAAGGCATGGCTCTCCTTTGGGGTCTTAAGATTGTGCTATCACTCGGCGTCAAGACCATGGAAATTGAAGGTGACTCGATGCTAATTGTGGAAGCCACTAAAGGCAAGATGAAGGTGGAGTGGTTTCTAAAAGGTATTATGGAGGACATTTTCTCACTCCTAATTGGTTTTCAAGACTTTTCTATTCAGCACATGTCTTTAGAGAGGGTAATGCGATTGCTGACAACATGGCGGCAGTGGGTATTGCTATTGAAGGGCTTCGATGTTGGCGAAAAGTGGAATTTTTTCCCCCCTCGGATTTGGTGTGTTTAAGGGATGATCTCAAACATCTAAATGTTTGAGTCTTAGAAGGTGCTTACATATATTAGCTAGGCTCCTATAGTTAACTTTGGTTAGTACTTTTGGTGGGAGCATGATTTTGAATAATTGGCTGTTATGTGAGGTGATGGATATCATGTGTTTGTCCGACGGTATGTACAGCCTCTTGTGGGCCGATGGTATAGCGAATCTTTCTACCCCTACTGACCGATGGAGTCATCATTTTTTGAACCCCCTAAATTTTTGTGTTGAACTTTTTAAGTTAGCGGATTTTTTGAGACAGCTAAGTATTACGCCGATATCATGCCCTTACGTGTCATGGGCGATTCGCACAAGGGAGTTGTTGCCTTTGCATGTGTTGCGAGATGTGCATTTATTGCCTTCATTTTCAACTTTTCTGGTCACTTTTCGCTGACCTTTTCCCTTTTGATGCTTCTAGAATTGATTACCAACTCTTGTGCCCTGGTTTTCCTATTCTGGTGGTTGGCGACTTTGGTGTGGGCTCTATGGGTGGGGATAGAGTGCGTGTGGAGCCGGATAGGTGTGATGAGTGGAAGGTGGATGCCACTATTTGGCACATTTGCAAAGAGGGCAGAATTACCCAGTATATGGAGGCCATGACTAGTCATGATGAGGGCTTGTCTATTAAGTTTGTCACCTCTTGGAAGGATGGTAGGGTTACCATCGGTGGCATTTCCTTTGAAGTCTCTGAGGAGGTTATTTCCAGAGTCACGGGGCTTCTGAATAGTGGTCAAACATGGAAGAAAACTACGAAGGTGTCACACCAGATTAGTCTGAACTAGTTCTTTCACGGCGTGGAGAAACCTATCAAGTTGCGGGGTGGCTTTGACCATGAGGCGCTGTTGGAGTCGTGGGATAGAGTTTGTATGGTGATCATGAAGTACTTCACACTAGAGGGAAGGTATGGTGTCTACTACTATTACCACTTTAATTTCCTCAACCACCTTAGGAATCACCAGCGTATCTCCATTCCTTTTTTCCTGTTTCATGCTCTTGATAGCACTATGGAATAGTTTAATGAAGCCTCAATTTCTAGAAATAATTATACTATCCTGCACCAAGGCCTTATGTCTAGGCTTTATCATTTTCATATGGCCCTTTACCCTGCTTGGCCTATCACTGTGCAAGAAGTCTCGTCTCTCCCTGCTCTTGATGAAACCTCAGTTTCCTCTACTCCCCCCTCTGCTAGCATTTTGGATGTACACCGGGCACGAGTAAGAAAAAATTCCTAAAAAATCCTGCCTTGAAAGCCCTTCCCCATGGCACATCCCCTACCAAGGGCCCAGGGGATATGGGTAAGGAAAAAAAGCGTCTTGCCCCTACCCCATGACCTAAGGCTAAAGCCTCTAAGAAAACTAAATTTTTCCTCCATCAAATTGATTCGGACATCGAGATCACTAATGAAGCTAACACCCCCCATAGATCTCATAGACTAGTCCTTAAGCAGGACAAGGTGGGAAGTCTTAAGGAGGCCTCAGATTTGGATAATGAAAATGGGAGTGACAGTGAAAGCCAGGAGAAAAAGGTGGCAGGTGGGGAAGACCAATCTGTCTCGGTGAATAGTGTGTCCCATGTGTCTGAAAGCTTGAAGAAGGGCCCTACCAGTGCCAATGTGATGGAAATTAATCCTCGGGCCTCTAATATGGATAAGGGAAAAGCCCCCTTGCAGGAAGATCACAATGAAAAAGAGCAGGCTTGGGAAGAAGTTGGCAAGCTGAAAGGGAGGATGGAGAGGCTAGAAAAAAAGGTTCAAGAGGTGTCGCACTTTGCCCTGAAGGTCATGCACAAGTCAGCTACCAGTCTATGCTTGTTGCAAAAGTACAAGTTCGTGGATGATGGCGAAGAAGATGTTGGTTTTAAGGAGTTGCTCGAGTTCCTCACAACGGATTGGGCGACTACTATCCAGGATAAACCTTGCAGGGAGGAAAAGAATTAGGCCTTTGGGTCTTTTTGTTTTTGTCAATTTCTCTATGACTTTTTATATGTTAATGTTGTTTATCTGGTTTGATCCCTAGGGGCTTTGGACTTGTCTGCTCTGTATCATGCTTGCATGATGGACTCTGGTTATCTTATGTTTACTGTTGCTTTTTGGTTTTTGATATGACTTGTTGTGGGTGATGACTTGGTTCTCTCTACTGTCACTATGTTGTTAATGTGCTTACTTTGTATGGCCTTTGGTGCCTTGTATTGATGGGACAACACCCTTTTTTTTGCTTCTTTTTATATCAAAAACATCTGCAAAGTTGGAAATAATATTGTTATGTAGGATAAAAATAAGATGAATTAATATGATTCAAAGTATATATAACATTTTGGATTTATTCAGTATGTTGGATAGTTATTGTTGTAACACGTATGTTCTATGTATATTGAGTAATGATTGGTATATATATTTTTGGTATCAATCTTAAAAAATATATATCAATAGATAGCATTTTTTATTTTAACTATGTATCTTTTTATTGACATTTCAAATTAGTGAGCTATCATTAAATTAAGAAAAATCATAGAATAAGGACTACCAACCCCATAACTGTAAAAAGATAATTTTTTATTAATAGAGAGAATTTTTTAATTTAACTATGTGTATTTTTGTATTGAAATTTCATCTATTATTAAATAGAGGAGAATCACAAAAAGAGAACTACCAACCACAATAACTTAAAAAGACATATTTTCTATTAATAAACACTATTTTTTAATTTAACAATATATATTTTTATATCACATTTCAAATAAATAATCTTTCTTAAAATTTTAAAAAATCATTAAAAAAACTACCAACCACCAAACTTTAAAAAATATATTCTAGAAATATTCGTATGACCTACATCTCATTATAATGGTCCACATCTATTTTAACTTAGCAATTAGGTAAATGTACTTTTATGGCCCATCCTTGTTCGCTTTGTCTATTTTCGAATATTTTCCATTTGGACTACTTGCGTGGTTTGGAATCTTTTTATTATTTTTTCTCTATCTCTAAGTACAATACTTGAAATAAACTTTTAAGGTACCTTTTTCTACTATTACTTAAAACAAACTTATTTATAAGGAAAGATTTTATTTTTATTAATATTTACTCTTTTGTTGCAAATACACTTCATATGTTAAATGCAAGTACAATCAAACTTGGTTTATAAAGTATTTATAATAGAAATATCATATCCTTTGAGTATAAATAATGCTTATCTAATTATTACACTATGCATTACATTTTTCATATTAAACAAGTGGATTGTTCGAAATAAATTTACCACTATCAATATTCTATTATCTATTTCTCAAATGCTTTGTGTTATATTATTTTGTTTTGTAGATCTGGGTGCTGCCACAATAATGGGTTACACTTTTTGGGACATCCTGATTTTTGCCTGAAATCACATATTTTTAGAAAATACAATGATTTATGACTTTAAAGGTTCCATTTAAATTATTTTAATTAAAGAGGGATTGATCAAACCCCCTTAGATCAAACCCCCTTTGGAGAAACCTGTTAGATTTAAACCATACCTATAATCGAGTCTCCTCTACACCTATCAAAATGCTGATAAAAAACCACTTTTGATTTACCTTTCGGGTGATCAAATGAATTCATTTAAAATTTATGTTTTGTAAGCATGCAGCCCTTATTATAAGCTTCCCAAAAAGTATAATTTTAAATATGTTTAATTTGATTATTATATTTATTTTTTATTTCTCGTGAATGTAGGATTTTCAATGAACATCAAGTTATTTATTTCACACATACGAAAAAATAGAAAAATAGAGAAAAAATATTCTAAAAAATACATGTCCCCTAGGTATTGATGTCCTTATTCCAACAAAAAAAAAAAAAGTTAATTCAAATGAATACAAAAAAATTTATGCGTGCCGAAGTACACCTCTGTCCAAATTAAAATTACGCTGACTTGGAAAATTAATTAAAAAAAAAATATGTAACAAAATATTATGAAAAAATATCCATCCCCTAGATATTGGTGTGAAAAAATTATATTTTAAAAATTAGAATTTTATCCTATCTATAAAAAAAGTTACGTGTGCCGAAGTAAACATCACTTTTTAAAAATGCTGATTAGTAGAAAAAATAAGTTATTAAAAATTACATAAAATGATTCACAATTTATTTTTTAATTTTTTTAAAAAATATAATTAGAATCTACACAAAATATCTAACAAATAACTAGTTTGATTCACCTTCAAAACCTTAATGGTTTATCTGCTATAGGTGTAAGAACATGAATGTCTATTGAAAAATCCTGATTTTAATGTCAAGTTTGGCCAAAAACTGTAACCCATTATTGTGGGATCACCCATCTATTAATGAAGTATAAAAAATGCTAAAAAGAAAAAACTTCCTCTAAAAAAGTATTTTAAAATTCATGACAACAATTTAAAAAAATTTATAGATGCATGAGATGTGGCAAAAAAATCTCCTAAGTTAGTGGGAGAAATTTATAATCTCAATTCAAAAATTGTTACGAAAATAATGCAAGTTTATCAAACCATTTTCTACATAACTCCATGAGATAAAATCTTGCATACAACCTTACAGAATAACCATATGCAAGATCAAAGACATGCCACAAGATACCACAAGATATACCCTAGAAAAACCTTCAAGAGGGTAAAACCTAGCATCTAATAGCTCCACACTCAATTTATTATTCAACAATGAAAACATTATAATACACTTACAAAGTACCAATGAATACTTCTAAAACATCAAACTCCTCCAATCCATCCCCCATATGTCCAAGCATGTATCCACACATCATATGACAACCCACTCAAACGAACCAATATCAACCACTAAACATGTGCTTGCTTTTATAAAATCAATCTCACTCAAAACAACCAAGTGGTAAGGTAAAACTATGTGTTTTAAAACCATGAGTACACAAAACCATTGACCCCACATTTATGGTTTGGTATTAAGTTTCCCAAATAAAAAAATATTTTTTCATATGCAACCCACACATAAAATATCCAGCCAATGTCAAATACAAATTTACAAGTGGAACTAAATATATATTTAATGTGGTTAAACACATTACCTAAGAACCAAAAATAAATATTTATTTTACATAATTACAATAATTACTTCTTTTGCAAGGTGTACAACATCCTATTCCTAACAAAAATAGTGACTTTTTTATAACTAAAATATAGGAGCTCGTAATTTCTTAGATAAGTTCTTAATTTATCGTATAGAGTCTTTTTTCTCATCTTGTAGCATCTATACTCCTTCAAAATAAATCTTGAAGCTTCTTATATAAGACTACTTCCTAAGAAAATAGAATTATGCGATCATTACTTCATGAAAGATAGATTAAATAATTATGCATATTTCCTTCCTTCCAAAAGTGAATTGCTATACCTTCATTTCTTGAAGGAGCAATATGTCAATTTTGAGATCAACAATGCAATATTTAATAAGATGCTTCTTAAAAGGACTATTCAACCCGCAAATATTCTAAGACAATATCTTCATTACAAACATTATGACAATCAGTATCCTCCTAAAATTGATAGGTGGGGGCCAAGTCCCCAATATCTTTTATTTCTTTTGTTTTTTTTCCCTAAAAGGAAATCCAAAGTTTTTTGTTTACCCAAAGCCATAGCACAAGCTACTTCTCGAGCCTAAGTTTTCCTCTGAGAAGGTCTTCCTTTTTTTTTCTTGCAACATTTGCTTCATTTTCCTTTTTGGTTTCCCATTCACTTGAGTCCAATCCTCATCCAAATCTCCATTAGAGGACTTCTTAGGTGGATTTTTAGAATAATTAACTCCAAGCCCCAAGAAAGCAAGGGATTCCTAGATAGCTTTTTTGTGATCCCCAGGAAAGTTAAATAGTCCTCCACCTTTGATTTAATTATCTTATCCTCCTTCACTTGTTGAGCTTCATTTAGGTTTGTGTTAATTTTCCCCTCTTCAAGACCCCAAAAACAATTTGGAGAGGAATAAATTAACATACTTTCCTTGAGTATATTTCATTTAACCAAGTTAACATCCTTAGGGTTAATCTTATCATTCTTTTTGTTAGAGTCAATTTCACCATTCTCGACACTACTTTTGAATATTTTACCTTTTTCACTTAGTAAAACAACTTCTAGTTGAAGGAAGTTGTTTGGTGAATCTTTTTCTTTATTCTTAGTAAAACCCTTCACTTCACCTACCTTTGGTTCCTCTTTGTCCTCTTTGTTTAGTATGTTAGGGGTTTTCCTTCCCCTTATCCCCATTGTTAGAGCTAACCTTTTCTATGGCTAAGGGGTCAACAATCACATTATGATTCTATTGAGAAGATATAAATTTTTTCAATAACGGATTATTGCATGAATCACTTAGGAAAAAAAACATACTATAAATCTAGAAAAAAATACCAACATTTTCATATTCTATTATTTGGTTCCATACCCCAAACCTCGATCCCAGGGAGATAATAGAGTGTAAGACCTTATTCACAACAACATTGACACAAATCCTAGCAAACACCAATCTTGACTTTTCTTTTGTTATTTTATCTACCACCAACAAATGACCAAAAGAGTTGGATATACCTTCGAAGATTTAATAATTTCCAAAACTCCAAAGGAAGCCTCAGAAGCCTTATCCAAGTTGGGGCTACCAAACCAAGATATGTCAAAGGTTCAAAACCAGGCTTCCATTTGCATAAGCATAAGAAGTTCTTAAAATTATTATCATATGCCCTTGGGCCCCCATTTAGCACCTTTATCAGATATTTGTGATTCATGAAGTTGAATAGAAATAAACCTTTTTTCAATTGCACTTATATTTACACTATTTTAGTTTCCAAATAGTTTAGCCCATTTCCTTACTTGATCTATGTTAGGTCTAAAAGCAAGCAACTTACCTACAAGAGAGATTTGTAGACTAGCAATCATCTCATTCATAATATTGTCAAGAAAAACAATCTCAAGACCTTCCATCGAACAACAAACCTTTGAAGGATTGAAAACCCTAGGTTTCACCATATTAGGAGATCTTTCACCAACAAAGTTATCCACATAAGATATCAGATCTTTCTCTAAGAAAAATGAGTCAAGACCAAGGGGAGGGGAAGCAAGAGAATTTTTAGCATCTTGAGAAAAGGAATTGAAGGATGACAAGGTTTATGCACCATCTTTCCTTGCCACGAGAGCAACCTTCACTCCTTTTACTGCCACAAAAGCATCCTTGGTGGATTGGGGAGCCCACTGGGGCCTTCCACCACACAACCCTATGACAAAACAAAAAAACTTCAAAAATATTGAAAGATGCAGAGCTCACATTTTATAATTAAACATATAATAAAATAATAAAATGATGTTATTAAGATGAAAGATATCAATTAGGCCATGCAATAATGGAATAGAATTCTATTTTCACCAAATTCATCAAAATTACCCCTATATCTCCAATCATTCCACATAACTTTACCAACATACCCATTATCCCACCTGTAGTAGCCTTGAAAACCTAATTTTTGACCATTTAGAGAGATTAAGTTTAGATTTATATATATTTACCTTAATGGTGCATTCATGAAGGATAAAAAAATGTATTGCAATTCTGATTCATTTTCTATAATACCATTTGCAATTTTTATATGAATAATCATTTGTAGGTCATACAAATCCAAGCAACCCCTATGTTCTTTACAAAAATCCATGCATTTTAAGCATCACATTAAATTTAAATCTTAGATAATGTAAATTGAACACCATCGAAAACAATTAACACATTAACACAAATTCCTTGTTCATTGGTTTTGACTTTCATAAAAACAATTTAGCTAAGATGTTAAAAATAATTTTTAAAAAACATAAAACATTAAAAGTAACTCAAGTACATACATGAGTAGGAAAAAATACCACCACAAGAACTCCAAGATAACTAAGATTTGCTATATTTCTACCAATTTTTCATAAGGAAATGTCAAATATAGACAATGTATTAGATTTCCTTTGACTGGGTAATTTTTTATATGTTTCTAGAAATTTCCATTCCACATAGAGAGAGAAAGAAAGAAAGGAATTTTTTTAGTTTCCATGAATAACCAAAATAGGTCAATAGGACTCAACGTATAATAGGTTGGAAAATCAAATCAGCTAGATAACATAGGTTATAAATAGTACCTAAACATAAAGTGAAAAATAAAGTTGAACAAAGAAAGAGTAGGAAAAGCTAAAGTAGTTAAATGTTGAGCTATAATATATAGTACAAGTTCAAAGAGCCCTATAAGAGGACCCAGATACAAGAGCATCTAAGTTCACAAGAAATCTTGCATCAACAAAAAATATTTTCCTAGTTAGCTATTTGTGTTCCTTCTTTATTTTTTCTTGCAAGAATTGATGATCAAATTCTTTAAAAAAAATGTGTGTTCAAGATCAACTAATGACTTCACCTAGAAGAAGAGTCAAAAGGGTATCCACATTTCAAGTTTAGTGAAGTTTTGATTTAAAAAAAATGAACGTTATAAAGTTGCAATTTCCCCCCTGATTAGATGGTGGAACTTGGGCATGTATCTAGATCTATGAAAAGTTTGAGCCTTCTTGAACACCTTCAAATATTTGCTAAATATTAAAGACTTCAAAAATCCATTAGAACCAAGTTAACTTATCACTTGTGGAATTTACTACCTCTACCGGATTTGCAAAACTTTCAAGTGATGTCAAATATATTTGGCTCCTCTTTGCATATCCACCAGATCCTAATGACCCACAGTTTCCTACAATGACTCATCAAGAGATATTTCCACGTATACTTTTCAATGGAAAAATTTCATAGTAGATCAGACACATCTTGATGACCCTCTAATTTCTACAATTCTTTGTGTTTCCCATATTCTCACAAGGGCATGATCTAAGGAAAACCTTTTCCTTAATTTCTAATCCATCTCGACTCTCGAATATCCACAAGATGTTGGTGGTCCCATTTTTTTAATAGAACCTAGAATAGATGAACTTTCCTCTTATGGGTATTTTTCAATTGCTCCCTGAATTCGGATGCTCACACAATCACACCCAAAATCTCAAGCACCTATAAGTGATAAAACAAGTACAATTCTCTCTCAACACCACAAACTAAAAATCTATCTAATCCACTGTGTAATACACTATACATGCTCTTCAACGCCTATTCAAAAAAAATTTAAAGGTGATTTTGTATGCAAAAGTTATGAAAAAAATTGTGAAACATAGAATATTTTAATTCTAGGCCCAAAAAATTGATGAAAATAGAAAAATCATTGAATCAAACTTGTACCACTAGGTAGTTCTTAGAGAGGACTTGTTGTCAACTATTAGAAGTCAAAAATATGACAACCTAGGTGAAATTTGTGCATGTTTGGAAAAATGTTCCCCAGTCTGCCTTGTGGGTGGTTGGTTGGTGGACCTTGGATGGTTGATTAACATCACCACTGGTGGCGGTGGTGTGCTGACAACACCCAAGTGGTGCTCCACCAATGGAGCAACTAAAACTGAGTGACAAAATTTGAAAAAAAATAATTTTTTTTGGAAAATATAAATCTTTTTATGCCCCATTGGACTACTAGAGGTTGCTCCCAATATGATTAGGGGCCCAAGGTGTAGAGGCTAGAAGCCCTAATAGCCCCAACACCTACCAGCTAAGATGATTACTGACTAACAAAGCTGACAACATAAAATCGATCAACTTGTCACATTAGCATACAACCAACCGGCCTATCATGTCAACGTGCAATTGATTGAAAAGTTTGTGGGGGGTTATAATAAAATCTACTCAAACAAGGGTTATAATAAAATGTGAGAACTCACACTTCCTACAACCATGAAATCTATTATACCACTTGTTAGGAAATAATGCATCAATAGCTAGTCCATTTAATCCATTTTTTATAACCCCACATGTGAAAGAAAAGCATACATACAAGCCTACAAAATAATCAGAATGCATATATCAAATAGAAAAGCCATAAGATAACACAATGTATACCCTAGGAAAACCCTAAAGAGGGAAAATCCAAGCCTCCAAAAGCATCCATATTCCATCTATTCTTTAGCAAATAAATAATACATGCATTTACAAAGTTACAATGAAGACTTTTAAAACATCAAGCCTCTCTAATGCATCATCCATGTGTCCAAGCATGAATCCACACATCCCATTCCATGATGCACTCCTCAAAAAGACTCAATACTATGGTAGCCCATTCACCCAACCAACCTTAACCACTGAACATGTGTTTTCTTTTATAGATACAAGATCACACAAATACAACCAAGTGGTAAGATAAAACTATGTGCCACAAAACCATGTGAACAAAAACCATTGACCCATCATTTAATATTGGGTACTAATTTTTCACATTATTAAATATTTTTCTCAAATATTAAATCATTATCCTATGTCTCCCACACATAAAATAATAACCCAATATTATAATACAACTTTACAAGTGGCCCCAAATAATTACCTAGTATGATCAAACTCATCTCCTAGATGTACCACACTAAATAATTATTTAACTACAACATTACAATAAAACATTTTAATATGCAACGGTGTATAGAACCAAATCCTAGTTCATATTTTTCATTTTCCATTGAGCATATAGGAGTCCATATAAATGTATATGTGATACATAGGTAATAGCTAGTCTAAATATGGTACTTGATAATTGGATTACACACCAAGACTAATAGGTATATTAACATATAGTTTGATCATATTACATTTATTAAGTGCACACATGTTTCAACATACTTAAAAATTATCCTATAATATAGCTAATTTGAATGTAGATGGTCTAGCAATCACTACTAAGGAGATCGTATGAGTTTTCATGAACATAAGTATGAATAATTTTTTGTGAATCTTTTAAGGAAGAATATTTTTTTATGACTCTTTTAATGAAAAATTCATCCTACTAAACATATAGTAATGATCCATTATAAAAATAAAGAAACAAGTGATCTATTCTTTATAGACTTTCTCCTCATATAGTTTATTAGGGTGGCAATCACCCATTACAAGTAGGTGCATTGTACCCGGAAAGTTTAGATTATTTTAACAATACATGAAGGTTATAATAATACTTAAATGTATGTAAATCAACCATTTTGATGGGTACGAAGAAAGTTGGTATTACTTTATACTTAGGAAAATAAAATATATATTATTGCTCCATTTTTTGTGAAAATATTGATCCATAAAAAATATATTAAACATCATCCTATTAAAAGGAGGATACCTTTTGAATCTTCTCATTGGACTCAAACTCATTAAATTGATCTAAAGTATGGATTCATTTGCACACACATTTACATCATCACAACATTATAGTGGTCTTAAATAAAGAACAATATATAAATGAATGAAACTATTGTAAAGGTTCAGTAAGCATCCCAAATTGGTGTTTCTTAAGTACATTTCATAAAATTAGAGACAATTCCAAAGAAAACCATCCTTCCAAACATGGCTTGAGAATGTGACTACTCTTCAAATCAATAGTCATATAATGCACCTTCATGTTTATTATGTAAGGTAAGATGATTAAAAATTATTATTGCTTTAGCCCACCTAATGTGTCTATCAACACTTTGCATTGTTAAGGTCTATTTGACACCCATATAAGGTAGTACTTGCATATGTTTTAAGGTTTTACCCTTGGAACTTTGGCAAACATAATGCCTAGGCCAACACTGAGAAATAAAAAAGCTATAGATAAAATAATAGAGATAATTTTTATATAAGTACATAATACTTCCAAAGGAACGAGATCAAGTGTTTAAAATGCTCAAATACTTAAAGTTCAACGTTTAAGATGAAATTTCAAATGGTGAATCTTGGTCTTCCACTATTTAGCTTCTAGAAATAACTTAATATAAGTTGTTGCTCTTAAGGAGCTAAATATTTGTATTACATGGCTCAAATGCTTATTTGAGCTATATTTTTAGACTATAAAAAAGTAAAAAAATAATACCCACATACATGTACAGACTTGAATATTCATGAAAGAGGTCCAAGTGTTTATGGTGTAATAATAAAATATTTGAGAAAGAAAGAAAGCTACTCTACTCATGCAACAAGAGAAAAATACTAGCCCACACAAAAGTGTACTAAGATGATACAAAATTAAAATCTAATTACAATTTTACATAATTATCCCATTAGACTATTGATATTTAGGTAATCAAAGTATATATATAAGTTCCTAAGATGATGCCTTCAAATGTGATATGTGTGTGTGTATGTATATTTATACAAAATTAAAGTCTAATTAAAATTTTACATAATTAGCCCATTAGACTATTGATATTTAGGTAATCAAAGTATATATATTTAAGTTCTAAGATGATGCCTTCAAATGTGATTATATATATATATATATATATATATATATATATATATATATATTTAATAATCTTTCCTGTAAAAGTTGGGAAAAATCAACTCCACGACTTCCAAGGATTACCTGCAATCAAACACCTGTCACAGAAAGAGAGAATAGAAAAGTTATAGATTCCAAGAGCTATTGATCCAAAAAAGCATGAATCATTATGAATGTTCCTCTTAATGATTATACAATAAAGAATCCTTATAAAAGGATAATAAACCTAGAAACCCTAGGTGAGGATAAAACAAGATCATGGCACGTGTCCTCATCCTATGACATGAGACATTAGAATAGCATGACATAAGTAAGCTTAAATAATTAGAAGAAAATGGACCTAATAATTAACTAAATAATTAATTAGGAAATACCTTTTACTCTAACAAATTTCTAACAAACTCTGCTTCTGGTCAAACAGATTCTGTCTTTCATTATCATACTGATTCTTACATGATCTCTGCTACTCTGTTTCTATCTTACCTAAAAATCATCTATTACTCATTCTATTTCTCTTCTATCACCACCTCGCGCAGGAGGAGTATCTTATTTTTAAATTAGAAGAACAACTAACTAACCAACTTCATCAAAGAAAGACGTGGAAGTAAAGTATATCCCTGAATCAAGGAACAAACTTCATAAATGAATTTATGTGTTCAACCCGATTCAGAGAGAATCTAGCGCTCCACTCTCTCCAGATTGACTTTTCATTAAAAATCTTTCCGATCGGTTTCGTCAAAGAGTCTTTATCGAGGCCAAGCGACTGATCATTCTTCAACAACCTGCTAAACAAAAGGTAACAGACGCCAAGAAGTGGCATATGGTACATATATATCTATTCATTAATCACACATTTCAAATCTACTTCACCATTTAAAAAAACTGTATACGATATACCAGCCATTTTCGGGAGTCAACAGGGCAATAAATGCAATCAAGTCAACACAATAGGCTGCAGGAATATAAAAGTGTCTTGCTACAGGATATCCCCATAAAATGTTTCATCAAAGTTTAAACAGCCATGAAATAACAAAAATGAAATCATTTAAAAGTTTATCATATCATCAAATTATGAGCATATTTTAGGCTCATCAGTTATTTTTTAAGATTTTGGAGGAGCATCCACATCACATTTGTCTCATAATTCTTGTCAATTGAGATTAACTCAATAACAACCCTTAAGCTATTAATGATGATTAGACCAATATTATTTGTTTAGCACATAAGAATATTTAAGCATTTGTTGTATACTAATAACTCTCATTACTTTGGGATTTTCAATCTCACACAACTAATGGCCCCTCTCCCATTATTCGTGGTTATAATATTTAATCTTACAATATATTTACACTATATAGTATTAATAATTAGTCTACATATAAATAAAAAAATAACCAAATGTTGATCAAGATGGACTCATACTTAAACACATAAGAACCTATGAATGCTATATAAAAATCATAAATACATTCATTAACAAGTGAAATAATCTAGTTATTTTTGTTTCATATGAAATATCATAACTATCCAATATAAGTGTGTCATTTATAAAATAAGGTGTTCACTTAAACAAGCATTGTTGTCATGGTGAAAAATACTATTATTTATGTGTACAACTATTAGGGTGGCAATGCATATGCATTGGAGTACTTTGTATCAAAATTTTGTCCTATTACAACTATAAAAGGTGAGCACAATAAATGCCTTGTAATTTCCTATGAAATATGAAGGATTATCAAAAAGATTTATGATCATTTAACGTTGAATATAAGTTGTATGTTAAATGATAATGTGTTATTTTTATAATAACAAATAGTTTTTTGTGTTCAACCATTGGTCAATTTGTGTTGGATATAAAGGTTAGAGATTAGATGATTTATGGTTGCAAAAAGGTATTGAGATCATTTAGGTTGCATTTAAGCTATATTTTAAATAAGAATATGATACATTTCTAACAACAAATAATATTTTTTTGTTCCATTACTATAGATACCATAATTAAGTTTTGATCAAATCTTTAAAAAGTGGATTTTAAGACACTTCTCATTAGATGTGTTGATGTGACAAGTTGCATGATGAGTCAAACCTCCAAATTTTAGCTGTAAATAGATAAGAGGGCAGTGACATTTCTAAAAGAAAAAAGAGGTCCTACATATTCCATGTAAATAAATAAGAGTACAGTGACATTTCTAAAAAAAGATAGGTCCTACAATATTCCATTCAACCATGACATTTCTTAAAAAAGAGAGGTCCTATAATATTCCATTCAACCATGACCTTTCTTAAAAAAGAGAGGTCCTACAATATTCCATTCAACCACTACATATTCGTAAAGTTAGCTTTCTTTTTTAAACAATAGATTGGTACATATGATGCCATATTTATCTTTGTGATATCAATCCCCTTACAATCTACTCATGCATCTAAGGGAGAGAACCCACTAGTTGTGTTGTGCACCCTAACTTCAGGCTTCTAATTATCCTGCATGGAAATCTCAAATCACTCCCAATTTTTTTACAGCAGCTTTCATAATAGAAATTCATTCAACATGAAGATTTCTTTAAATTTTTTACCCATCTGCATGATGTCAGATGCTTACCAAGTTTGAAATCCAGATTGACATTTCCCTGTCGTGGGCACCCTTCTACGGCTGTGTTTAATTGGGAGAACCCACCTGAAAGGACCCTGTCACACAACGTAACTATCATTGAACTGTACACAGCTCTGCACGAAATTCTGACATGAACGATCCTCCATCCAAGACATTGATACCACAGGTACGTCCATGCACTTTATAATGCCCACGTCAGGAGTTTCATATTCTGCAATGATACCAGCAGTACACTCATCTGAATGTGAAGGCTCTTTGGCGCATGGACCACTCTGTGCAGGCTTTCTTTGCTGACCCTGCCTCTTTCTTTGGTCTCGAATTTCCACTGGAGCCGACTGTCTGCCTGGACTTGGCCTGTGAACCCCCCGTTCTCTTTTTGAGATATTTTCCTGACGATTTGACATGAGCGATGGGATTTCGTAAGATATGCTATGGCTAAAGTTTGGCCGCCCCTTTGTCTTTTACGTCTCAAATCTATAGCTCTATTATATGGGACAGAACCCTGCTGATGTGGACCTCTTGGTATACGGCAAATTTACTGTCGAGTAAAATTCACTGTCAGCAATTCACCACGGTGAATTTTATTTGGCAGTGAATTTTCCGTCGGTGAATTTTCCATGACGATGAATTGCTGGTGGTGAATATTCCTAGAGCCGAACCCCTCGTACAACATAGTCCTCACCACTATCAGTCCCTCTCTCTTATTCTACTTGTGCACTCCATCCAACATCGCCCAAACCCCTCATACAACATAGTCCTCACCACTATCAGTCCCTCTCTCTTATTCTACTTGTGCACTCCGTCCATCATTGCCCGACCAGAGCAGAGCCCTTGCAAATAGAAAGGATTCGAGGGATTTAGAAGACACCCTTTCATATTTGGGGTATATTATTCCATAAATCACTTATGATTATATTATATTGATTTTCATGTTTTGATCTCTCAATTATCTTCTTTATGTGTTGTGTTTATAAAAATTATGAAGGAAGATTTTTTTTTATCATTTTTATAAATTGTAGTGATATTCCAATGTTGAATTTTCTTGTGAAAAATGGAGGAGCATAAACATATGATAAATATAAAAGATGGATGATTACATCAATCTCTATAATCATGCAAATAAAATAAAAATTTGTGTCAAAACTTTTTAATAATGCCTCTCAAACAAGTTGTTTTGATGCTTACTAGATGTCATTTAGTATCTTAGTTTATTTGATAATTAAATATTGGCTATACTAATAGTTAATTTACTAGTCTCATTAATTAAGAATTTTTTAATAAAATAAACGGAAAATAAATATGCCCTTCTTAGGACATATCTTCTAGAATAGATAGAGCGTTGAATATGGAATGTTCCTTAGTCTCAATTTGTTGGAACACCAAATATGACATAATTTTTCATATAGTATAAAAAGTTATATTCCAACTAAATTTAATGGTACAAATTGTTGTTAAAAGGAACCTTAATCCATAGGACAAACTAAAGTGACAATATATCAAGAGATGTAGTCAAAGATAATAGATAGAATGAATGAAAATTTCACCTTACAACTTAACATCAAACTTAGTGAACCTATTTGCTACCGCCTTACATCTATCTATCTATCTATCTATTTGAATGTTACTATGAGTTAGTGGTAATTAAAAAATTCTCTAACAAAATATTTTAGCAAGAGAAGAAATCATTGTAATAAAATTCATGAGTATGTTAGGAGAAAAAGTATAAAAATTTCTCTCAAATATCACCTATAAAAATGATTAGTACTTCTTAACCTACTCAGATGTCACGTTAGAAATTAATATCTTAGGATATTAATCATTACAAATAAAATATAAAATAAATAATATGAGATTATAGAAGCATAGATTAAACACATTACACACCATATGCATGGGGAAAACCCTTCAATATAAAAAACATCATAAAGCATCATCTCATTATAAAACACTTACAAAATTATGTATAAAAGTATAAACAAAATGTGGAGACACTTCTTTCCTACTTCTAAATGGTAAATAATACCTTATATGCATAGTGATAGAATTCACTATAAATCTTCAAATTCACACACCCTCTCAATGAGAGAAAACCTCAAATATAGAAGGGGTGAAAAAATACCTAAAGGGACACTAGTCACACCTATTTATAAGAATTTCCATTTATAAATAATTAATAATCTTATTATATTATTAATTATTAATAGTATATGCTTTATTTTACATATAATAGACAAAGTTTTATAACATTATATTAGAGTAATATACAAATGTTATAAGGGTATGACCCCTAATAACATTATGTTCTAACATTTTTAGTAAAGCATAGACCTACTTTATTATAAAGTCGTACTTTTCTTAAACATCCTTAAGTGTTTGACTAAAGTATACAATTGATTGTTCATTTGTATTTTCTTTTACATCCTTCTATGTCAACACTTTAGCAGTGGTTGCTTCTCCTCCACATACATGTGTATAAGATGAAATACTCAAAGAATTTTGGGTTGGTCAGTATTTGTACCTTTTTAATGGCTTTCTTGATTTGTTCAAAGGTATACTTGCCTTCCTCCATCCATTTGAACTAATGACCCCTTTTAGAATCAATTTGTGATTGGATAGATAATTCCTGCATAGTTAGATATGAACTTTCTAAGAAATTGGTTTTCCTTTGGAAAGATTGCATACTTTTTTGTGTTGTGGCAACAAGAGATTAAATATGGCTTGGACTCTTTTAGGATTAATGGATGAATTTATTTGAAGACCACAAGTCCAATTAATTTCCCTTAAGGCATAATAAATATGCACTTCTTTGGGCTCATGAAATTTTTGAACTGTTATCATCTTTGAAATATTTTCTCCAACAATCAAAGGGTCTTTTATTTTTACTTTTAGAGAACATAGTTAATTCATCAAGGTATATTCTAATTATCTTATTGATTAAATCCTTGAAGGTGATGTGCATTTCTCTTTGAAATGTTGTCGTAGCATTAGATAACCTAATGGAATTTTCTAGCAGGTAAAGGTAACCCATTTTATGGTAAATACCATCTTGTTTTGGTCCTATTCTTTTACAAAATTTTGATTAAAACTTGAGAATCAATCCGAGATGGAGAACCTATTGGAACTAGCCAAGGATTTGATCTGTAGATGGTAATAGGTAATTATTCTTGAATGACACATTATTTAGGCCCCTAAATTCCACAAAAAGATAAATTTCTCCATTGTTCTTTTTAAGAAGTACCAAGTTGGATACCCATATAAATAGTTTTGATCTCTCTCAATAATGACTAGTTTTAAGCCTTATTATTCAAACCATTTAAACTATGAATACATACAAAATATTTATATATTATTTTTACTACGACCATAAAGGAATATATAATATAATAAATTTATGTTATATAGTACTTGTTCCTACAATATCATATAGACATATAATGAATATATCAACAAATGCATGCATGCATACAATGACAAACATCAAAAAATTAAAAACCTAATCTTGCTTATCATAAAGCCATAAAGTAAAATATTCACACATATTAACTAATGTGTCACTCTTTCCCCACTACGTAGATGAAGGACCAGTATCATAATTGATCCTTTGTCAATTGAATCTCCTATGCTCATAACTAGTTTGTAACTCCAAAAATTATACAATATAAATATCCGTATGAAAATATGACATAAAATGACACAAGTAAACAAACACTTACTATAGCCCATGATCCTTTTAATTCATCCTCTACTTCTCACCAGCATCCTTAGGGAAAGTGTAGGAGCTATAGTCTTCACCTCCTCATATGGCAAGAATGAAGAATTAATTTAAAGTAAAGATGGATGTTAATAAAATAAATTTATAGTTACATTTACATTACTAGCTCATAAGAGGCATACAAGATTATATTTCTATAATGACACCCATCTCTAATTATTCATAAAGATGGGGAGGAGACTTTAGTTAAGTCATTAACTAAAAACAAGAACATGGTTATCTAATAGAAATAATAAAACTTATACAAATTTAATACATAACATGATTAAAAATGCTAAAACTTACCTCAATAAAACGAGATAAATGACTACTACCACCAATGTGTTTGTGTTGAAGTTCTAACATCCACCTCTTCATCTTCAAATTGTCAAATTTGAAAATCAACATTAATATATGAAAAATAAATTGACTCCTAATATATTTATTAATTTATTACAAATCAAACTAAATTATTAGGCCTATAGAAGTACATGATGAAGTGGAACCATTAGATGTAGATTGAATTTATTGAACCTAAATTTTTAAATAAATACATAATTTTGATTAATTTTCACTCATTTAATGGATTAATATAGTTTGTTCTACAATTTTATAGAAAGTATACTAAATTGCATAGCCTTTTTAAAATTATTCATGACTCAATATTGAAGGTCTCCTCTAGTAAGTCATATGTGGTGATCATAATTTCTAACATAGAAGTATGATTTGGTTCATCCTATGTGGGATACTCCTTAATATTATGGAGTATCTTGGTTTTCTTGTGGAGCATTTTGGTCTACTTATTAAGCATCCCAGTTTACTTTTCAAGTATCTTCATCAACATATACACCTTGTGTTCTATGTCTCATCACAAAGTCCTATGAATTATATATAAATTCCCATAAGATTAATAAGTGTGAGGTGATACCTCATGCCTCAAAGGCTCACCCTCAGAACCCTATGATAGATGTGTGCACTATGATCAACCAAGGTTTGTGTCAAGGAACTAATAAAATATATGACCAACCAAGGTGTCTCACAAACCAAATCTATACATGGTGCTCCCCCTCTCTATATATTTAGTAGGGACTTTTCCCCTACCCTAGAAATATCAATGATCAAAATTATTTACCTAATCTGATTTAGGAAAAACTCATAATATATACTTTTTAATAAATAGGGTAAACCCACAAAAGTGGTTTACAATTGGAGTGTGGAAGGAGAAGTTGAAAAAATTGACCCCATGGCAAAAAAATTTGTTTTTTGGGTTCGAGCGAACTATTTGGTTCAAACGAACCAAAAGAGGGTTCGCTAGAGCCTAGGTTTGAGAAAACCCATTTAATGAAATTCCCACCATTCCTGCCAAAAAATACAAGGAAATCCCTTTTTGAAAGGGGGTTCGCTCGAACCCCCCTGGTTCGAGCGAACCCCCGTTTTCCCACCTTCCTGCTCTTTGGCACAAAAAAATCAAAATGTTTTCCCTTCGAAGCTCGGGTTGAGTATGAAATGGAGGAGACTTCACAAACCCAACTAGAATCAAGTAGTCCTCAAAATGAGCTATCCAATGACTATAATTTTAATATTTTTTGGTTTTATTATGTATTTTTTTTAGTTTTATTAAACATAGGTTTTTCACTGAAAATCAAGCTCTTTGTTCTGCACATGTGGTAAAATAGTAGATTATCAAAAAAAAAAAAAATGAAAAATATGAGTGCACTAGATATTGAATTCCATGATCCAACAAAAAAAAAATGAATTTTGATATATACAAAAAAAGTTGTGTTATACGGTTCGCCTATGTCTGAATTGTAATTGGTTTGACTTCGAAACTTGATTAAGGAAAAAATATTCAATAAAACACTATCTAACTAATTGGAAGCACTAGATATTGGAGTTACAAATCTAAATTCGAAATAATTATAATTTTATCCTTCATGGACAAATATTTATGCGTTATACGGTGAGTGTCACTCCTTAAAAATGTTTTTTTTGAAAAAAATTGGTTTTCAAAGGAGATGGAAAAAGAAGTGCAATTTGATTCCAAAAATTTTGAAAAAAATATATTAAGAATCTATAGACAAAATTTCACAAATCACTAGTTTGCATCATCTTCAAATTCCTCGCGGTTTAGCCACTATAGGTGCCCGAAGTGAAGATTTAGTTAGAAAAAATTATTTCAGTGTCCTAAGGAAGGAAGAGAATGAAGAAAAATTAGAGAGGTAGGACACAAGAGGAGACATAAAAGAAAGTAAGGAAGAGATTGTCATAAGGATGGGGAAAATGGTGGTTTCTAAGGTGGGTCAACATTGGGTAGTAGGAGAAACTTATTTCACTCATCATCACAATTGAGGTTAGTGAGTTGGTTTCCAATTTATATATTCTCTTATAGTTTTCTCTTGAAGTATTTATCTTCTTTTACTAGGATTTGAGTCTCCTCCAAGAAAATGAGGTGTTTGGTGATGAAGGAGCATTTTGAAAGAGTGGATTTTAAGACCCACTCAAGTATGATGTTGGCACTATGCTCCTTAATCTTAGTGGTAATGGAATGACTAGTCACTGATATAGGGCATGCCACAAGAACAAATAATATTGTAGAGCCTTGAGTTAAGAATTATTTTTGGGATCTTTGGGTGAGTGAATAAGGTTTCGTAGAGTCAAGATGAATTTCAAGACATATTTGAGGCCATGTTTATGAAGAATCTTGGAAATCTTGTTGGAAATTCTTTCAATCTAGGGGAGAGTAGAAATTGGGATGACATCAAGATTGAATTCCTTGATTTTAGAGCTAAACTGTGACTTGGATTGTTTAAACTCTCATGATTTTTTCTATAGTATCTATTTTTTAAAAATACTTTAGTTATTTGGGTGCTCTCTTTTCATCATCATATATTCAAAAATCTCTAGTGGCTAGAGTCAAAAATTTGGGCTAGGTGGTAATAAGAGGACGAGTGAAAGTATATGTTTGTGTGGGGGTATTAGCACAAAGTTGTGTCATACTTTCGACCAACTTATCAGCATAAGTGAATTTAAGTATTTTTAACTAAAAATTAGTTTTGGTCAAACATATGATCTTGTAAGATTCATTCTAGCTAAGTTATATATGTCCACTACTTTTCTGGACAACTAAAATTGTTGGCTAAATGCATATTTAGCACCACTTTGAGTCCAATTTACCAAAAAAATAAAAATATTTGAAAAACTTGATGTTTTGACAACTTCTACTCATGTAAAAAATATTTTTTAAAAATATAAAAATACCCTTTTGTAGATCCATAAGTTTTGTTTTTAAAAATGTATATTTTTTAATAGTTTAAATATTATTTATATTTTCCTCTTTAATTTTATTAAATGTAGGTTATTAGCACAAAACATTAGGTTGATTACCATGTCAAGGAAAAATAGTAAAAATTATTTTAAAAAATTGAAAAAAATATGATGCCCTATATACAAGAATCTAGATCAAGATATATTTTTTTTCTATTTTAGAGAAATAATTAATATGAAAGTTGACTTCGACTGGAAACAACTAAGTTTTAATATGCACACATTTTAATATTTATTTAAAAATATGTATTTATCAAAATTGGAAAAAAATATATCCATGCCCTAAAGTTCCAAGTTATAAATACACACAAAAATGAAGGAAAAAGAAATAAAATTTACTATATAAAGATTGACATCTCATGTAACTTCATTTTTCAACATTTTATCAGCAACTAAATTATAGTGTTAATTTATAAAAAACTATATTCAAATAATTTTTTATTTAAAAAAAAAAAAATACAAACATAAAATATAATAAAGAATAAATATTTTATTAGTTTACGTCATTTCAAAATTCAAAACATATATCACTTTTTAGTGATTCAAGTTTAAAAGTTGGATCAACGTTGGTTGTTTCCTTTATAAAAGTGTGACACAACTTTGTACTTTTACCCATGGGTGGTTTTTTGAAGACATTATGAGATAAGAAACCATTGATTTTTTATGAGAAAGATTTCAAGGAATGGGAATTCATTATCAGTTTCAAGTTATTCAATAAACAATATGCATTTAATAATATTATTTTAATTGGTAGTGGAAATCTTATAGTTTCTTAGGGCCATAAGGCCAACATATGTTAGTATTGTCAACATATAATTTCCACCATCTAGATTTTTAGGGGAAGGAGTTGAGGGTAACCTCTTTGAAGTGCTCCATGTGAAGGTTAGGCATAATTAGGGATAAAATGAATCCCATGGAAACCTCGTCCAATTATTCATAGGCCACTCCCTGGAAGGTAAGAGATGTCCACCTCAAGCATAGCTTTTTGGGATTAGGGTGTCTCAACATTTGCAAGCCCTAGAATGTTTTATTGATTATTTATTTATATAATGTTAGTTCGTATTGTCTACTAATGTCAAGTCATATTGTGGGGCCTATGAGTTGTGGTTCCTACATGGAGATGACTATGTGACATATAAACTACATATGTGGAAGTAGGAATACCACTTGGTGGAACCCACTAGAGGCTAATTTGGTGGCATGTTTCATAAGTTGTAAGATTGTACTCTAATAGATTATGACAAGTTGTTATGACAAGTTATGATAGTGGAAGAGATACGTATGAAAAAATATACAATGTGGGCCTCATGTGGTTGGAATACCTATGTATGCAAGGTGTTTACATGTATGCAAGTGTATTGCATGTTGAGGGGTTCCTATGCATGAGGAAATAGGCATTGGAAATGGAAAAATAAAATCAAGAGGGTCCCAATTAAGGCATTGCACTTCATGCAAAGTTGTTGCATGCATGCAAGTGTTGTGTATGTCAAGGAGACTCAAGATAGGCATGCAATAATTAGATTCTTTCCATGTATAAATCCTAGGAATTCATCTTCTCTTGTGGATTTTTATTTATTTGTTACTTGTTCATTTTGCTAGGATTATAAGTTTGAAGATTTCATAGGTACCATTATACTATCAAAATCACTCCAAAATTCCTATTGCAGTTGAATAATCCTAAATGATCTTAGCTCTATGACTATATTGTAACCTTCATTGTTTATTAATAATGCAATTTGGGCTATGCTTTTGGAGAGTGGGGTTTTTTCTCTCAAAAGGGTTTTCTCCATGTAAATATGTTATGGTTATTTTTTGCATTTTTTTTTAAGTAAATAAGTATGCATCTAGTAATTGTAATTGATAAGGGTTCATAAGAAAATTATGCATCATCTCCCCACTTAGATTTGTGTAGGAATTTTTTTTTGCTTACTCGGATTCCTTTCAATTGGTATCAGAGCCTAACCAGTTTTGATCCCATTGTAGTGTTGAGCGTTTTTTGTACTAATCTTTGTTTGAGTGGGAGATTTTATAGAATTATTTTTATGAACTTTTTGCAAGAGAAATATGGCAAGCACATTCAAAAGGATTGAGATTGAGAAATTTGATGGCCGCAATTTTGAGCTATGGAAGCTTAAAAAAGAAGATATGCTTGTAGAAAAATATTTATGGGTTGTAATATCCACTGTAAAACCTACCAGTATGGCTCAAGAGAATTAGGAGTTGATGGATCAAAAATCTAATGATTCGATAAGACTCTATTTGATAGAATCTATTTTTTTGAATTTCTATGAAGAGAAGGTTGCAATGAGCCTTTGAAAAAATCTTTCTGATATTTATCAAGATAAATCCCTAGTAAGAAAGTTATTCCTAAGAAAGAAGTTATATTCTTTGATGATGAAAGGAGGATTTATGGATGATCACTTGAATGCATTTAATATGATTGTTGCTCAATTGGGTTCTTTTGGCGTGAAGATGGATTCCATGAAGATCATTACAGGGTGCTGGCAAGAAGTTGAGTCCACTTCTTGGCCAAAAAGTGGAAGTGTTTTCCCTGATTTTTAGAATTTGACACATTTGACCTTAAAATTTGAAGCACTTAAAGATGGAATCTTCAAAAAAGTCACTACTCATAAAATGTAGTACTCAGAGTCTAGTTTCCAAATATGTAATTTATTTTAATACCCAGATACTACAAATTGAGTTTCAATAGTTGTTTCTAAAAACCACTGTTTAAAAGTCACTTTTTTTTACCATACCATGCATGTGTACGTCACCCTTATTTTGACCTAAATTATCATATTTTTCTAAATCCTTTTGGGAAAATATTTCTAACTCACTGAAGCACGTTTTCGATAATTTTTTGTAATTTTTTATTTATTTTTTTTTGTTAAATTTTTATTAGCCATATTTGTCATTTTGAAAAATCATCGTGTACTTCACGCATAAGATGACCTAAACTTCACTTTTTTATTTATTTTTTAAATTGAAAATAATTGTCTGAAGTACGTTCTCATGCAATCTATTCGTGAAAATGTTTTGATTAATAGGGGAAAAGCAGGTTTTGAAGGGACCCAAAGCCCTGTATAGAAAATCACCAAATACTACTAAAAAATAACACAGTCAACCACCACCAGCATCCCAATCGACAAAAAACCGAACAAAACAGGAGCTAGTCATCAAAAAGACAAAGAACAACCCAAGGCTCCCAACAGCAAAACAACCCCAACCAAAACACCCAAAAAAATAGAAAACAACGAAACAATAGAAAAAGAGATACTAATTAAGGCCACCCAACATATTGGCCAATTCAAACTGTTGGGACTTATCTTTTTCAACCATGTCGATCAACTCCTTTTTTTCCTCTTCGAATCTTCTTTTCCACTCTTCTGATCCTTTGGGAACCAGCACCCTGTCATCATCCCTAAGGGCTCTTTTACCTTTACCTTTTCCTACTTGGTCTTTCTCCATGAGTTGAGAAAAGAAGACCTATTCTTCCCTCAGTTGACTAAGCTTGTTAAACAGTACCTCGAGGGCCTCAACACTATTCTTGACCGAAGCATGGCTTACCCTCAACAAGTTTCTGAGGTCATTATTCAGACCGTCCACCTTATCCTCAAGGGCTTTCAACCTATCCTCACAATTAACTTTAAACTCATTTTGAGTATGCTCCAGATCCACCAGTCTACCAATTAGAATGTCTGGCACAGAGGGGCCCGAATATTTTTGCAAATTAGCCTTGATACCCTTGATTTTAATATTGATTTTGTTGAATTCCTGCAGGGTCCACTTTGCCAATTTAAAAGTGTCAGTAGCCCCAGCCCGAGCCATGTCTAACAAACCAAACATGGAGGTGTCATCCTCATCCAAGTACGAAAAATCCTCAGACAGAGGATCAACTCTCATAGGCAGAACACCTTTGTCCTTGCCCTTACCATTCACATACCGCTCCTCACCCTCTTTCTCCATAGTATCTATAATAACTTCATTCACCGGGGAGTGCTCCATAGACACAGTATTAACACTAGGGTTGATATTAGCCTCAACCTTCAAAATATTCTCGTTCATCCCTGCATCTTGCTTAGTCTTCAAGCTCGCCAGTCTCTTAGATAGTCTTCTCGGTTGAACAACCCCTTCAGCATTCTTCTAGGCCCTAGACTCCAAAGCCCCAACAACCGCATCTTTTTCAACTGCCACTTCTGCAGCAGTAGGAGAGGGCCCAGCTGACCCTACCTCAGTGTCATCGCTACCAGAAATAGCCACTCTTTTAGGGGACCTATTCACTTTAGCACCCATCACCTTTCTCTTATTAGACCCAGAAGCCACACCAACCTCCTCCCCAATCCAATCCTCATCCTCATCAAATGAAGACTCTGAATCCGAAGACGCAAAAGGAACCTTAAAATCATCATTTTTTCCAGCAATGGCAAGAGCTAGGGTAATGGACTAAATATGCTCCATAATAAGTAAAATAAGCCCTTCATGAAGAATAGGAGATCTCCTATTCTTAAGATGAGCATACACCCAGGACTCAAGAGAAGATAACAAATAAAATGGAAAAGAAATAAAAAAGTTGTGCCTGAAGTGATTTGGTGGGGTAAAATGATAACCCAAAAGGGCATTATACCTCCCTTCAAGCGTCACATATCTAATCAAAACCTCCGCAACACTAGCCCAGATTTTCTTCAAAGAGGTTTTGTGAAAACCCCAATTCACCAACCTTACCAAATTGTTCCTTTCATCACCCTTAAAAACTTGGATCATCGCTTCCCCGTTGCTTCTTTTATCCTTGAAATTCTTTCTACCCACCAAAGGCAACCCCGTCACAGAGGCGATGAACTCCTCATTCACTTCCACCTCCAGGCCTTTTAGCACCAATTTTTGATTATCCCAAGCCAACACAAATTTTTCCGAAGCATTTGAATCATGTCCATGCAATCTTTCCAGGAATGGAGTAAAATTGCCATGACAAAGAATGTTCCAAAGTTTTTTCTGGCCCCTAATGTAGCCACATGAGTTAGGCTCAACCCTATTCCTATCACCACCCATGGAAACCCTGCAAGCAATCACACAAACCTAGCATGAAGACTCTAGAAACAGGCCAAAATGCCAAAGTTTACCCAGAAAGCGTGCCAAACAAGGAAATCTAAAAAACCAAGAAGGCTGTAAAATTATCCCCCGCCATGATTTCTTAAAATGTTTCTTACATCCTCAGGAATGATATACCCCTCTCCCCATGCATGGAAATCACTTAAACTGACAGCCAAGTTGGCAAAGCAATCAGCAAGGGAGTTGCCTTCCCTAAAAACATGAGATATACAGGACACTTCACAAGTTTGAAGCATTATAGTCGTGTCCTTGATTAATTGTTCTACATTACAACTTGAGGGATGATTTCCCTTTAGATAATTAATAAAATTCATTGAATCTCCCTCCACCCAAATTCTTGAATAGCCCTTCTCAATTGTGGATTTCACACTGATAAATGCAACCTCTGCTTCCACACGATGATTAGTCTGATTACCCAAAGGGAGTGCCACCACACCAAGATGTCTACCAAAACAATCTCTCAACACCCCCCCCCCACTACCTGCAAGCCCAGGATTCCCCTTAGTTTCCCCATCAAAGTTAATTTTGATCCACCCTTTCGGAGGTGGCTACCATCTAGTATTCTTCCTAGCAGTCAACTGGCCTTAGGTTTAATGTTGAGAACCAAAGAAATTCTCCAATTGGATATCACCTTCAAGTCATAATCAACAAGACACAAAGCCAGGTCACACTTTTGAGCATTAGAATTCACGAGAGCATAATTCTCCAAATAGCCCTGTGAATCTTGATAAAGAGGCTGTCAACCTTCAATTTGGAATCTTGAAATATTTTATTATTTATTTCTTTCCACAGACCCCAGGCAATATGTGGGGTCATGAGATCCCATAGAGCCCTCACCGTTGAAGAATGGGATGGTAAATGCCACTACTCATGGAATTCAGCAAGGGAGTCCAAGAAAATCCAACCCACATCCCAAAGTTTGAGAAATTTGCTCCATAAAGCAAAAGAGTAGTCACATTCAAAAAGAATATGAAAGGCACTTTCCCATTTCTCCTCACAAAGGGTGCATTTGTTGGGAATGGCAAACCCCCTCCTATAAAGATTATCAATAGTAAGCACTTTGCCTTGCATAAATAACCAAAAGAAAACATTAATCTTGGGAATAAGACTCTTATTCCAGAGTTTACCCCAAAAGGGGATTGCCTTAGGAACCAACATGAGAGAGCTTCTAAAGGTGAAGCCACAAAGAAATTGCCACTCAAGCAAGGAGCCCACACCACTCTATCTTGTCTAGGAGAAGAAGGAATCTGAAAGAAGCTAAGAAAATTCTTTAAGAATCTTCAAGGAAGGATCCCAGTCAACAAAGTTCTTCCACGCCCCATTCCTTATGTAATCTGCAACCTTAACGCCAAAAATCTTCCTGTAAAGAGGAGCAATATGGAGCACCCACAAAAGGGATAATAAAGGATGATCACCACACTAGATGTCCTCCCAAAAAATTATACAATTTTCATCACCCAGAATCCACTTGACACCTGTGGCCACAACATCCCTACATTACAAAATATTTCTCCAAAACCATGAACCCAAAGGAACACTATCAGAAGTGAGTAAATCCCAAGGTCTATCCAACCCAGATAAATATTTATTTTTGGCCAAACTCGCCCACCCCGCATCCTTGTTCAACAGCCTCCAAATATTCTTTTCCAATAAAGCTTTATTGAAAGAACTAAGATTTTTGATGCCCAGACCACCCCACCTCTTAGGTTTACACACCTAATCCCAGGCCACAAAAGGAATCCTGGCCTTGGACTCTGATCCAAACCATAAAAATTTCATAATCTACTCCATCTTACCTTCATACTTGACAGGGACTCTAAAAAGATTCATTGCATACAAGGGAAGGTTTTGCAGAGTAGCCAAGATAAGTTGGGCCTTACCAGCCTGACTGAGGAGTGCACCTTTCCAACCAGCAAGCTTCCTGCTAAATCTATCTAATAAACCAAGCCAAAACAAGTCAAGAGTCTTGGAAACACACAAAGGAAGACCTAAATAAGAGGATGAAAACTCACCATGATTGCAAGAAAAAATCTTGTCCACCTTCAATTGCAACCCATCAGGAGTGTTAAGGAAAACAATCTAGCACTTTGGAAGATTGATCCTCTAACCAGACGCTCTTTCATAGTCTACCAACAACTTCTTAACCACCTTAGCTTCCTTAACAGAAGACTCACCCATCATCATGGTATCATCTAAAAATTGTTGATGAGTGATTAGAGAGCATCTAGAAGAAGGAGAAAGACCAGGCCTCAAAAAACTAGTTTGAAGAGACTTCAAAATATTGCGACCCAAAGCCTCCACCATAAAGATAAAAAGAAGGGGCGAAATAGGATCACCCTATCTTAGCCCACGTGAACTCCTAAAGAAAGGAGAAGGAAATCTATTCACAAGAACCGTAAAAGAAGGGGTGGAAATAAGTTGCTCGACCAACTAAATGAACTTTCTGTCAAAACCAAATTTACCCAGCACACTCAACAGAATCTTTTAGCTGACTCTGTCATATGCTTTAAGATTATCAAGCTTCAAGAAAAAACTTGGATTTTTTGATGCATGAATAGAATGAGCAAGCTCATGAACCATGATTATGGAATCAAGAATCTGTCATCCCTTGACAAAGCCACTCTAATGATGAGAGACCAACAAAGGAAGACAATTTTGTAGTCTAATCGCCAGAATTTTAGAGAAGATTTTGTAAATGGAATTGCAAAGGCTGATTGGCCTAAAATCCCCAAGGGACCTAGCATTTGACTTCTTAGGAATCAACACGATGAAAGTAGCATTTAATTCTTTAAGCAACCTTCTTGAGCCAAAAATTCCTTGGTAGCATTAACCACATCCTCATAAACAATTTCCCAACAAGACTGAAAGAAAAGGAAGGGGAAACCATCAGGGCCAAAAGCCTTGTTACCTTCAAAAGAAAACACAACATCCCTAACTTCTGAAGTAGAAGGGATAGCAATCAGACTCTTATTGATCTAATCTGGAACTAGATTGGGAATAACATCTAGGGTCTCATTCACACATCCTTCATCCCATAGCAAGTCATCCTTCAGGAGGTCCTCAAAGAACATGGCCGCTGCATCAATAATATCCTCCTCAACTTCCAACAACACGCCATCCCTCCAGATAGAGGAAATTCTATTAGAAGCTTTGTGCTGCATGGCAGTGATGTGGAAAAATTTTGAATTACAGTCTCCAGACTTAAGCCAAATAGCCCTTGATCTTTGTCTCCAAAAATCCTCCTCCTTGGCAATCACATCATGCAACTGGGCCAAAATACCATCTTCCTATCTCTGAGCAGCTTTTGAAAGCCCCTCCAATTGAATAATAAACTGAATATTATCCAGCTTATTGAGTAAAGAGCTTTTAGAGTCAAAGATATGACCAAAAGACTCTTTATTCCATTTTTTGAGATTCATCTTGACATGATTTAGCTTCTTAGCCATTCTAAACATAGCACTGCCATCCACACAAACTTTCCACCACTTCTCAATGCATTCCAGTAGACAAGGGTCCCTGAGCCACATGGCCTCAAAACAGAAGGGATACCTTTTCTTCTTACCAAATTTCTCTGCAACAAAGGAAAGAGGGTAATGATCTGACCCACACCGAGTGATAGAGGACAGGGTGCAGGAAAAATCCATAAGCCATGGAGTAGAAATCAGAGCCCTATCCAACCTAACTTGAATATTATCAGCTCCCACATGCCTATTAGCCTAGGTGAAACAAGTGCTAGAAAGTGTAACATCTATCAAAGCATTATCATCTAAGAATGATCTTAGATCAAATCTACTCTCAAGGTCAACCTGAACACCACCCATTTTCTCATCATCATAAAGTGGGATGTTGAAGTCACGCATGACCAACCAGGGAAAATCCAAAATATTCATCCTAATTTTACCAGTAAACTTAGTCTCAATGTGGTTGAAACCCCCAGTAACCAGGGAGCCATTCAACACCTTAGCATTCTAAAAGGTGGAAATACCTCTCGATGCTCCTTCCGAACTCACACCAAAAAAACTACAGTGCCTAAAAAAAAAACTATTCAAGGCTTCCAACTTATCCAATTGCATCTTGGTTTCTTGAATCAACAAAATATTTGGCTTATGATCCCGGACCAGATTTCTCAGGAGGTCATGCTTGTGCAGGGTATTCATCCCCCTGATATTCCATGAAATGATCTTCATCTCCTCAAGGAGGGAGTGCTCTTAGAGCACATCTCAAATAGGGTCTTTTGGACCCCCTCCGCAATATCCCTCTTGTTATCCCACTCCCTACTCTTCTGGGAGGTGGGTCTTCCTGGGCCTTTGACTCCAGACCCACAATCCACCTTCTATCTCCGAGCGCAAACACCACCATGAGCCTAGGGAAGGGGGGACGAAGAGGGCTTCTTCTTCCTACCATGAACCTAAGCAAAAACTTCCTCCTTATTACACATAGAGTTCGTAGCATCCAACACATTAAAATCATTTTCTAGCCCCAAATCATTTTTGTGAAAATGTTATGTCGATAAAAATTTATTAAAATAGTAAAAAACCCTAATATTTAAAGTTTGTGGACTAGTTTCATCAGAAATTAATTGAAAAATAGAAAAAATAATCCAATTGTAAAAAAAATAACATATTTGGAATCCACATTGTATCATCTATAATGGGTTTTAATTTCGTTGAAAAATTCTGCAAAAAAAGTTGTCAACCATATATCCAAACTCACTATTTTTCTCTGAAATTGTTAAGACCTTCAACTTGCAGGTCAAACCAGGTTGAAGGCCTAGGTTTGGATTCCCAATGCTTTTCCTGAACCAGAATACAAGCCAAAAACCCGACCACAAAGAAAGGCGAATTTCAATTTTTTAGAAACGGGATCCCGTTTTCTAATATTAAATGTGGCGACCATTGACATGGAAACAGGATCTCGTTTTATAAACGGGATCTCGTTTCCATGTCAACAATCCCCACATTTAATATTAAGAAACATGATCTCGATTATAAAATGGGATCCTATTTTTAATTAATGGGATCTCGTTTTATAATCGAGATCCTGTTATTTTTTAATCATTTTTTTAATTTACTTGCAAAGTTTACTGTGAAGTCTGCAACTTCACATGTACAACTGACTGCAACATATTGGGCTATTTTTCATCAACTTTTGTCTTTACAGGTGTTGAACTTGCATTTTGGATTGAATTTTTCAAAGGAGGCATCATGTAAACAGTTTTTGAAGTGGAATTATGTTAGTTTTCTATTCGTTTGGAGGAACAAAAGAGGGAGACTTTTATTTTTATAGGTCTTCAACTTGCAATATGGGTTGAATTTTTGAAAGGAGGCATCAAGAAAATAGTTTTTTAAGTGGAATTATGCTAGTTTTCTACTTGTTTTGAGGAACACGAGGAAGAATTTTGTCCAGGTTACAAGTCTTCAACTTGCAATTTGGATTGAATTTTTTGAAGAATTTCACTATTGACATTCATTTGTGCTTGAGAATTTTATAATCATAGGTTCACAAGCTCATAATAAGAGGAAAGATAGGAAGACATTGACTCCTGAAGAAATTGAAGCAAAGAGAGAGAAGGAGAAACAAAGACAAAGAAAAAGAAGAATGAGAATTAAATCAATGAATGATGGTGGAACATCCAATTCCACAACTATTGAAGATGAAAACATTGAGGAGACCATGGTTGTAGATGAAGCTAATTTGCAAGAAGTCAATTTGGAAAATAATATGATTATACAAACAAGTCCTAGTATGTCCTCAAATCCCTCTTTCAATGCTATGGATAATGTTTCAATAGGCACAAATCCAGGTACATCTTCAAATCCACATTTTAGTGAAATGGAAAATTCATATGTAGAAGTTTTACAAGATGCCAAACTTAACGATGTTGACATTGATAATATTTAGAGAGATGAAATTTTTATAGAATTTGTTGAAAATTAAAAAGAAAAATCTTTTGTTGAAAATGAAAATGAGAATGAAGAATCTTTTGTTGAAAATGCAAATGAAAAATATTTTGTTGAAAATGAAAATGAGAATGATCCTTTTGTTGAAAATGAAAATGAAAACCGTTTTGTTGATGAAAATGAAAATGAAAACAGTTTTGTTGATGAAAATGAAAATGAAAACCATTTTGTCGATGAAAATGAAGATGAAAATGTAAATCATTTTGAAGTTGAAAATGAAAATGAAAATGAAAATATAGAATGTGATGTTGAATTTAATGAAAATACTTTTTTTTTAAATTGAAAGTGATGTTTTGGATAATCTTCCTGGTAAGATTTCTTGGAGGCAAATAAGAAAACATGCAAATAGAATATGCAAAAAATTATTTTATCGTAAAAAATTTGCATTTCAAATTCAACTAATGACGCAATTGATGAGAATTGAAAAAATGAGGAAAATAATGAAAAGGTTAGGCATTTTTGTTAAACCAAGAAGAAAAGATCAATCATTAAAACATGTTATTCCTACTGTTGCTAGTGCCATTCAATCTATTGGGAAAAATAGTCGATCTAAAGATAAAAATGCAGCAAGAAGAGCTATAACAACTGCTATAGTTAATAAAGCAACTTCGAATAAAAGAATGGTAAGAAATATTAGTGAAGTTTTAAAAATACATCCTAAAACATTGCTAAGAGCGGCAAAAAGAAGAGAAAGTATAGAAAATGATCCTATCAACCAATTTTAGAGTTTCAGTGGTTGACTCCTAAGGTTTGATATGAAATTGAATGTTGAAATTAAATCTTTGATTGAAAAATATTGGCATGATAATACTAGGGTATCATCTAATGCTAGAGATGTTTTAAAATTAAGGGTGGGGTCCAAAGTTTGCGATCCTCACCCAAAACACCTATTAGATACAACACAAACTGAATTTTATAGAAAATTTTGTGGTGATTTAGTGTTACCCAGTAATATTAAAATAAATCAAAGGTATTTTGAAAAAATGTAAACACTGGTATGTAAAAATGAATAAGCAACGAATATCTTGTTGTTGTAAAACGCATGTTCAATTTCATTATTTTTATGATGTTTTTTTATATATACGTTGTACCTTGCATACTAACATGATTATACATGAATTTGGTATTAATATGCCACCTAAAGCAATAAAGGATTTTATATCAGGTTTGTTTTGTGAAAGATCTAATGGTAAATTGTTTTATTTAAGTTCTTGTATTTTTGGACAATGCATTAACTATGGAAATCTTTCATTCTTAAGAATTTGTAGCTATAATTCAGTGCAAGTAGCTATGTTTGTCCATATTTTTTATAGACATGTAGATGATAGCACTAAGGATGATAGAAAATTTTTGAGGGAGTATCATTTTTATTTGAGTGACAACCGATTACACTAGTTAGAGTTTGTTCAATACCGTTTTAGTATATTTTATAGAAATTTAAGAGAAAGAGGAATCCAGATGATAGAACACCTCATATGGTCAGATAATTGTATGGGGCAGTTCAAGTATGCTTAAATGTTCTATTGGTTAAGTAGGGTTCAAAAGGAACTTAATGTCCAACATATATGGAGTTTTTTTGAAGTTGGGCATGGTAAAGGAGAACATGATGGAGCTGGTGTGTTTGTCAAAAGAATTATTGCTAGAGAATAATTAAAATTTGAGGATGCAGTAAAATTTAAAGATGGATGTGGGATTTGTGGATTGGTGAAATACAAGATTATTTGCACCTGGTTCGAGTGAGTACTCTATAGTTCATTGATTCTTTTGGTTGGTTGAAGAAGAGAACATTGTACCTAGAGTTGACTGTGAGACAATCAATGGATCTACTAAATGGAGTTCATTTAGGAGTTCGACAACAAGCACATGGACTATTTGGACAAGGGATCTTGCATTTTTTTGTCAGTTTTGTATCTCAAGAAATTGGGAAGCATGTGAAAATACATAATGGGTTGAACAGTGGGAGCAAAGATCATTGACACCTGCACAAGCACACGATCAATATGAAAGAACTATTGAAGAAAATGATCAAGTGTTTGCATCTGAAGACTATGACCGTGTTTTAGACCTTTCACAATAAGGTAATTTAATTCAATTTATTTCATTTTATTTAACTTTATTTCACTTTATTAAATTATTTTGTAATACTAAATTATTTATATGGATATGTGCAAGTTATTAAATCAAAATTTGTTTGCAGGACATGTGTATGTTGTTGTTGCACCTGAGGGGAATGAAGAGGAAATAGAATTTGGTTGGCTCATTGTGTGGAGACTAAACATAAGTTAATAGCACCTCGAGAAGATGATGATGGCTATCATTATCCAACAGGTACGATGATCCCCTTAATACATCCCCTTAAGCAAATTTTTAGAACAAGTCTTTGATCCCCTTAAGAAAATTTTGAGAACTTATTTGATGATGGTTTTAATTTTTTCCAATAGGATCGGTGGTGGTGGTTGGCACTTGGCTAAAAAAATACCTAACAAGGAAGAATGGTCTACCTGCATTTGAAGATTATGAAATGCGTAAAAAGATTATACACTATTCACATTTGGTGGTGGCAACAAATATAAAACTAGATCGGTATCATGGAAGACCTACAAATAAAGTGATATGGACAATTTCTATGGAAGAGCATGGGACAATCATAGATGCATTGCGAAAAAAGAGAGGATGTAGATGGTACAATGGAATAAGTAAATACAGGTAAATATAGTTTTAGTTTTATATTTTCCTTTTAAATAGATTAAATACTTGTTTTGATATTGGTCAAGTGTGTTATTATTTGAAATTGATTTAAATTTTCCTTTTATAGATCCTTAAGCCATAATCACAAAAAGGATCTAGTCCATGTAGATTCAACCTAGACAACATGGAATACTTGGTAAAAACAAGTAATTATTAGTTAAATTATATTTAAATACATTTTTTTATTATATATTGATATTGCTTGTAGATTAATAGTTAAAATTAATTTATTATCCTTTTTTGTATCCTTAATCCATCATTGCATTGATCTCATACTTTGAAACAAAAAGGAGAGGATGCCTGGATTCAACCTACGCACATGTGTGGAATACTTTTAAATGCAGGTACTTGAGTTGTGTACATATATATAGTTTTATATAAATTAAAATATGTATGTTTTGACGATTTCATTGATATTGCTTGTACCTTTTTGATATCAGGTGGCATGAAGACCTACTACATTTTGGGCACGAGTTTGATATTTTCTTGAGATGGCATATCCAAATTTTGTAAACATTGGATTGAGATGACATATACATACATACATAATTACACAATTAAACATTTTGTACAAATTACAAATACATGTAAATACACAATTATGTACTCTATGTACTTCTATGTATCAAAATCAATATGATATATATTTTGTTTGTTAAATGTGCATGTTTTCCTACTTTGAAACTCTATATTTGATTGTATAATCACTAAATATCATGCATAAATTATTGTTAAATTAGTTATATCCTTAAGATGTTGTATTACGACCCCTTAAGGCATCCCCTTAAGACGTGTCATATTAACACATATCCTAAATATTATACTTAATTATATCATTTGTTATGATGACTCACCCTAAAACTTATAATACTTGTTTATATCACTTAATGTTTATACTTAATTATACTCTTCTTTTATCCCCTTAAGACATTGTATTAGGACCCCTTAAGACATGTCAGATTAGCACATATCCTAAATATTATACTTAATTATATAATTTGTTATGATGACTCACCCTAAAGTATAATACTTGTTTATATCACTTAATATTTATACTTAATTATACTCTTCTTTGATCCCCTTAAGGCATTGTATTAGGAACCCTTAAGACATCCCCTTAAGACGTGTCATATTAGCACATATCCTAAATATTATATTTAATTATATCATTTGTTATGATTACTCACCCTAAAGTATAATACTTGTTTATATCACTTAATATTTATACTTAATTATACTCTCCTTTGATCCCCTTAAGACATCGTATTAGGACCCCTTAAGACATCCCCTTAAGACAACGTATAAATTAGTGTTGGATGCGTATTTGTTTTGACAGCTTATAAATTAGTATTCGATGCTATTATTTTTTTTGACAACTTATAAATTAGTATTGGATGCTATTATTTGTTTTGATAGCTTAGGAATTAGTGTTGGATGTTATTATTTATAGAATTTATTAATTATTTTGTTCTCTAATCTTGTACGGTATTGTTTATTTCTTAAAATTTCATCCTTTGTGGTATATAAACAGATTGCTTTTGTTTGTAAATTATGATTTATTGACTAATTATTGATTGACATGAATTGAATAAGTTCATTGACTAATTATCGCTAATTATTGAATGCACATATCATGTATATCATGTATGGGATCACTAAATTTGTAAAGTACAAATATTAAAATGTCCTATTAATTTCAACTTTAATTTCATATTGATATTTAATTTCACCTTAATGTCCTATATTAATGTCTTGACTATGAATATAAAATGTATAAATGTACATGTGTAAATTAAAATTGAACAATAATAAAGTCCATAATTTACAACATATTAAGTGCATGAAACCAATATTTTAAGCACATGAAAAAAGTCCATTAGAGTACAACCCATAAACTAAAGTCCAACAAAGTACTTGACCCATGAAATATAAAGCAACAAAGTACATGAGAAACCAAATATGTAGTCCATGAAATAATCAAATATAACCCATAAAATCATGTTTAGGTCATGTATTGTCTCTATAATCAAGAGACCTCTTCACACCATGTGGACTATGTGGATGACCTGAAACACTCTATACAAGAGAAAGATGAAATCAGATGTAAGACGATGAAAAATGATTTATTGGGAGGAATGGGTTGCCAAGTAACAGGGTCGATAAAGTAAGGGGCTAGATGGGATTTTGTTATATTAAGGTCTAAAATTTATTTACAGGAGAGACTGTCTGCATAAAATTGTCTCATCCGATCTCTTTCTTGTTGATTCCTATCTAGATCAGAATCAATAGTCCTAATGGCATCCACAACGTTTTGCATCACAGATGCAAAATGTCTAACATGAGGTGGAATCAATGCTTGATTTTGCATAGCATTGATTTTATTTTGAATGGATGCCACTTGATCTTTGTGTTTTCCTTTTTAGAATTGGAAGTTCTCCTCTCCTCTAGCCATTGTCGATGCTCATCTAAGATCCCATCCATATCCCTAACAACATCAACAAAATTTTGCATCCTAGATGCAAACATCCTCACAAGTGGTGTGATACATTCTCCATTTTGAATAATGTTGATTTGATCTTGGATGGTTCTAACATTGGCATTGATTCATGCTTGCAAGCGAGCACCATCAATTTCAAGTGGTGGAGGTGGGGGATTATGAGGTGGAGTGGGTGGAGGTGGAGGTGAAGGTGGTGGAGATGGATGGCGTGAAGGTGGATTACAAATATTATTGAATCAATCCGTGTGATCTCTAAGATATAAGTGAACCTGCATTAGATTTGTAATTTCAAAATGTAAGATACATGTTTAGGAAATACCCTTAAACCATTCAATATAAATGGCCTAACTAAATACAAATGATAAAATATGTAGGCCTCATTTATGTCTAAGGGGTGTTACTTGAATGAAAAAACAATTAACTATTAATATAGGACAATTTATGAATGCTATAGGGTTTATGATTTAGAGTTTAGGATTTAGGTTTTAGGGTAATAGGATGGCTTAACGGGATCTATGTGGTAAGGTCCTAGTACAAAATGACATGGCATAAGTGAATAAAATTTGGTGAAGATGCCTAAGGCAACCAAGTTTCATTAAGGTCTGAGGCAACTTCACCAAATTTTATTCACTTGAGCCATGTCATTTTGTCCTAGGACCTTACTAGACATAGATCCCCTTAATCCATCCTATCACCCTAAATCATAAATTGATCAACCTAGATCATGAAATATCATTCATATTATAATCTTGCATGATCTTATTATTGTTAAATTTGGTTGTCTTGGGCAACTTCTCCAAATTTTGAGAACTTATTTGATCCCCTTAATAAATGTCATATTAGGACCCCTTAAGACATCCTAAAGTATGGCTTAAGGGGACCTATGTAGTAAGGTCCTAGTACAAAATGGCATGGCTTAAGTGAATAAAATTTGGTGAAGATGCCCAAAGCAACCAAATTTCATTAAGGTCCTAGGCAACTTCATCAAATTTTATTCAATTGAGCCATGTCATTCATAGGACCTTACTAGACATAGATCCCCTTAAGCCATCCTATCACCCTAAACCATAAATTGATCAACCTAGATCATGATTTATCTCATTCATATTATAATCTTGCACGATCTTATTATTGTTAAATTTGGTTTCCTTGGGAAACTTCACCAAACTTTGAGAACTTATTTGATCCCCTTAAGAAATGTCATATTAGGACCCCTTAAGACATAGATTTATGGTTTAGGGTGATAGGATGGCTTAAGGAGATCTATGTCTAGTGAGGTCCTAGTACAAAATGACATGGCTCAAGTGAATAAAATTTGGTGAAGTTTCCCAAGGAAACCAAATTTCATTAAGGGCCTAGGAAAAAATGATGGCTTCATGGTTTAGGGTTTAGAGTTTAGAGTTTAGGGTTTAGGATAATAGGATGGCTTAAGGGGATCTATGTAGTAAGGTCCTAGGACAAAATGACATGGCTTAAGGGAATAAAATTTGGTGGAGTTTCCTAAGGCAATAAAATTTCATTTTAAGGTCCTAGGAAAAAATGAATGCTTTAGTGTTTAGGGTTTAGATTTTAGAGTTCAGGGTTTAGGGTTTAGGTAACTTAGGGTGAATTTTTGGTGGCCCTTGGAATAATGGACTTGCAAGTTAGTGAACAACATTTTCTTGTGGAACGGTTGATTGAGATAGCTCTTGTTTCGACTGACCAGCCTAGATCATGAAATCTCATTCATATTATAATCTTGCATGATCTTATTATTGTTAAATTTGGTTGCCTTGGGAAACTTCAACAAATTTTGAGAACTTCTTTGATCCCCTTAAGAAATTTCATATTAGGACCCCTTAAGACATCGATTTACGGTTTAGGGTGATAGGATGGCTTAAGGGGATCTATTTCTAATGAGGTCTTAGGAAAAAATGGCATGGCTCAAGTTAATAAAATTTTGTGAAGTTTCCCAAGGCAACCAAATTTTATTAAGGGCCTAGGAAAAAATGATAGCTTTAGGGTTTAGGGTTTAGAGTTTAGAGTTTAGAGTTTATGGTTTAGGGTAATAGGATGGCTTAAGGGGGTCTATGTAGTAAGGTCCTAGGAAAAAATGACATGGCTTAAGGGAATAAAATTTGGTGGAGTTGTCTAAGGCAACCAAATTTCATTTTAAGGTCCTAGGACAAAATAAATGCTTTAGTGTTTAGGTTTTAGATTTTAGAGTTAAGGGTTTAGGGTTTAGGGAACTTAGGGTGAAGTTTGGGTGGCCCTTGGAATAATGGACTTGCAAGTTAGTGGCTAGTTTATGAATATTTTTTATTTTATGAATAGATTGACTATTTATGTAATAGAAACACATAATTATGTATTATTAAGATTGAGTTTGATGTATATTTTAACTAGATATTTTTTTAATTGAATATAAGATTATTTTATTTAACATTTTTTTCATTAATATTTCCCACTTAAATGAATTTTATGATATAAAATGTATAATATAAAATTAGTTAATGTTGAATCAAGTATTTTATTTTGGATTGTTTGGAATTGAAGGAACCTAAAAGAAAGTAAAGAAAATATTTAGATTCTTTTAGTGTCTAGGTAACTAGTGAAAATTAAGATTTTAGACTAAACTAGAAGCCTAATTAACAAATAATTGACAAGAATTAGGGTTAAGATTGTCAAAAGACAAGAGACAACACATGAAAACAAGAAATGGAAACAAGGAATGACTAAGAGAGATCAAAACATAAAATAGAAATGAATGCAAATATTATCTAATTAAGTGACATTTGGAAATGGATTGTACAAGGATTTAGGAATTTGCTAACTAAATTTGCAAACAAACATTGATAAAATTTATGAATTGTAACTATTATTTAACATATTATTTTCTAATCTAATTATAATTTAACATTGAAAGTAAATTTTAACATATTGTTTTCTCCATACAATGCAAATGAAATTTAAAACATTTAAGAAATGCAAATGAATTTTTTCCATTATCAAATATTCTTGAGCTCGAAATCGGGTTTTCAAATGCAAAATGATTTGTTTGATTTCAATTTAGGGTTTCAATCTAAGCAATTAAGGTTTTCAATGCAATTTTTTTGTTTCATTTCAAACTAGGGTTTTCAAATCCTTTTTTAATTGAATTTAGGGTTTCAAAAGCTTGATTAGGGTTTTCAAATGCAATTTCTTTTATTTCATTTTGAATTGCAATTTTTTTGTTTCCTTTCAATTAGTGTTTTCAAATGCAAATTTTTTTGGTTTGATTGAACAATTTAGGTTTCAAAAGCTAAATTTTGTTTTTAAAATACAATCTAAGGTTGATTTTTCCTTTCTATTCAATATCTTCAGGTTTCATTGCATTTTTTCATCAATTTCTACAAATCATCATTTCTACTATTGAAGGAAATAAAATGCATAAAACGCTAAATAAATTGGAAAAAAATGCTAAAATCTATTATTGTATTGAAAATTTCAATATAACACAAAAAAAAAAATTTGGGGGTGGAGGCACACCTGGAGGTCGTTACACTATCATTTCCATCCTCGCCAATTCGGGATCCCGTGTAGAATGAAATGAGTTTCATTTGTTTTTTAAAAAATAAATACCATCCTAAAACAGGATCCCGATTATTACAAAATGGGATCCTAATTATTACAAAATGGGATCCTAATTATTACAAAATGGGATCCTGATTATTACAAAATGGGATCCCAATTTTTACAAATCGGGATCTTGTTTCACATCTGTTCATTCGGGACCCTTTAACAAATAGGATCCCAATTTTTAAAAAGCGGGATCCCATTTGGAATTTAGGCTCAAGATCCCGAAGCTAAACGAGATCCTAATTTTTAAAAATCGGGATCCTGTTTTTGCAATGTCGATTTCATTTTTTTGGCTAAGGAAAAAACTTTCATGTTCCGTGGACTCAACTTCTTGCACTTACCCTACATGACATTGTTATTATTTTCAAAACTCATGGGATCACCTTGTCATGGTCATTGGGAGTACCTTTAAGATGGATGTAGTGGTTGTATAATTTTTTAAGAGATGTAGAGAAAATATTTTGAGATGGATAAGGATTCCCTTGTTATTTTTGGTAAGAATTCAAAGTCCAAATCCTCAAGGAGATCTAAATCTCCTACAAAGTCTAAGGCAAAGTATTGGTACCACGAAAAAATTGTTCATTTCTGCAAATAATGTAAGGAGAAAAAGAAGAAAAATAATAAGAATTTTTTGTAACTTGGAAATGTGTGCACTTGAAGACGTGTGTTTGATTGACTCTAGTGCATCTTTTCACATGACCCCGCATAGGGGTTGGTTCTCAAAGTATGTTGAATTTGATAGTAAAAAAGTACACTTGGGTGATGACTCTCATCTGAGTGTTGTTGGTCATGGAAGATTCAAGATTAGATCCTTTGATGGTAGAGTGAAGGGGATTGATGATGTGTTATATATATATATATATATATATATATATATATATATATATATATATATATATATATATATATATATATATATATATATATATACTTTGGTTTGAAAAAGAACCTACTTTGAATGAGAAAGCCAAATTATGTAGGTGTGTAGGTTTTTTCTCAAGTGGAGGATGTAAGATGATGATAGGAGCTATGGTGTTGGTGAAGGATGTTTGGATTGTAACCTCATTCAATCTAGATTCATGCATTTTTTAGTGCAATAATTATTCTAAAAAAAATGAAGAAAAGAGCCTTAGATTCTTCATCTTCACCATCAAATCAAGAAGTGAAGAAATTTGTTGCATCTACTTCTTATGTTCATACGTTTTAAGTACCTAAGGATGCTCATTCTCTAGAGATAAATACTCTAGTAGATAAGATGATGTTATGGCACCAAAGACTTATCCATATTGGTGAGAAGGGTCTTAGAGCCCTAAAAAATAAATACCTCATAAAAGGGATTGATGATTGTAATATCAAGTTCAAAATTTATGAACATTGAATCTATGGAAAGAAAAATCATGTTCAATTTTATTCTAACTCTCACAAATCTTCTAGGTTTTTTTATATATATATCTTTGGTTTGATACTTTGAATGATTATGTAGGTGTGTAGGTTTTTTCTCAAGTGGAGGATGTAAGATGATGATAGGAGCTATGGTGTTGGTGAAGGATGTTTGGATTGTAACCTCATTCAATCTAGATTCATGCATTTTTTAGTGCAATAATTATTCTAAAAAAAATGAAGAAAAGAGCCTTAGATTCTTCATCTTCACCATCAAATCAAGAAGTGAAGAAATTTGTTGCATCTACTTCTTATGTTCATACGTTTTAAGTACCTAAGGATGCTCATTCTCTAGAGATAAATACTCTAGTAGATAAGATGATGTTATGGCACCAAAGACTTATCCATATTGGTGAGAAGGGTCTTAGAGCCCTAAAAAATAAATACCTCATAAAAGGGATTGATGATTGTAATATCAAGTTCAAAATTTATGAACATTGAATCTATGGAAAGAAAAATCATGTTCAATTTTATTCTAACTCTCACAAATCTTCTAGGTTTTTTTATTATATTCATTATGATATGTTTGGTCTTGTTAATGTACCTTTTTTATCAAAATTTGTATTATTTGTTTCAATTATTCATTACTACAATAGGAGATTTATTTATCTTCTTCGAAGAAAATTCAAAGTCTAGTTGGTTTAAGGAGTTCAAAGCCTTCTTTAAAAACAAGATTGGTAAAAAGATTAAGTATTTGATGATTGACAATGGTGGTGAATTTTTTTTGGAAAATTTTTAAAATTCATATAAAGAGAATGAGATTGAGAGGAATAAGACAACTCCATGCACCCCTCAACAAAATGGAGTTGCAGAGAGGATGAATAGGTTGGTGAAGGAGAGAGTTAGTTGTCATTGCATGTTATCTGATCAACAAATTTCTTACATCAATGCTTGTTGATAAGGCACCCATGGAGGTGTGATTGAGTAAGAATCCTCCATTGAGACATCTCGAAGTATTTGTTTGTAAGTCATATGCACATATTTTTTAATGAGAATAGGTCTAAGTTAGAGAACAAGGCGGTTAAGTGTATCCTCACTAGCTATGGTGCAAGCTTTAGGATCTCGTGATTGAGAAGATTTTTTGTAGTATAAGCATGATTTTTAAAGAGTTAAAACCTTATTTTGTTCTTATATAATTAGAGAAAGAAGAGAAGAAAAGGATGTAGTTCATGTTCCACCTACTTTGATGAAAAATTAACTATGTAGACCTATTGTACTTGATGATGAGGAGAGCTCAAACAACTCTAATTTTTTCTAGAAGAATAACCTCAACATCAAACCCAAATATTGAGCTCTATGTGAGTTAGGTAATAAATAATTTTTTTAGTTATTTACTATTGGATCCCAATTGTTTTTTTTTTTTGGTTGTTAACGTTGATGAGCCTATGACTGTAAAAGAGGATATGGGTGTGAGTGATGTAGATTCCTAGATGAAATCCATGGATGAAGAATGACTACATTGAAGAAAAATAACACATGGTATTTGGTATCATTTCCTACAAGACGTAAACCTATTGGTTGATAATAGGTGTTCAAGAAATTTTTTGGTCATATTGGTAGTGTTGAGAAACATAAAGTGTGTTTGGTCACAAAGGGGTAATCATAGGTGGAGGGAATTGATTATAGTGAAATATTATCTCTTTTAGCAAATTTGACATCCATTTGATTCCTATTATCACTTGTAGCTTATGATTTATAATTTGAGAAGATGAATGTGAAGACATAATTCCTTTATGGTGATTTGAATGAGGAAATTTGTACGTCATAACCAGAACATTTTATTTTGAAAGGTAAAGAAAATTTGGTTTTCAAGTTTAAGAAGTCTTTATATGGTTTGAAATAGTATCCTAGAATGTGTTAACAAAAGTTTGATATCTTTGTGTTGAGCTTGGGATTTCTAAGATTAAAAATCTAATCATTGTGTTTAGTAACAAATTGATGATGACCGTATTCTCATATTTGCATCGTATGTGGATGATATGTTACTTTTTGGGAATGATAAACTATGATTTTTTATTTCAAGTCTCAGTTTTTAGCACAATTTGAAATGAAAGATTTAGGTATATCTAGGTACATTTTGCGAATGGATATCATAAGAGATAGAGTTAGTAGAAATCTTTAGTTAAGCTAGAGTAAGTATGTAAATTTATTTTTGGAGAGATTCAATATGACAACTTGTAGACCATTGGTTATTCTTGTTATACAAGGGACAATGTTATTTTATGGAGGATTATCCAAACTATTCTACTAAGATGGAGGACATGAGCAGAGTTACCTTATGTGAGTGCTATTGGAAGTTTGATGTATTTCATGGTTTGTACAAAGATTAGACATTTCCCAAGAATGGGAGTCCTGAGTTGATTTATAGGTAATCCTAGATGGGTACATTGAGATGTGATAAAGAGAGTGTTTACATATTTGAGTGGTACTTTTGAGTAATCCCTATGTTTTCATGGTTATCCTACTAGACCACGGTATTTAGTTTGTATTTGTGGGTATGTGGATTTAGATTGGGTAGGCGACATTTGTTGAGAAAAAGTGTCTCAACCTTGCAATTACATAAGGAATTGTTCAGCCGATGATGAGGGGGGGCGTGGGGGGATCCCCCCCATGAGGGGTCCAGGGGGATCATCCCCCTAGCTAGGGTCCAGGGGTAGCACGCCCTAGTGGGGGCTCGGGGGCAACACCCTCGAAAGGAAATTTATATTTATATTTTATTATTGTAAATCTAAGACTCTTCTTCATTATGTCTCATATCCTATAGTTGATATTTTATTAGCTTGAATTTCCCTAGAAGGAAACCCTATTTTATGAGGGAATTGTATTATGGTTGTGTATTGTGATGTATTCTAAGAGTCTAATAGAGGTTATGTTGCCTTTGGATCTCTAAGTGGTGATACTCCTGTGAGAAGCTTGCTCTACAAGTATATTGTAATCTTTGTGATTTCTAAATAATATATTGGGCGGCTTTTAGAGTGTGGTATTTTTCTCTCGAAAGGGTTTTCCCCACGTAAATCATTGTATTCTAGTATGCATGATATTTTTGTTTAAGTTTTTGTAACTATTAAAGATCTGTAATTTTTTTGCATTATTATCCTCTCAATATTAGTGTAGGAATTTGTTCTGCTACCTTAGCTTCCTTACAACATTGACAACAAAATATCCGCCAATGGGTATTTGTTCATGATGTTTGGTGGTGCTATCTACTGGATGACTAAGTGACAGGTTGTAGTCACTTATCCATGATAGAAGTAGAGTATATGGTAGGTAATCATTCTTATAAGGAATCCATTTGTCTAGATGTTTGTGTTCAAATGTTGGGATTGATGTAGGGATGATTACCATCTATTGTGAGAGTTAGAGTTCCATTTTCTCAATAAAGAATCCTACTTTCCATGCTAGAACAAAGCACATTGATGTTCAGTTCCATTTTCCTGTGACATGGTGGAAGATGGAAAGGTGAAATTGGAAAAGGTTGACACTTTGGTGAATGTTGTAGATGTTTTGATAAGACTAGAGAGCATACAGAAATTTATATGGTGTTTTGATTCAATGGGCCTCACAACCCCTACCAATTGATTACTATTTTGACTCTTGAAAGGTCCTTGACAAGTGGGATAATGTTAGGATTAGGGTGTCTCAACCTTTGCAATTCCTATCATTTATTTATTATTTATTTATTTATTTTGTACTAATATCTATTTCCTACTAGTGTCAGATCATATTGTGGGATATACCAATTGAAGTGACATCCTGCATGGATATGATTATGTGACATACAAGCTCCATATGGGGAAGTAGTTATCCCACTTGTTGGACCACATTGTAGGCTAATTTAGTGGTATGTAATATTTCAATCTATGTGAAATGATATGAAAATGGAGGTTCTCATAAGGGGTTCACCAAATATGCTAAGATAAGAGACCTAGATTTTCCACTATTTCATTTAGGAAATGAGATCCAAACAATGAAATGACTATCAACAAAAAGGTGAGTCAAATCAAGGTGTGAATCTACAAATTTCCCTTTTATGCAAGGACGAGGGTCCTAATTAATCAACACTTTGGGGAGATATATTAAAATAGCAAATCAAACCCAAAACGCAAGCTATAAAGTGCTTCTAGAAGATTAAGCTCAATTCTGATGGAACTAGAAATCAAATTTCAAATATGAGAAGAGGAAAATAATGTGTACCAGTCACCAAAAGTAATTTTTCAAAGAAACTAAGAACTCATTTTCCTTATGGAAAATGGGTCCTGGCTAGGGCTCCTAAAAATCTATTTTTGGGTTTTGTTCTCATGTGTTTGTACTCCCAAATTCCCGAATCTCGTAGTTAGAAAGCTAGAAATAAATCTTGTAAATTAGTTTCCGTGAAATTTTAACAATAGTGACAACAAATGCAACTTTGCAATTTTTCTCTTCAAGAGATCTTCCACCTAAAATCTACAAACACACATCAAGAGAGAAAAATGTTGTTTTGTTAGGTGAATAGGGGTTTTCCTTGGTCAAACCCTGTTTTGATAATTAAACCTTGTAATGAAATGAAATAGCATGAAGGAATGATGAATGAACAAATGCAATGTCACAACTCACCAAACCCTTGTTTGAACCTTGGAATATGGATTCACAACTTGCATGAAATGACTTCAATGGATGTGGATCTTGATCATGAAACTTGACTTGAAAAAATTCCTTTGAATACTTGAATGGATCTTGAACACTACAACATATTAGCCCAAATAGAATGCATGATGCAAGAAGACTTTGACATGATAATGGATCTTGATTGCTGAAATAATTATTCAATAGATCTACTCTTGAATGCCTTGAAAATGCTCTTGAAATGATCTAGATCTCATAAACTTGCTATAGGAATGATCACTTGAAAATTCTAGGATGAAAGATAGTGAAATGATCTCTTATTTATACATATGTTAACATGAATTCTCGAAATTCCAATAACACAAGTGAACATGTGAATACACATTTGAAATCATTGAAATACCACCAAAAACATATTTGAAATTTAGATCCTAGGCCTAAGTGAGGACCCATTCACCCTTGGGTGAATAGGTCTTAGGTCACTTACCTAGGACATACATTCTCCAATGTTAAGTTTTATGTTATGGCATTGATGAATGTCGAGTTTTACCCTTTGAAAATTGTAATTGATTAGGCTTGGATTTGAATTAAAGGGGAAAATTAAGGCATAATTAACCTCAATTAATTAATAAATCCCTATATTAATGTGAAAGTGTAAAGGTACACCTTACAACACCATAAATAAGGCACAATTAAGTTCTTTTTAATTAATAAGGCCCTAAAATTAATGTGAATATGTAAAACATATTACAACACTAAAGTAAGGCATAATTTAGCTCATATTATTAATAGTAATTCCCAAATTAAGTGTGAAAAATGGATGTTGGCCTCCTTTAATGGTTTAATAACTAAGCCCTTAGAGCTATGACTTAGAGATTGGACATCTACACTAAGTAGCTATCTCACTCATCATGAAGGTGAATTTCATTTGTCAACCTTGTTATCAACAGGAGTGCACCTATATGTGAAAGAAAAGATGCTTTGCAATCTTGTATAATCTAGAGGTTGATTTCCATTTTAGGCAAACCACATGCTTGGAAATCATCCCATGTTACACATGATTGCAAAGAATCTTCGCTTTCCATTTCAGAGGTTATAATCTAGAGGTTGATCTCCATTTCAGGCAACCCACAAGCCTGGAAATCATCCCATGTTACACATGATTGCAAAGCATCTTTGCAGCATTTTACCTATCAGAGGTTATAATATTTTATTTTCTGACTCCATTTTACTTGGTTTTAATCGCAGATTCAATAGCACATAAGTAGAGTTCAGACAAGAGGAAGTGTTGAACCGTTTGAATATCTGCAACTATTGTCACCAAAGAGGAAAGCAAGAATAGTAGATTGAGCAGCTTTGGAAGTTGTATTATGATGGCTCAAGGAGTAAAGTAGGTGTTAGTCAAGGAGTAAAGTAGGTGTTAGTGGAGGAGCTATGCTCATTTCACCTGATGGAGAGAGGTATTTTTCAGCACTTCGCTTTTCTTTCAGCAGTTCTAACAATACAGTTGAGTATGAGGTATTAATTCATGGTCTGGAATGGGCCAGAAAGAAAGGTATCAAATGTCTCCAAGTATTTGGTGATTCAAAGCTGATAAAAAATTAGGTAAGAAACCTAAACGTAACTAAAAATGATTTTTTGAAACTATACAAGCACAGAACTTGGGATTTAATAGAGGAATTTGATGCTTTTAACTTGTCTATTCCTAGAAATCTGAATAAAGAGGTAGATAGGCTTGCTGCCATAGGATCACAATATGACATACCAACTAATATGCATAATGTTGAGGTATAGCAATATGTAAAGGTGGTAGTAAGACCATCTATACCTGATAATAACATTAGTTGGCAGGTTTTTGATAGCGATGAGAAAATAATCAGTTTTCTGATAGAAGAAGCAGACTTTTCTACTAGAAACAAGCAAAAGCTTGAGCAACAATACAAGAATCAGATCTTGCAGCTAAAGTCTAATAAGCTTCCCAAGGGATTGGTGACCCTTGAATTAATTTCCAACAATGATGATCAGGTTAGAAAGGATAGGTCCAGCATCATAGTGAAAGAAGAGCACTACGAGCCAATTGAAATATTCAAGGATAAGCTTCTTAAGCTTGGAAAAGTCTGTACCAAAGAAGAAGAGTAAGCATTTTTCTTAATTTTCCAAGAATTTAGTGACATATTTGCTTGGAAGTATGCAGACCTGAAGGGTTTTAACCCTAAGTTGGCTTAACACACAATTGAGTTAGAACCCAACGCAAAACTAGTGAGATAGAAGCAAAGGCCACTGAATCCCAAGTTGGAATACCTTATGAAAATAGAGTTAAACAAGCTGATTGAAGGTAGTATTATCTTTCCAATAAAGCATACCTCTTGGGTTTCCAACTTCGTGCCTGTCGGGAAGAACAGAGAGATAAGGTTGTATGTAGATTTTTGTGATCTAAATAGAGCTTCACTCAAAGATCACTATCCACTGCCTTCAATCGAGTAGATATTGCAGGTTGTTTCAGGTTCATAAAGGTTTTCATTGCTAGATGGTTATTTAGGGTATAACCAGATTTTAGTTAAAGAGGAAGATTAGTACAATACAACCTTTACCACCAAGTGGGGTACTATGGCTTACAAAAAGATGCCATTTGGATTGTCTAATGTAAGGGAAATGTTTCAAAGGGCAATGGATATGGCCTTTCAACGCCTTATTAATAGGTTTGTTCTGGTATACTTAGATGATATTACTGTGTTTTCAAAGAAAGCTGATGAACACTTTGTGCATTTAAGGCAGATCTTTGAAAGATGCAAAAAGTATGGGGTGTCACTAAACCCCAAAAAGAGAATTTTTGCAATCCATGAAGGGAAGCTTTTGGGTCATATTGTTTCAAAGCACAGTATCACCATTGAACCAGAAAGAATCACTGCAATTTTAGCTTTACCACTGCCTGCTCATAAAAAGGGGTTGCAGAGTTTTCCAGGTAGGATTAACTTCATTAGGAGATTCATTCCTAACATTGCAGCTTTATTACAGCCACTTACAGCTATGCTGAAGAAAAAAATTCAATTCAGCTAGAAAAAGGAAGGTAAGAACAATTTTGAACAAATTAAAGAGGCACTTGCAACAGCCCCAACACTTATAAATCCAAATTTTGATAAAGATTTCATATTATATGCATTTGGAAGTGTTGATACAATTTCAGCCATACTCTGTCAGCAAAATGAAGAAGGACTAGAGCAACCCATAGCTTTATTTAGTCAAATTATGCATGATTGTGAAGCTAGATATTCATTTGTAGAGAAGCATGTTTTAGTTGTAGTAAGAAGCCTTAAAAAGTTTAGGCATATGTTGTCAAATAATAAAATACAACTATTGGTCGTGCATCCAACAGTCAAAGATTTTCTACTCAACAAAGACATTAATGATAAGAGAGCAGGCTCGATCACGAAAGTGATGGAGTACAACATTGAAATTAAAGTCACAAAGTTGGTTAGAGGAAAAGGCCTATGTGAAAAACTTGTTGTTAATGAAGAAAACAACCAAATAGCCGATCAACAAGTTGAAATAGTGCTTACTAATGAGGAACATGTTGTTCCAATTAGAACAAAAAATTGGATTCAATAGATGGTACATTATTTGAATATCAATGACTGTCCTAAAGGTTTGGAAAAGTCCAAATGAAGGTATTGCATGCTTCAAGCCATTCCATATGTTGTAGTTTATGGAGTTTTATACAAAAAGGATTATAATAATGTTTTGCTCAGATGTGTTGAACCAAAACAGATTGAAAAAGTTCTGAAAAAATTTCATGGCGGGCCATATAGAGGCCACTTTCCACCAAGAACAATAGCTCTAAAGATAATGAGAGTTGGATATTATTGGCCTGAATTTTTTAAAGATGCTCATGCTTACGTTAGAAAATGTAATAGTTGTGTAGTGTTTGCAGGAAAACAAAAGCTTGCAGCTCTGCCTTTACATCCAATTCAAGTGGAACATCCCTTCGGAAAGTGGGGACTTGACTTCATTGGTCCCATAAACCCACCTTCAAGTGTTGGGCATAAGTGGATATTAACAACAATAGACTACTTCACAAAGTGGACTAAAGCAGTTGCATTGAAGGATGCAAATGAGACATCTGTCTTAAATTTTTATCAAGACTTGGTTTCCAGGTTTGGTACACCAGATTCAATAATTTTTGATAATGCTTTAGCATTCATAGGTTTAAAAGTTTCAGATTGGTCAGTAAAGCATAATATTTTCTTCAAATTATTACCCTCAGGGTAATGGACAAGCAAATTCACCTAACAAGAATTTGATAAAGATCATAAAGAAGGCAATCCAGTATAATCAAAGAACTTGGCATGAGAAGCTAAAACTAGCCCTTTGGGCTGATAGGATTACACCTAAAAGAGCAACAAGTAATTCACCATATGTTTTAACATATGGTAAAGAAGCTAAAATTCCTATCTCAGTTGAGCTGCCTACATTAAGTATGATCAAGGAGCTTGAATTGCTTGATGAAGAACCTATGCAAATTAGGTTTGCATAGCTTATGGAGTTGGAAGAAACAAGAAAAGAGGCATTAAGGAACTTGGAAATTCATCAAGTCCAAATGAAGAGGACATTTGACAGAAAATTTTTCCTAAGAACTTTCAGAGAAGGAGATTTGGTATTTAAATGGGATGAACTCAAGAGTAGACCAAGTAAACATACAAATTTTGATGCCATGTGGGATGGCCCATATATCATAATAGAATGCAAACAACATAATGCATTCCAGCTCTCAAAGCTAGATGGCGAGATGTTGCCAATCCCTGTCAACGAGATTCACCTCAAATAGTGTTACTGAAGATCAAAAGTTTGCAAATGTATATAGTAGAGTAGTTTTGTAATTTCAATAAGTGCTCATTGCACAGTTGTTTCATTTCAGTTCTTTCTTTTTTTTCAATAAGTGCAGTTGCTGCATGGTTTTCTAAATTTGTCTTAAGCATAGTTATGGTAGTTTGCTTTCAATTTTTTGTTTGTTGTTGTAATTTTACACACAACTAAGTTATAGAGGTTTTGAGTCATAAAAGGGTAGAAAATGGACTCCATGCCCAATGGATATATAAGGCAACTGATCTAGCATGCTTAGCAGGAAAGCACCCAATAGAAATCACCAAAATGTTACCAAATTTTTCATCTCAACTCAATTTGGTAGAGCTGGAATAGCTGATTACATTAAGGTGAAAGGTACTTTATTTTATACTGATTGTTCATTTGCATTGAAGGATTTAAAATGAAATTTAGTTCATTATGCAAGGATTCACAACAAAAAATTTATCAAAGTTGCATAGTAATGCTACTTTTTATTCATTTCAAAATCAAAGAACATACAAGATGGCATAAACATTGTTGTTTCATGCTAAGAAGGATAAATGAATGCTTAGAAGTCCCACACAAGCCATGGGAATGAATGGATTACTTTGATAGAAAAAAGGAACTAATCTATTCAACTGAAGATAAAAAGAAAGCATATAATGAAATATCATATATGTCATTTCCTATTCAATGAGGTGTCGATGTTTTATCTTTAGCTCTGTCCTCAGCTCCCCTCCTATCTTCAATCCTTCATGCACTGGTTTAGGTGTACCTACAGATTGTTGATGAGTTTTGTTAGAGCTTGAGACATAATGTTTCATCATACGTTATCAACAATTGAATAACCTAAACCAGTGAACTATCAATCTAATTCACCCATATCAAGAATATACAAAGAGGAGTCAAGATCACATCATCGAGTAAAAGATGAATCACCATAAAGGAGAGCATTAAGTACCACTATTTAATTCTAATTTGTTTTTTTAAGTGTGCAGGTATAGGTATAATTAAATCATTTCAACCAACTGATATTGTTATGAGTGGTGAGAAATGTGGCTCCCACAAGGGTTGAACCCAGATCATAAACAATGACATAAACAACATGTAGGAAAAAGTGACCACAGTGATCTATGCAACTTTTCAATATAGTGAATGAAGCTGAAACAAACACCATATTGAATGCATATTAATCAAGAAGGAAACCAAGTACTTTGTTTCCCAGATGGAAGGACATCAAACAGTGATCAAGATAATAACAGACATATTTATCATTGCAAGAGGAGACAAGTTAAATAATAGATACTGGACCAAGAACCATATTGAATGCATAAGTTTCCTCATTGAATGGGATAGCAGTATGAAATAAAAGTAATCATCATTCTCCATGAATGAACAATTGATCAAACAACCATTATTGGCATGACAAATAAACTATATCATACAAAGAACAATGAGTATTCATCATAGTAGCTGAACCAAAAAGAGATACCCAATTTTATCACTTGAGCACATACATCATGCAAGTCATACATGAGTTGTAGACACCTACTAGAAGTCATTAACATGCTCGCAAGGTACAGAACAATAACAAAAGATTATTATTTGCATTTTTGTCAATCTTTGAGTAAAACAGTCATGCAAGTGTGGGGATAATAAGTCAATAGAGCAACAGATCTATAGAAGATATAAATTACATATAGAGACTATGACTGTTAAGAATAAAGGGCATCACCAATGAATATGTTGAATAGAAACAAAATGACATTTTTATTTTTGTTTTGTTGTCCCTGATTGTTTAAGGTATGAAAGATATAAATGACAAGATAAGTACATTTTCATAATGTATTATTTGCAAATACAATGAACATTATCATAAGAACCAATTCAATGGTGTAGTTCCTATGATGGGAGAAACAAAAAAACTTCAATGCAACAAAGTGAAAGTTTTCTATCTTGTATAAATTTGAGTATGGAAATAATTAAAGCATGATGGAAACCATGATTTTAAGCCGGAGCTATAAGTCAAAATGCAAGATAAGTATGAATTATGTAGCCGCAACCTGGTTATTTTCTTTTGATTCTTGATCAAATTTGCAAGAACATTTGAAAACCCAGAAGGAGCAAAACAGAGGTTAACAAACCCAGAGGTAATATAATAGTTGGAGCCCATTTTGTGGTTTTTTTTGCATATTATTGTGAATATATTTTTCTATAAATACATTATAAAGGTTATCCCAGCAATAGGTTTTTTTCAAAGAGAAAAGCCATGGCCTCTCACAAAGGAGAAAGATAGAATAGCATAAATGGAGAAATATCACAACGACCTACAATAAGAAAAATAAAGATAGAAACCCTCAAGTTTTTTGTGCAAAAAAAGAAGAAATATAGGCCCACAAGTTTCAATCGATGGCTGAGCCCAAAATAAAGCTTTTGCATATATTATATGTGTCTATCTTTTTTTGAAAATGATCTTAGACACCCAAGCTCGAGCTCCAGATAAACATTCATATTCACAGAAAAAGCGAATATCCACTCTCAGAAAACTCGAATAGAGTAATTTTTACAGACATAGAGGAAGCAATGAAAAGGCTCAAATGGTGCAAAACTTACCAGTAATTTCTGTTGGAGAAAACATTTAGATGCCCACATTCAAGCTTCAAAGAAACCAGTCTATCATGGTGGTGCCCAAGCAAATGAAGAGCAACAGGAATAAATCAAAGATATGTGAAATTTGTGGCTGTATAAGCCAAAAAATGCTCCAAACAAAAAGAGGAATGCCAGATTTGTATCAAGAAAAGCTTACCACACATTTCTCTGTGGAGGTCTTCAAAATTCATCAAAAAATAGTAGGATATTTTCAAGTTGCATACTCCAAACCCTCATCACCATGGTGGTGCCCTCCAAGTTCATCAAAAATGAATGTGAATAATGAAAAATGATTTAGGGTTTAGTGCTTTTTACAAGTTTTCCCTAATTCGAATGAGGTGCTTTTTTTACTATTGTTTTAACATAAAAAAAGAAAAATCATTTCGAATTATTGCCATGGGTCCGTGAATTTAAGGGAGGAATTGAGAGTTAAGTCTCAATATTGTCATTTAATCTTGAAGTAAAAAATCACTTAGCTTATATTATATTCTTACATGATTTTTGAAAAGATAAGCTATAATGAAATATTAAAGGTAATATTTTATTACCCAAATATTTAACATGCAATGTAAAAAGAGGAGCCATCACATATTAAATATTAAAGTAATCACATTTTTTTTCTTTAATACTTAATCATATAGTTATCTTTTCAAGAAAATCATGCAAGATGGAATGAGTGAAGAGAACTGAAGATCAAATCATGCAAAGACAAAATGGAGCAATTGATGGAGATTTTCTTTCAGTTTCACATTAGTTTTGGAGTTGTTTCAATCATGCATATTGTGGGGTAGATTTTGCAACATCCTAAGTCCAGTTTGCTTTAGTTTCAGACCCTCTTTTCAAAGCTTTTCTCTCTTGCTCATGATTCTTTTGGAGGTGGTGATATTTAAGACTACAGTGACACTTCAGTGTTTTTCATGCACATATGATCCATTTCAAGTTACACTTCAATTGCATGCAGTTTGAGATAGAGTTTTGAGTTGTTTAAGCTCAGTTTACAGCATTGGTGGGTCCAATTTTTAGGCAGTTTTGCTTTTGCTTGTGGATGGCTTCACGGTTCAAATATTTTGACTTTAGTTATCTCCTCTTGGCTTTTTGAAGCCTTTATTTGTATATATTGAGTCAAATAATTTTCTTTTCTCTCGGTTCTTGATTTTATTTACCTTTGCACTTTGTAAAGAGAGATCTTGTAACTCAGACTTTTACAGTATTTTATATACAGCTCAGCTTTTACAGGTTATTCAAGTTTGTTAAATTGCAAAATTTCCCTTTTACCTTCAATAATACCAAGTGTTTTCTTTCAAAATTTTAGGTGTCATACTGTATGATTGATTTGATAAGAGATTTATTGTGTTTGAATCAAAGAACATCTATTTTTTTGTCTCATTCATAGGAGTATGTCCACAGTTAAGTTTAATTTCAGAGGTTATACATTGTGCATATGACTTATTTTACCATTCTAGCTGTGAAAAACATTGTTTTCCTTCGAAAAGGGTAATTCAGTCAAGCCTTTGTGTAAACCACTTATGTGGTTGAACTATTAAGATTTAGTTGTGTAAATAGGATCATTGAGAGTTATTGTGAATCAGATTGCAGTTTCATTACCAATTAGGTGCATCACCATTCATTTTAATTTCAGTTTATTCATTTAATTAAAGCCTTCTTCCCTTTTCCATTAAATTTTATAGTCCGTAATTAGAATATCATAAAGGAAGTCGACCTATAATCCAGAGGTTGATTTTCATTTCAGGCAACCCACAGGCCTGGAAATCATCCCATGTTACATAGGATTGCAAAGCATCTTTGTTTTTGCATACGGGTGCACTCCTATTGATATCAAACCTAGGGACATAAACTTGAAATGGGTCAGCAATGTATGTGCACTAGGAATCTATTGCAATCATCCATAAACTAGGAAAGAAACAATGTTGGAAATATAATGCTAAAAGGAAATCAACTTAAACATTGAGCATAAATCAACATCTGCACTAAGAATTAACAACTGGACTAGAAATGAAGGATAGGAATGGAAATCTCAGCAAACAAACATGAAACTACTTTGTATGCCTTGGTTGTAGGAATAGTCACATAACATAATTTTAGTGGCTACAGGAATAGATAGTTGTTGAAATTGAAACTAACTACTGAACAAAAAATAACTTCTAAACTAAGTATGTGGAATTCTCACCAAGTGGGCCCCCCCTTGGGTGAGTCTCCCTTACACTAACTCAAATGCAGCAACTCAAAATATCATATTGTTTCTTGAAAGGATGTTTACAACATCTCAGCAATATAACTGTATTACTAAAACTAGAGAATGTGAATACAAACTCAGAACATCCAACCTTATCAAAAGGATCATCTGACCATTATTTATAGAGAGAAAAACTACTGACTAGCCCTAACTACCTAGGCAGTCAACTCCATCAAAATAGGAGGATGCCACTTATTGAAAGCATAGAAAAAGATAAAGGAAGTTATGCATGCGCTAAATTGGTCAAAGAAGACTTGCTCCAACGAGAATCTAGCACAACGCACTTCCTAGATTTTCTCAACAAATGAATATGACCATTAAAAAGGTAGTTACATTCCTTTATTCAAATTAGGAATTTCCCTCCATGACATAAGCATTTTAGTGGAAACCTGGACAATAACATTAGCACGCACAAACAAATGTATATTTATAATTACCTTAGTAACATTCATTCAACCACTTGTAAATTCAACATAGGTAATTCACATAGCATGATAATGTCATTAAAGTCACAGAGATAAACTTATTCCCAAGGTCTATGGTTTTAAGGAAAATATCAACAACCAAGTGTCAAAGTCTATGATATCAACAAAAAATATGTAATGAACCCTATCAAAATTGAGCCATTAATTGAGCTCATCATTCCCCCCAACCTAACGTTTTGTTGGTCCTCTAGTAGAAGGAGCACTATTCTTTTTCCTAGTTGATGCCCTAAAGTCACCAATTTCTAGTTGTCTCGCATCAATCTCTGTAGTGTCTAAATTAGGATCCCAATAGAATTTGTTCTCCAATATGTTCCATCTTTCCCTTTTTGCAGCTATGTCATACTGGTAAAACATGTAATCTAACATAGGACACAATAGTGTAGGTGGCTGAAATGTTAATGGAAGCCAAAACTATTGCTTCCTTCTACTAATCTGTATGTACCTATCAACTCTTTTTCATGCTACAACATAGTTCTATAAAGAGTGGGGTTCAGCTTGTTTCAATTCTTCTGGTAAACTCTTCCACCTCTGTGCTAAGTATCCCATTACTAATTGTCTTCTGGTTTCAGCTACCTTCTCATATTCCTTGTAAGTCTCTTCTCTAACAAACATAATCCTATCCTTGTAGCTGGGGTGGTAAAGAATTTTGTGCCATGTCTGGAAAATATCTCCAAGGTTACTAGATTCAGCCCTGAGAGGCAAGGGAGTATGAAATTCCCTTTCCCTGTAAGTTCTATACTGTTGCCTCCAGCTAATTTCATTTTGAATCTAGGACATAAATGCCCTTAAATGGAGGTCTCCAATGTACAGCAAGGGATTCCAATCATGATCATCAGACAAAACATAGTTATGCAGGTATTGTTCACATAACAAATTTTTAACATCGGGAGGGGCAAACTGATAAGCCTAGAAAAATTCATGTGGAGTGTCAAGAGTAGGACTCAAACCTGAAATAATCCTTGATAGTTTAAAGGAAATATTTCGCTCCTTCAAGTGTAGGGCATACACTCTAGGATGAGTTCTACATGCTAGCATTTTGGGTATTAAATCTACCACATTTTCTACCTTTTCCTTCAAGGCAACAATTTCTGCATTATTTTCTTCAATCTATGTGTTTTTCTTTTTAATCTCATTCTGCAACCTATGTTTTTCCTTTTTCCATTCCTCCTCTTTCCTTTGCATTTCACTCCATAGTTTTAGAGCTACACTGTTCCATGAAAAGGAAGAAGGTTTATGTGTTCCTACCAAAATCTTCCTTTGCATTGATTCCTGTTGTTCAAATAAAACTAGTTGTACTGATTTAGGTTGTTCATCCTGCTCTGGTTGTAGGGACTCTGGATTCTCATCTTCTTCCTGATTCCCAACCTGTTCTACAATGGTAGAAAGCTCTTCCAATCTAATATTTGCTTGTTCTTCAAAAATATCTTTTTCCTCAACATTCACCTACCCAATTGGGGCTTCTGTCTCCTCCCTAGATGTTTTTCTAAGCCTAGGGCTTCTCTTTGGAGGTACACCAGTGGCCAACCCAGCTGGTTTTGACTTCTTAGGAGGGTTTTTATCTTTTTCTTTGGTTGTAGGAAGAAAAATATTATCAACCTTTCATTTCCTAGGGCTTGGTGTTGCTTTTTCTGCCACTTGCTTCTTGGACTTTCCCTTTCTCATTTCTACTTCTTTCATCTATGCTTTCTCTCTCCTAAGGGAAGCCCTAGTTTGAATTGGGGTTTTAAGAAGAGCATTAATATCAGAGTCTGAGGATGAACTTTCCTCATCTAAATATTTTAACTCAAAAGAACCAATTTCAATAGCTTGATCAGTTGCAAGAGCATTCGAACTAGGGTTTGCACTAGAGGTTGATGCTCCAAGAGTAATTTCAGCATCCCTCACTTCCCTACTAACCATGTGAGGTTGAGGCTGATCTCTAGGACATACATTTTCTGGTCTAAATTGATCAATGTTTACAAATTCCTCCCATGTCATGTCAGAAACCTCTTGCAGAGATTTCTCTATTAAGGAATGGTGAGAGACAAAATTATCCCTACCTTTTTACGTCTCGACCACCATGATTGCAAGGAGGTGATACAGTAGATTGGGAATGTTCATTCTTCTTTCATGCCTCATGTAGTTTAGGAGCTTGAAGTGTATAGAATGGAGGCATGACTGACGGCCCTCACAAGTGATATACTTGACAATGTGGACAGCTACTTGTTGCCATGGCTCTAGTAGGGAAGTTCTCTTCATACCTTGTTTATCCACAACCAATGGAGGGTCATTGGGTTCAATAAATTCAGCCCTAGCTAACCTTGCATCTCTGCTAGTAAGGTATGGCTCTCCATCAGAAGGTAAGCCCATTACCTCTACAATTCTTTCCTCAATAGCGATCACCTCCAACCCTTTTACCATTGCCTTCCCCTCAGAGAGTTTATGTGCAAATTCTTGTGCAATGTCTTCATTGTAGTTGGCAAGCTTCAAGATATAATCCAACCACCCATAATTTCTAAACGCTGCCAAAGAAGGTGCATCCTACATTACCACATCATGAACTGTGGGTTCATTCCTAATTAGCTGACCTCCCATTATTTCAAATGCTCGCAATCAAACAATCCCTTTTAGCTAAATTTCATTTTCCGGCAATCTCTTTCTGAAAACCTCAACTTCTTCCTGCAATTCTTCTGTAGTGTTAATGCCAATGTCATGTAGCTCACCAATTTACCTTTTTGGGTGATGTTTAATATTGTGACTAAGGAAATAAAGAACAATAAATGAAGGTTATTATCAAGAAAAATGGCAGCGGTTCAATGACATTTCACACATGGAAGCCATAATTTCAATCTATCATTCAAATTAGCTTATTTCAAATTTGCTGACATGGTTGACACGTGGAATTGTGAGTTGAAACTCCCCCAGACTAAATTACAGCATGTGTCCACACATGCTGGATGGTAATTATGATTGGAGAAGGTGGAGTACAATTTTATGCTATGTGGAATATCCACATTAAATTAAAGTAATTAAAGAAATGCACTAAAAGCAATTAAGAGATAACAAATTGTCACGTACATACTTGAAAATATGGAGTTTCATTGCAAAGAATGTGGAGAAAGTATCGGTTACCTTGAAAAAGTACAGTTGAGAAATTAATGCAATGGTGATGGAATGGAATGATGGTGGAGTGGAGTGATGGTGGAGTTATGGAAGAGAGAGGAGATGGAGATGGATGGGAAAATGGGTGGATTAATGAAGTAGATTCCCACAAAAGTGGAAATATTTATTATGAAGTGATTGCATGTGTACTTGGATCAGTCAGAAGGAGGTACACTAGGTCTGCTTCCTTTAGTTGCAGGAAGTTCAGTGGTTGCGTGTTGAATAAATTCCTGCATGAACTCTTCCTTGGACGTTGGTTTGTGATGCAACCTTAGACGATGGCCATTGACCAAAAGTTTGAATCTGACAGGGTCAATGGTTGTGAGTTGTACAACACCATTGGGAAAGACTTATGCAACTTCATACAGTCCCAGCCATCTAGTCTGCAATTTACCTACATTGTCTTGATACTTGGAGTCATAAAGGAGTGCCCAGTCACCATCCTAGAACTTATTTTCCTTTATGTACTTATCATGCCATTTGACCCTTTGATTTTGTACTACCTCATAATGATGCAGGGTTGTCTTTCTCATCTCATCCAAAGCATTTAGTTGCATGATTATGTCCTTTTGTGCCTCCGATATGTCCATCCCAAGATCTAGTGTAGTTTAAAGAGTCTTATGCTCAAATTCAATAAGCATCAAAGTTGTCTTCCCATACAATAATTCAAAAGGAGTGAAGCCTGTGGTTGTTTTCCAAGTGGTCCTATAGGTCTAGACAGCTTCTAGTTGCCTATTTTCCCAATCTTTCCTATGAATAGCCACTATTTTAGTCAAAATTGCCTCAATTTCCTCCTTGGTCACCTCAGATTGGTCATTGGCCTAAGGATGATAGGGGGTAGAATTCATGTGCCTCACATTATATTCACTAACTAGTGTTGTAACAAGGGTTGATGTAAATTGAGCCCCTTGATCAATTTATATCTCCCCTAGGACCCCATAACAAATAAATATTTCCTCATAAAGAAATTCTACAACCTTTTTATCTTTTTCATGCTTCATTGCCTTAACCTCAACCCACTTGGTCACATAGTCAGTGCAAACTAAGATGTAGGATTTACCTTTCGATGGAGGATCAATGGGACCTACAAAATCCAGTCCCCATTTATCAAATGGAGTGATTACTACCTATGGGTAAAGAGGCATCTCATTAGATTTGGTTGGTCGGCCCATCCTCTGGCATCTATTACACTTCCTTGTATACCTGCCTACATCCTTATGAAGTGTGGGCCAGTAATATCTTCTATTAAGGATCTTCATTGCTGTCCTCTTGGCTAAAAAATGCTCTCCACAAGGTTCATTGTGACATGCATGAAATATGTCATGTCTCATCTTCCCTTACACATCTCCTCATGACATGGTCTGGTCTAGTGTAGAATAAACAGCTTGCAATCCATGAGAAAGGAAAGGTTTTCTCAATGAGTAGCCTTCTCTCTTTTGGAGAGAAATGAGGAGGAACTATCCCTGTAACTAGTAATTGGCTATGTTAGCATACCAAGGTGTATGCACATTGATGGAAAATAAATGTTCATTAGGGAAAGAGTCATCAATAACTTGATTATCTTATGATGTAGTCAATCTAGAAAGAAAGTCTGCTACAACATTTTCCTTTCCTGGTTTATCAACAATGGTGATGTCAAACTCCTACATCAGCAACAACCACCTTGATAGCCTACCTAAAATAAAGGGCTTATTCATGAGGTATCTTATTGCTACATGGTCTGTATGAATAAAAATATGATACCCTGTTATGTAGTGCCTGAATTTGTTAAGGGCATAGATGACTGCCAACATTTCTTTTTCTGTCACTGTGTAATTAAATTCAGCCCCTTGTAGGTTTTTGTTGAAAAAATAGATAACATTCTCAATTGTTGCTTCTTTCTGTCCCAAGATAGTTCCCACAACATAATTTGATGCATTTGTATGAATGTGAAAATGAAGCTCCCAATTAGGGCCTTTGAGTACAAGAGCATGGGTTAAAGCTGCTTTCAAATCAGAGAATGCCTTGTCATAGTCATCTGTCCACTAGAATTTAGCATTTTTAGTCAGAAGATTGTACAATGGTGCTGCCATTTCATTGAAATATTTGATGAAATTCGTATAGTACCCTACATGACCTAAAAAACTTTTGACATCTTTTTGCTTTATAGGAATAGGCAGATTGGTGATCACTTCAATCTTGGCTAGGTCTACTTGAATTCCCTTTTTAGAGATGTAGTGCCCAAGGACTAATCCTTCTTGCATCATCATGAAACACTTCTCATTGTTCAAGGACAAGTTATGGTCTTCACATCTTTGTAAAACCTTCCTTAGATTCTCTAGAGCTTCTACAAAATCAGCACCATAGGTAGTAAAAGCATCCATATAAATCTTGATGCAATCATGTAAGATGTCTAAAAATGTACTAATGAATGTCCTTTGAAAAGTTGCAGGTGCATTACAAAAACCAAATGGAAGCACTGAGTAGGCATAATTCCCCCATGAACAGGTAAAGGTGGTATTCTCTTGATCCTTAGGTGCAATTTGTATTTGATTATAGCCACTGAATCCATCTAGAAAAGAAAAATATTGCTTTCCTGCAAGGGGATGCAATACTTGGTCTATGAAAGGAAGGGGGAAATGATCCTTTTTGGTGGTAGAGTTGAGTTCCCTGTAGTCAACACAAACTCTCCATTTACCTCCCTTTTTAGGCACAATCACCAATGGGGACACCCACTGGCTATCTAAGATGGGGTAGATAAATCCTACATCCAATAATTTATGTAGTTCCCCTTTTACAATATCCCTCAATGCAGGGTTGATTCTCTTTTGTGGCTACCTTACTAGCGTACAGTCATCTCTTATGTATATCCTTTGAGTAAAGAGCTTAGGATCCAATCCTTTCATGTCATGGTAGTCCCATGAAAATGCATGTTGGCGGGTCTTCAATAGGTTAGTCAAAGACAACTACTGCTCTTGACTCAGCTTGTTGTTAATATTTAGATGTTTTCCTTATGACACTTGCACTTGTGTGGTTAAATCTATCATAGTTTCTTCACTAATACTTGGCATTTTTAGTTCATGTGGCAGTAATGTATGGAGCATATTAGTTGATGTAGGAAGTTCTATTGCAGGAAGAGTGGGCAAAAGTGTCTTCATTGAACTGGCAGAATCAGATTCATGAATAGATGATTCTTCATGCACCTCACAACAGTTCTAAATTATGTGGGACAACACTTCATCTTCCTCCTAAAGATGCATGTTGGAACTTCTGCCTAACATCGTGATGTGTGCCATTGAATAACTTCCTCGGCCTCCCCTCCAACATGTGGCCATATGGTGCTATCCATGTCATGGGATGGTTGAACAAGAGGGTAGAGAACAAGCTTTTCGGTACTCTTCCCATTAGAAATGGTCATGTCCCCTAGCTGGCATCCAATGTAAGAATGTGTTGTGGCCAACCATGACCTTCCTAAAATAATGGGATACCCGTCTTGTGTAGCTTTAGGAGAAAGAATCATAAAATCTGCTGGGTACTCCCAAGAGTCTAGAGTTACCACAAGGTCTTCTACTACACCATCAGGTTTAATAGTGGAACTATCAACAAGCTACAGGATAGTAGGAGTAGGTCTCATGTTTGCAACATTTAGTTGTTGTAGGATATCCTTAGTCATCACATTTATTGTTGCTCCCAAGTCAGTTAGAGAATTCTTGATTTGGATTCCATTTATAATAACTCCTACCACAGGACTACCTGTGATCTGATTTAGGATCTAGACTAATTGCATAATTGAATGCTTAACTTAAACAATTTAATGGAAACTCAAAAACAAGTGTACATTATTTAAATTATGCTTAAAATTAAGGTGATAACCAGAATGTGAGAGAGAAGAAGAGAGAAAGTGTAAACAATCTGATAACGGTGTTCGCCACAATCGTGACTACGTCTTCGGGTCCACTCCAATGGAGTGAGACCGATCCAATTATTCCTCCAAAAACTCGGTTACAATCTTCGGCATAGCCTCCCCTTGGATTACAAAGAAATCTGAAAATGCACTTCCAAAGTGCGTGAGAACAAGCATCTCTAAAAGCACGAAGTTACAATAAGATTTCTCCAAGGAAGAAAAATCCCAACTCTCCACTAACAAAAATCACTTCCAAAATTCTTTAAAAAATAATTAGCTAAAACACACTTACCAACTCTCACCCATTTACCCCTTTTTATACACCAATTTTACCCAATTTGGTGTATAATAACTTGATTTACAATCTCCCCAAATTTACATGTAAATCCAAAAGAAATCCTCTGTTACATAATAAAATCTCTTTAAAATAAATAATGAAGGGCCCTTATAATTTTGGGCTTACAAAAGAAAAATAATAATCCCTATAATTTTGTTTTGATAACTCTTACGGGATTATTTATATATTTTTAAGAAGATCTTTTAAATTTTATCCCTTAAAAATAATCCCATTGCTATCTTATAGGATTTTATCCCTTTTGAATAGGGGTAATAATAATTAAAAAAGGGTTTAAAATCCCTTAAAATAAGGATTCCATGAAAATAGGCTTTTTTTTTAAATAAAGCTTTTAAAACAAAACTCATGGCTTTAAAATAGGGTGGCTTTAATATAGGAGAGCCCACATTTATTAAAAGAATGTGGCATTTTTTATTATTTTTTTATTTGTTTTATATATTTTATTATTTTTATTATTTTTATAAAAATAATATGCCACATTTTGCCAATAATGGCTTGCCACGTGGAGGGGTGAGATGATGCCATATCAAAATTTCATTCGTCGGTCAAATACTTTGGAGTGATGTGTCCACTGACTGGATTGATGATGTGGCACTGACTGGATTGCCACATGTCCACACATGATTGGCCGATTTTGACTTCTCGTAACTTGGGCAAACGAACTCCAATTTTGATGAAACGAATGTCATTGGAAAGCTTGCGATGAGCTCTTTGCATTGACACTAGTCTTGACCACTTTTGACAACTTTGATTTTTGACCTTTTTCTGACTTGGGTCTTTGAGTTGACTAAAGGTTTGACTGAGTGTATCTCGAGCACCATAGCTCTGATTGACTCCGTTCGAATTGCATTGGAGTCAGAATTCCAAATACTTTCTGATGAAGATGTTTCTGGAGAAAAATGAGGAACTTCAAAATTTGACAAAAATCCTCTGGATCAACCTGGGTCAATGTACTTATGAACTATAACTTTTCCAAGCATGATATCTGCTAGTTGTCCTACCACATGAACTGTGGTGGGGTCTTTCTTTTTCCTCCCTGGATTTTTAAAGCATGCTTTCTTGATTACTTTTCCATATGTAACGCCCCACCACGCAACCCTAGGGGAAGTTGCAATTAACTACTCAAACATACTAATTTTTTTTTTAAAGTATAATTAACATGCAAGTTCACTACCCATTGCCAACAACCCCTAAGGTTACGAGACTGAGTTTACTTAAAACCCAAACAAGAAACATGAATAGAAACCATAACATTTAATTATTTAATAAATTAAATACACATACATCCCATACATGATAAATTACATCAAAGCATAAGAGATACCACTTGATTTGAGATAACAATAAATTACAATAAGATTACAACTCTCATTCCCCGAATGAGGTAAATCCAATAAGCATGATTACATATTACATATTCCACCTCGATAAAAAAAGAGGGGTAATAAATTACAATATCATCTGAGAAGAATAAAGCATGAAATGAAACTGGATCCCATGAGCTCTCCAACTAGAAATATCGTCCACACGAACAAGAAGAAGACCCAACGGATTAAGGTGCACGTTCCACCCAACCATGTGATACCCGAAGGCTCACCCCCCGTGCTAGGAGATAGTAACAAGGAATCCTATACAAGACCATCAACCTCTAGACACAGGCTAACTCACACTGACACAACCAATCACATGAACCATACAACCATAAGAATAACACAAGTACAACTTTAACATCACTGACATAAGTCACATTGCTTCCAAAAATAAAATAGATCGAGTATGCTAAGAAACCATACACACAAAATCACGTACCAACTGTTGTCGTAGAAAGAGTGTCATCACATAGCTCGACATGGGATATCCTCTGGGAATCTTCATAGGCTCTGACCCCCACTATGGGTTGTCCTGGTGGCCTCAACTGAATCCCGGCCCCCATACTCACTCATGCGGAATCAAATACCTCTCGTAAAGACAAGATAGATGACCTTGCCATTCCAGGCCTGCCCACTCATCCCAAGCCTATATGAGCACGTGTGTCTATGAGTGAAGCTCAATTATCTTAATTAGTGTGAAATACTACCCAAGCTTCTAAGTATATTGCTTTAGTTATCACTTGATTAAACCACCTCTGAAGGTTACCCAGTTTACCTCTTTGGGCTCTGGCACCTAACAGAAGCCACTCTTCTACTTGACAACATACCAACACAAAACCAATCACCAAGGGTGCCAAAGTGCATACAAACTAGATAAACAATCACTCCAACTCTAGGAGGCAACATATAAAGAAAACTCACTCCAAACACTGGAGGCAACAAAATTCAAACCCCTCTCCAAACACTGGAGGCAACAAAACACATAATCCACTCCTTCTAAACGAGGCACAAATCACATAAACCACTCCTAAACCAAGGAGACACAAACCATCCCCATTCGTGAAAACTGGGTAAATCAACAAGATACAACTATATGCACTACCCAAGGCAATACAACGGTTGACTAACATAATAGAACAACCCCAAAAAGTTAAACCCCTTGTGGAAGACTTAACAACCCTTCTAATCAACTTCCCCAAAGTGAAGACATAAGAAGTGTACATTCAAGAAGGGCAATCAAAGAAGAATTAAATCTATATTTGGATTTCCTAAATCCACTTTCTTCATTCACATTCAATAATTTATTGCCTTAATAAAATTGATTTATAACGTCTCTTTCAGACAAAAGATGAAATTTAAACCAAATATTTAATTCCCTAATTGCTTTTAAATAATAACAAAATAAACATTTACTTCTTCGATTTAAATCATATCCTTTTAAAATAACTATTTCTCCTTTGCAAAACAACTCATTTTAAAAAAAACCATTAATCTCGCTATTAAACACCTTACATTTAAATCCAATATTTGACCTTTTAAATATATTATTTAACTCGATAATTTCTCCAATTACACATTACATGAAGATAACTAGACTTGACATAAATTCGTTTGCAACCAAATAATATTTAAACTATCATAACATCATTTTCATACAAATTTTTAATTTCATTTAAAACGGATAATTATTTCCCTTAAAATCATTCCCTAACTAATTACTTGATCATTTGATAAGCAATTATAAATGTAAATCTAAAGATTTACTTCAATTTCTCAATAATGTTCAAATATAAAAATCCCATTTCCCTGTTGAAAATCATTTCCTTATAAAATAGATACTTACACATAAACATGCATCTCTATTAATTAAAAATTCATTTAAATATGAATGTGTTTCTATATAAATTTAACACCCATTTCTCATATTTAAATAATCATTTATTTAACCATAAGCACATCATCCAGTTTCCTTAATTACTCAATGATGAAAATCAATTGTGTTACAATAAAATCATTATAAAACCAATATTTGCACTTAATAAAAAAAAATATTAAAATCATTATATTTAACCATGTATATATATATATATATATATATATATATATATATATATATATATATATATATATAATTATATACTCAACGTATATACAACTATATATATATAAATATTTAAATATATATTTACAAAAACAATTTAAATTCTAACTCATTAAATATTTCCAACTTTTTCCAATTTAAAAAGAAAATAAAATATACACATGTATATATATATATATATATATATACCTATATTAAAAAAAATTAAAATATATATATATAAATAATCATATATATATATTATATATATATAATATGTATCACATATTATATATTATATATAAAAAATTATATTTTAAAATTAAAAAAAAACGTTTTTAAAAGAACCGCCCAACCCACTACCCAAGCAGGGGTCGCAGGGTCAAACCCTGCCCACTGCGGTGGGCGCTGCCCACGCAGCTTCCCCCTTATGGTGGCGCTGGCTGTGGAGGCAGCGTTGGGATTTTTATATTTGAACATTATTGGGAAATTGAAGTAAATCTTTAGATTTAAATTTATAATTGCTTATCAAATGTCAAGTAATTAGTTAATAAGGGAATGATTTTAAGGGAAATAATTATCCGTTTTAAATGAAATGAAAAAATTGTATGAAAACGATGTTATGATAGTTTAAATATTATTTGGTTGCAAACGAATTTATGTCAAGTCTAGTTATCTTCATGTAATGTGTAATTGGAGAAATTATAGAGTTAAATAATATATTTAAAAGGTCAAATATTGGATTTAAATGTAAGGTGTTTAATAGCGAGATTAATGGTTTTTTTTTAAATGAGTTGTTTTGCAAAGGAGAAATAGTTATTTTAAAAGGATATGATTTAAATAGAAGAAGTAAATGTTTATTTTGTTATTATTTAAAATCAATTAGGGAATTAAATATTTGGGTTAAATTTCATCTTTTGTTTGAAAGAGACGTTATAAATCAATTTTATTAAGGGAATAAATTACTGAATGTGAATGAAGGAAGTGGATTTAGGAAATCCAAATATAGATTTAATTCTTGTTTGATTTCCCTTCTTGAATGTACACTTCTTATGTCTTCACTTTGGGGAATTTGATTAGAAGGGTTGTTAAGTCTTCCATAAGGGGTTTAACTTTTTGGGGTTGTTGTATTATGTTATTCAACCATTGTATTGCCTTGGGTAGTGCGTATAGTTGTATCCTATTGTTTTACCCAATTTTCATGAACGGGGATGGTTTGTGTCTCCTTGGTTTAGGAGTGGTTTATGTGATTCGTGCCTCTTTTGGAAGGAGTGGATTATGTGTTTTGTTGCCTCCAGTGTTTGGAGTGAGTTTTCTTTATATGTTGCCTCCTAGAGTTGGAGTGATTGTTTATCTAGTTTGTATGCACTTTGGAGCCCTTGGTGATTGGTTTTGTGTTGGTATGTTGTCAAGTAGAAGAGTGGCTTCTATTAGGCGCTAGAGCCCAAAGAGGTAAATTGGGTAACCTTCAGAGGTGGTTTAATCAAGTGATAACTAAAGAAATATACTTAGAAGTTTGGGTAGTATTTCACACTAATTAAGATAATTGAGCCTCACTTATAGACGCAAGTGCTCGTATAGGCTTGGGATGAGTGGGAAGGCCTGGAATGGCAAGGTCATCTATCTTGTCTTTACAAGAGGTATTTGATTCCACATGAGTGAGTATGGGGGCCGGGATTCGGTTGAGGCCACCAGGACAACCCATAGTGGGGGTCGAAGCCTATGAAGATTCCCAGAGGATATCCCATGTCGAGCTATGTGATGACACTCTTTCTACGACAACAGTTGGTACGTGATTTTTTGTGTATGGTTTCTTAACATACTCGATCTATTTTATTTCTAGAAGCAATGTGACTTATGTCAGTGATGTTAGAGTTGTACTTGTGTTATTCTTATGGTTGTATGGTTCATGTGATTGGTTGTGTCAGTGTGAATTAGCCTATGTCTAGAGGTTGATGGTCTTGTATAGGATTCCTTGTTACTATCTCCTAGCATGGGGGGTGAGCCTTCGGGTATCACATGGTTGGGTGGAACGTGCAGATTAATCTGTTGGGTCTTCTTCTTGTTCGTGTGGACGAGATTTCCAGTTGGAGAGCTCGTGGGATCCAATTTAATTTCATGCTTTATTCTTCTCAAATGATATTTTAATTTATTACACCTCATTTTTTATCAAGGTGGAATATGTAATATGTAATCATGCTTATCGGATTTACCTCATTCGGGGAATGAGAGTTGTAATCTTATTGTAATTTATTGTTATCTGAAATCAAGTGGTATCTCTTATTCTTTGATGTAATTTATCATGTATGGGATGTATGTGTATTTAATTTATTAAATAATTAAATGTTATGGTTTCTATTCATGTTTCTTGTTTGGGTTTTAAGTAAACTCAGTCTTGTAACCTTAGGGGTTGTTGGCAATGGGTAGTGAACTTGAATGTTAACTGTACTTAAAAAAATAAAAATTAGTACGTTTGAGTAGTTAATTGCAACTTCCCCTAGGGTTGTGTGGCAGGGCATTACACCATATATGGAACATCTTTTATGGCTTGAAACAAAGGTATCTTAACACATATGTGTTTCAACTGATCCAAAATTTCAAATTTTGTTTCCTCCTTCTCTTCCTTCTATTTAGAAACCTCTAAATTTTGAGGAAATGGTGGATCTTGGGTAGTCTGTTGAACTAGTTCGAGATTTTTAGGCACACTCGGCTGAATGGGGACATTCTAATGCTCCTCTTCTTCCACAGGAAGCTCAATGATGATAGGAGTGGAAGGAGCTAGCAAAGTAGTTCCTGAATGCAAATGGATGTCACTCACACTCACAGCATATGCAGGGAATTGATTAGGATCTATGGAGTATACCGGTTGCTGCTATGGTTTGTTATTTGGGTTAGGTGTGGGTTGAGCTGGTAATTGAGTAGGTCTAGGTGTGTTTGAACTTGAGCTAGTAGGAGGAGGTACTATAGTAGGTTGTTGAGGATGTGAAGGTGGTTGCATTTAACTAGTTGTCTAGTTTGGCCATTACTGCCCTCCCCTCCATTGGGATGTTTGTTGCTAGTTTCTTGGAGGTGGCTGTCAATTCCCCTAAAACTATTGCCAATTCCCCTGAGGTTGTTGCCACTGGGGTGGAGATTTTTGGTGATTGGGTTAGGTATTTGGAGGTTTATTCCAAGGTTGAGGTGGATATCCTCCATAGTTGGATGGATATGGGGGTTGCCATTGGTTATTGGATGCATAAGAATAGAAATAAGGCCCAACAAAAGATAATGGATCTAGTGGCATACCTTGTCTTGGAGCCCATGGCATCCTTTGTGCAATGTAGTAGACTTGATCATCATCACCCTAGATTGGCTTGAACTCAGGTGGAATCTGCTTGTTGTAAATGTTAACTACCATTTTGCATCTACAGTCCTTCTTCTTTTGTCTACAATGAGGGCAGTATTTTTCCAACATTGCCTCTACCTCCTCATGTTCCTTCTTTTTCCTGAAGTGTATCCAACTAGGTAGCTAGATTGTTTATGATTTATTGCTTGAAATTTACAAGTGAGTAATATCCATCCTTGCAACTCCATTGGTGGATGATTTACCCATAGAGGATTGGTAACCTCTTCCTTTCTTTGAAGCTGCCCTAGAATAGTTCTAAAATATCTTATTAATATCATCCCAAGGAACTTGGGTGATATCTCCTCCTCCCATCAGGTCCAAAGCATCAATGCAGCCATCATTGATTCCTCTCAGGAAGAGCATCTTTTGAGACTCTTCATTGAGTGTATGATGTGGAGATTTTTGCAGGAAAAACAAAAACCTTGAATTGTAATCCTCCAAACTCCCATCTTCCTTCTACTGCATCCTAAAGATGGCATCTCCTCTCATGTCATTGCTCATGCAATATTCCTTGTACTTCTCAAGGAACTTTGTCTTCATGTCATCCCAAGTCTCCATAGTATTTCTGCCTAAGCTCATAAACCATCTTAATGCAACTTCTTTCAATGTGGTAGGAAACAACTTAAGCCTATGAGCATCAGTAGTATAGTCATAGCTTTTGCAGAGGATATCAAAATCAAACAAGAAAGTATCAGGGTCTTCTGTGACAAGTCCATAGAAGTTAGGAAGGACTAAAGTAGGGATATTTTTTAGATTGTCAACTTCATCATGATGAGCAATGGGGAATGGAAAAGCTGGCTAGTTAGGTCTGTTTCCATGTATATTCTCATTATTCTCACCACCCATGCCTGCTGAATTTCCAAAGAAAATGGATTCTCAATCATATTTTGATCTTAAGAGGAAGTTTTTGACTTGGTCAGATGGGGAAATGCATCAACAAAAGGGTGTGCCTCTTCTTCTTCTTCATCTCTTGGCATATTTTGATGTTCAACTAGCTAAAATGGATGAGGGTTATTAGGAAGGAAGCTCCCATAAGCATCTCTTCTCCTTCCTCTATGCATGCGGTATCAACTCAGTATCAACCAACTCACAAAGAGAATTGGTGAAAGAATAAGGGGTCATTTATTTCCTAAATGAAGGGTATACTAAGAGAAAACTTTTAGAAATACTACAACAAGAAGGAAACTATCAATGACTCCAAATAACTTCCTAGTTTGGCACCATCCCCAACAACGATGCCAAAAATGTTGGCCTCCTTTAATGGTTTAATAACTAAGCCCTTAGAGCTATGACTTAGAGATTAGACATCTACACTAAGTAGCTATCTCAATCATCATGAAGGTGCATTTCATTTGTCAACCCAAGGATGTAAACTTGAAATGGGTCAGCACTATATGTGCACTAGGACTCTACTACAATCATCCATAAACTAGGAAAGAAACAATGTTGGAAATAAAATTTTGAAAGGAAAACAACTTAAACACTAAGCATAAATCAAAATCTGCACTAAGCATTAACAACTGGACTAGAAATGAAGGATAGAAATAGAAATCTCAGCAAATAGACAGGAAACTAATATGTCTTCCTTAGCTGTATGAACAGTCACATAATAGAATTTCAGTGGCTGCAGGAACAGACAGTTGCTGAAATTGAAACTAACTACTGAAGAAAAAATAACTTCTAAACTAAGTAGGTGGAATTCTCACCAAGTGGGCCCCCTTGGGTGAGTCTCCCTTACACTAACTCAAATGCAGCAACTCAAAATATCATATTATTTCTTGAAAGGATGTTTACAACATCTCAACAATATAACTGTATTACTAAAGTTGGAGAATGCGAATACAAACTCAAAACATCCAACCTTATCAAAAGGATCCTCTGAACATTATTTATAGAGAGAAAAACTACTTACTAGCCCTAACTACCTAGGCAGTTGACTCCATCAAAATAGGAGGATGCCACTTATTGAAAGCATAGAAGAAGATGGAGGAAGTTATGCATGCACTAAATTGGTCAAAGCAGACTTGCTCCAATGGGAATCTAGCACAACACACTTCCTATATTTTCTCAACAAACTAATATGACCATTAAAAAGGTAGTTACATTCCTTTATTCAAATTAGGAATTTCCCTCCATGAGATTTTTCCCTCCTTTGACTTCTTGGCAACCGACCGATTAGAAAAAGTTTCTCCCACATAGTAGGCTTTGTTGACATCCACATTCTAGTGGAAACCTACACAATAACATTAGCACACACAAACAAATGTATATCTATAATTACCTTAGTAACATTCATTCAACCACTTGTAAATTCAACAAAGTTGATTCACATAGCATGACAATGTCATTAAAGTCACATAGATAAAATTATGCCCAAGGTCTATGGTTTTAAGGAAAATATCAACAACCAAGTGTCAAAGTCTATGATAGCAATAGCAAATATGTAATGAACCCATTCAAAATTGAGCCATTAATTGAGCTCATCAATGGATACATTTTCCTACACTACATTTAGCCCCCACTTTAGTGAAAGTATGACCCCATGTCAAACTAACACTAAAGTAGACATTCAAGACACTTATGTATACAACAATGACAAAGATACTCAATAATACACTATCAAAGTCTAGGAGAAGAGAGGGAAATAGATCAAACTTCGACTGTCCCAATGCGATGTGGAACATGGTTATTTGTCCAAAGAAGGGGTGGATCAAGCTTTGACTATCCCAACGTGATGTGGAACATGATTGTTTGTCCTATATGTGCACAAGTAGAACTCGATGTCCACTATACAAATGACACATATGCTCACATAGGCTAATGGAACCTCAGGCCGTCCACTAGGTGAGCCCCCATCAAAGTGGAAAATGAGAGAATCTTATTAGGCTCCTATACCATATCAAAGCTATCCTCTTGACAAATTCAATAAGGAACCACACACATTTCGGTTTCAAGCTTCATAAGGCTTAACAAGTTGTGTTATGCTAAGAACCTATGAACATGGGAAAGGCTCCATTGGCAAGCAAGGTGTGTTATGCTTGGTGGCCTTGAATTTAGGGGTTTGAGATTCACAAGGTTAAAAAGTTGTATTATGCTAAACACTTATGAACATTATGCACACACACCACCAAGAAAGGGATGCATCACAAGAATAAAAAAAATCACACAGTGAAACATGAGTGTCAATGTATGCCCCCACTTTAAAGTGATTGCTAACACTAAATTGTTGTGAGCAATCAGCTTTAAAGTAACTGATATTCAATGCTAACCATAAGGAGGACATGAGAGCTTATTCGGAAATTCCTATGCCAAGTCATATGTTCTCGAATGAAACTACATCATGTAAGGGGAAGGGGTTTCCCCAAAAACACGTAAGGGATCTATAGATTCGAGGTCAGTATATCTTTGCTACAATATTTTTAGAGAGCTTGAAAATGTCATCATTCCCTAGATACTCATAGAATAGGAAGAATGAGACATAGAGAGAGAAAACAAAGAAAAATATTTTGGGTCAACATGGAAGAGACCTAAATATCTCGACGCCTTGCATCATCCCCAAAAGGAAAACACAAGAAAAATGAAAAGATTAATGTTTACAACATATAGAATAATGCACATAAAGAGAGATACATCAAACGCAACAATATGGTGGATCACATTACGCGTATGCAATCACACAAGGAAACATGCAAAAGAAAGCAAAGAAAAATATTAGTAAGGAACATGTGAGTTAGCCTATAGCAGGTCATTCATATACCAATCTTGTTCACTATATGTGGAACTTGGAGGACAACTAGCCAAAGGGACAACATCAAGTGCAAAAACTAGGACAAGGCTATTGAACCCCTTTCCCCCACTCAGTGCAGGACAAGGATGAGCCAAGATAAGTGATGAGAATGATCTCCTTGAGATAAAGAAAAATATTTTCAACGAAGTTAAACATGTAATAATGAGCATACTATGATCCTACAACTATTACATGCCAAGGAGAAAAGCGCGTGCTTTTAGGTCAAGATGGATCCCTAGGGGATCTAAAATTTTCAAATATTCCCTTTAGAATATGACATTTATTGATGTGATGTCCAAATAATATATGATAGGCACAATATGGTTTGTTTTGATATGTTTTCTTTTCAGTTATATTTTCGTATTTAGATGGCAATTCGATTAGTTTTCAATGTAGAAGGGTGTAAAAGATATTCTCAGTCTTGGACATTTGTAATAGGTCGTAGGAAGTTGCAGGAATATCATGTAGCTTTTTCAGTTGAAGTCTTTGATGTGCATGTATTTTTGGCTTCTTCTTCATTGCTTTGATAATTGTTTTGTCATCACTTTCTTCTTCTAACTACAAGCCCTCTCCTTTTTCAGAAAAGGATGTGTTAGGAGTAGTAAAGTGCTCATAATTTGTGTGTTCTTTTCTCTTATGCATGGGAGATGTATTGTAAGGTGGTTGAGGGGGAGGAAAATTTTTATTAATGATATGGGCCATGGCACATATAAACTCTATTCCTAACTCATGCTTAAGCATTGTTTGTGTGTTCCCTATGAGGAGAATGGCATTAGTAGTAGGGTCTATTCTCACAAAGTCTTGTAAACTTTTAAATTCTTCATTTATCCTTCTTATGTTTTCTTGCAGGATATGAGCAACATCATGCACATTGTTTGTAGGAAGGGAAGTCATTGGAAATGAGGTATGATGGCTATGATCCATAAAGGGTTGATTATCAACACTATTAGTGAAAGAGTTGGAAAACCCAAGATCCACAACAAATGGTGTATCGTGGGACGACATGAGTCTTGGACTATGTGTCAAAATAGTATTTCTAATAGGACACCAAGTTGTAAAGCTCATAGAAGATTCACAAACTTAGTGTACCCACCCAAATGGAAAGAAGGTGGAATGAAATTAAGGAACCTAGAATGTAAAGTGCAATGCAAATATGTAAATGCAATTTTTAGATTCTAAACAAGGTAATTTTCTGATTACACAATGCACAAGCCTAAAAATGATGTGTTGTAAATGCAATTTTTAAATCACACAATGCACTAAATTTATCCAATTAAGCTAAACATGTTGAATTCTACTTAACATAAAATCTGTAAACTAAAACTGAAAACTAAAAAAAAAAAAACAAAATGAAATGCAAAGACAAATGCTTTAATGCCCAAAAAATTAGGAAATGACCTTGATCAAGGAATCATTCGCCCTAGGGAGAATGGGTCCTAGGTTAGGGTTTTGAAAAGTGTTTTTATAGATTTCTGAGATGATTTTAGTGGTTTCTAGATTCTAATTAGAAACAACAAGTTTTTGTTTGATTTTTCTGTGAAATTAATGTTGAATGCAAGTGAAAAACGTGAAAAAATGACAAACTAGGAGACCTAATTTGATATGCAATTTTATTTCAATTTTCAAATGCAAGTGAATGATGCAATGCTATGTAAATGATATTCAAAATGATTGATATATTTTTTTGTCTTTTACAAATTTAAAGAATGCAAAGATGCAATCCTAAAACCCTTAAATGAAGTACAAATTTAAATGCAAACTTTACACCCTAAATGAGACTCAATTCAATGCAATTCAATGAAAATGAATGCAAGATCTAAATCTAGGTGAAAATGGACTCCAAAATTAGAAAATTGCAATGATCAAACTCAGATTCACCATAATGAAATGATAGGTTAAATGAGGTTCTCATAAGGGGCTCATCAAATATGGTAAGATAGGAGACCTATTCTCCACTATTTCATTTAGGAAATGAGATCCAAACAATGAAATGACTGTCAACCAAAAGGTGGGTCAATTCAAGGCGTCAATCTACAAATTTCCCTTTTATGCAAGGATGAAGGTCCTGATTAATCAACACTTTGGGGAGAAATATTAAAAATAGCAAATCAAACCCAAAATGCAAGCTATAAAGTGCGTCTAGAAGATTAAGCTCAATTTAGATGGAACCAGAAATTAAATTACAGATCTGGGAAGGGGAAAATGATGTGTACCAGTCATCAAAAGTACTTTTTCAAAGCAAACTGAGGACTCATTCGCCCTATGGCAAATGGGTCCTGACTAGGGCTCGTGAAAATCTATTTATGGGTTTTGTTATGTTGTGTCTGTATTCCCAAATTCCTTAATCTCATAGTCACAAAGTCAAAAATAAATCTTGTAGGTTAGTTTCAATGAAATTTCAAGAATGGTGACAACAAATGCAACTTTGACGACTTTTCAATTTTTCTCTTCAAGAGATCTTCCACCTAAAATTTGCAAACAAACATCAAGAGAGAAAAATGTTGTTTTGTTATCTGTGAATAGGGGTTTTCCTTGGTCAAACCCCATTTTGGTAATTAAACCTTTTAATGAAATGAAATAGCATGAAGGAATGATGAATGAACAAATGCAATGCCATAACTCACCAAACCCTTGTTTGAACCTTGGAATATGGATCTACAACTTGCATGAAATGGCTTCAATGGATGTGGATCTTAATCATGAAACTTGACTTGAAATAATTCCTTTGAATACTTGAATGGATCTTTAACACTACATCAATATATTAGCCCAAATAGCATGCATGATGCAAGAAGACTTTCACAAGATAATGGATCTTGATTGCTGCAATAATTCTTCAATATATATTCTCTTGAATTCCTTGAAAATTATCTTGAAATGCTCTTGATCTCATAAACTTGCTATAGGAATTCTCACTTGAAAATTCTAGGATGAAACACAATGAAATGATCTCTTATTTATACATATGTTAACATGAATTCTCGAAATTCAAATAACAAAAGCCAACATTTGAAATCATTGAAATAGCACCAAAAACATATTTGAAATTTAGTTCCTAGGCCTAAGTGAGGACCCATTCGCCCTTGGACGAATGGGTCCTAGGCCATTTACCTAGGACACACATTCTCCAATATTAAGTGTTATGTTATGGCATTGATGAATGTTGGGTTTTACCCTTCAAAAATTGTAATTAATTAGGCTTGGATTTGAATTAAAAGGGCCAATTAAGGCATAATTAGCCTCAATTAATTAATAATGCCCTATATCAGTGTGAAACTGTAAAGATACACCTTACAACACCATAAATAAGGTACAATTAAGTCCATTTTAATTAATAAGGCCCTAAACTTATTGTGAATATGCAAAATTCATATTACAACACTAAATTAAGGCATAATTTAGCTCATTTTATTAAATATTAATTCCAAAATTAAGTGTGAAAAAGGGATACTTTTTCCTACACTACACTATGATAGATAATGACAAGTTTCTATGACATGTTATGATCTAGTGGAAGAGTTATGTATGAAAAACTATGATAGGTTGGACCCATGTGGTTGAGGTTCCTTTGCATGCAAGATGTTTTTATGCATGCAATAAAATTGCATGTTGATGGGGTCCTACACATGAGGAGATGGGTGTTTGAAATGAAAAAAATAAAATCAGGAGGACCTCAGTTGTGACATTGCACTTCATACAAGGTTGTTGCATGCATGCAAGTGTTGTGCATGTCAAGGAGACTCAAGATAGGTATGCAATTGTTAGATTCTTTCCATGTGCATATCCTAGGCATCCATATTCTCTTGTGGAGTTGTACTTATTTGGTACTTGTTCATTTGCTAAGAGTATTAGTTTAGAGATTTCACAAGTATTGTATTAGAAGGAGAGGCCATGGAATGGCTTTCTCGACTCCCATCTGGCACTAGTGATTTCAACAAATTGGTTGAAAAAATTCTCACTTTTCTCCTATAATATAAAGCATGAAGTCTCAATGACCTATCTATGCACTACAAAACAAAACAATAGAGAAAATTTCACTTCCTTATTATAGAGGTAGAGAATCTTATCTAGTAAATTTTCATGCCATATACTTGAGAAACAGTTAGTCCAAATATTCATCCAAAACATGAATACAAAAATAGGGTTCCATCTAAAAGTTCAATGCTCCAATAATTTGGATGAGCATATCAAGTAAGGGCTTACCATTGAAAGGACCTTATAGCCAAAGGAATCATCAATATATTAAAAGACAACAAAGTTTATACAAGCTTCTCAAATGAAAAATCATGTTTCTAGAATAAAAAATAAAAATATGGTCAATGACGGTGTGGTTGATGCCAAGATGGCTCAACATGTACAACCCACTTTAATCTTACAAGCACCACCCATTGTCCAAACATCGAAAGCAATACAAGATAACTCACAAAGAAGGCCTCCATTAGATCAACACTCCAAAAGCCAGTCTAATCAAATTTAGTCACATTCCCAGAAATCAAGTAGTGCAAACCCTAATCCAAGCCCATATGGTGGAAGGATACTGATTTTTGTAAATACCATAGGGCCAAAGGACATACAAATCCAAATTTTTTTAAGCTTAAGAATCTCATTCAATATTTTATTGATCAAGGTGACATCACTATTGATGACAATCCTAACACTTCATGTCGCAATAATCACATCAATAATATATGTAGCTCACATGATGAGAAATTAGATATATATCAAGATAATTTTCTTAAGCATGATCAAAACCATCCATCTATGTCTAGCTACGACTCTTCCCAAAATAATTACATTAATCATGGCCATAACATATACACCTCATTTGACTCCATAATAGGTTGTATTCAATAAGCCTACCCACACGAAGCCTCCATCTCTCCTCCCATTCCTTCATCCTTTGCACTTTCACAACATCAATCAAAATCATCGTCATTAATCAAATCTTCCAATAATAATACCTTTCAAGATTTTACCCAAGGGTATCCATGATAGACAATCCATTGTTTGATACAAGTCCTATCTATGATCACAAAATCCTAGATCAAACACCATCATGCATCTCCACTCCAGAGGTTCCTCTCTAGAATCCATTATCTCCATTTCAACATACTAAAGCCATACAAGGTACTCTTATTCATGCCCCATTTTTTAATAAAATCTATGAAAAGAGCATAATATAAAGCATAAAGGAGAAATCCCTAAAATGAATCAAGATCAAGTTACCACAGTTCTCTAATCTCATCCTATTATTGACTAAGATCACATTCCTCTCAACTTTCATGATGATCCCAAAACTAAAGTTGACCCCATCCATGTTCTAGTAACCTCCATTTCCACATATGAGACACTTCTACTAGACACATAGATGATTTCCCCCTTGTTCATCCATAACCAAAGTCCTCTCCAAAAATATAGCTATAGTTAAATTCATAAGAATCTATGAGGATATCTCATAGGATGATGAAGAAACAAGCATGAAGATAGAGAAAACGCCAATATCCTATCAACTTGGATCACTCACTTTTATTAAAGAAATATTTCTCACTAATAAGAAGATAACCACCATTGATGATTCCCAACAACATAAAGATGAGTTAGCATCTTGTTACCAAAACAACACATATCCTATTGCAAAAAAAATAAGTCAATAGTATGGACAGTCCTAAATATCAAGGACTTGGTTATTCATCAATCAAGAAATATAATTATGTTAGTGGTACCTCAATGATACCAGGAGAAACTTCATCTAATGCATACATCAAAATAAGGCTCATAAATAGTCCTTATAATAAGTGTGAATGGTGATCCTAGACCTGCAAAAACACAAACAAACAACACAATATTAGTTCATTATGCAAGTTAGAAACATCATTCCCCATAAGATTCATTTGAAGCATGAAAACAAGAAATAAATTGAAAAACACAAATAAAAAATCTATTAAATTCCATTTAAATGCTCAAACTCTCAATCCCATGGGGGAATTGGTGCTATTTTGATGTGGAAAATAGCCATTTCCCAATTCCTTGCAAGCTTGATGTTGATCAATGGAGTTCCTTGATAAAATTTGCCATAACCTAGCTATGGATTGATAAAAAACTATGAAAATGGATGACAATGGATGAACTTGATTCAAAATATGAAGATAATGACTTTGCATAAGTTGTGGATGAAAATTCCTAAGATTGTGGATCCAAAATCAATACGAGATCCTTCTATTTATAGAAGAGAATGATGGAAGAATAAGAAAAATGGATGAATGTGGTTTCAAACACCAACCAATAGCACAATGCCACTTGTCAACATGTGAGTGGACAAAGGTGGAGCACATTTTGATGAATGTGCACATTAATGCTATTAGGTGGAAATTCAAAATTGGAGAAGTGACATGTTGGAGGGAGATAAAAGATGAATTAAATACTACTTGGCTCAAGAAAAGGACATGTAAGAGGCCTTTAATGCCTTGTTGGATGGACAAGTCCTTTTTGGGGGGAGATTTCAAATTTGAGGAATATTCCAACTTTATGCCTTTTTGAATGAAAATAGGAGATTTATAAATTAATTAAATTGATTTTCATGAGCAAGTTGCAAAAGCTAGAGGATTTGAGGGATTAGTGTTAGCATTAATCAAGATTTGATTAACTTTAATGGAGATTAGCTGATTTGACATTGTGATTTAGATTTTAGGATTTAAATAAATTAAAATGAGAGGAATAATGATTTTAGACTTAATTAAATAAAGTTTGATTTATTTAACTAAAGAGGATGGTGTTAGATTTAAATCAAATAAAGATTAATTTATTTAATTTAAAGGAGATGACTTTAGAACATAATTAATAAAATGAATTATTTAATTAAAAGAAGAGAATACGATTAATTAAACAAAATGATTTATTTAATTAATAGGAGAATGATTTAATCAGATAAAATTGATTTATTTGATTAATAGATGAAATGTGATGAATTTAATCAAATAAATATTATTCAATTAAATGGTTAGTAAAGGAGATGATTCAGGATAAACTGGTGTTAGTAAATTAGGATCAAGTGTATAGAATCAATCAGTATATTTTACGTGTCTACATTTTTCCCCTCTTTGAAGCAATGTACCTATTGCATTGGTTTAAAGAATAAACTTACCAAGATCAAAGGTTCAAAAAAAATTCAATTTTTTCAGGTGCCCCACTATTGCCCCAGCGACAAAATTATGCTAGTATAGCCCCCTTGAGAGATCGGATGAAAATTTAGATTTTTGGGTGATCTCACAAAAATAGAGAAAAAGTTGCCCAACGCGTCCAAAAAGGCTCCCAGATACCAAAAACATGCCAAAATGTGAAAAAATGATGCAAAACAAGCCTAGGTTGGGTGAAAATGGGATTAGGGGTCCAAAACCCTAGCTTGACGACTAAACAGGGTAAAAAAACCCTAATTTTCATGCTTAAATAGCCCTCGAGGGGTCACTTTCAATTCATTTGCACACTCAACCTTTAGAAATTCATTTCTTTTGAGCTCTGACCTTCATTCGAGATGGCACAAAGAGTGCTTCCCCGTCACATTTCGGAGCGAGTGTGAGTCTTCCAACAACTTCCAGGCGCAGGACCACCGATATGTGACCCTAATCCAACTTGTTTTTTTTATATTTGTGCGCATTTAATAGGGTTTAAAAGGTCAAACTAGTCAAGCAGCACAGTTTGGAACCACTAAAAGCTTAGAATCAGCACCACGCGACCTTAAACAATGCCGCTATTGAGTCCTACGATGCGACGTCGCAGTTTAGCACTTAGGGGTCAAACTCCAAAGCATGCCACATATGAAAATGGCACTGCCACAAGCTAGTTTGGAGATTAGGGTTTTTAGTCAAAAGGGTATGTGGTCAAACTGTGATGCCACGACGAAGTTTACAACTTAGAGGATTCCAGCGGCGCAGTTTGGAGCTTCCAAACAACGACTCATTTGCAAACAGTGATGCCTTTATTGTTTCAGTCATGAAAACTTTAAACGGGATCCTAACTTTTTATAAAACTTTACAGTGTGGCTTTACTGGTGTAGGAGGACACAGAGCCCATACATTCACACAAGTACCGGTCCTCGATTCTCAGCAAACTGTCTAGATTACATGAGTTGCTTCAAGAGCACCTTGGGGTGATTGGGCTATGGTGCGTTGCATACACACCCACCATTAGGACACACCTCAGCATGATGACCGCATTGGCTGAGAGATGGTACAACAAGACATCATCGTTTCACTTCCCTACCGGTGAGGTAACCATCACACTGGAGGATGTCTGGTGTATTCTTCAATTACCCATCCATGGAGAGTGGGTCATTTATGATATAGACATTGGGACTGATGCCTGCTACGAGGTTATGGGGCTTGATGATATTATCTTTGTTGAGGGCTAGATTGAGCTTGAGCATTATAGAGGTCAGGTGTCCACCTTCCAATTGATTGTTGCAACTATCATCTCAGGACTCATAGCACTAGATCGGTGGGGCCGATATTTCAACCTGGGATGGGCTCTAGCTTGGGAGTGGATGCTCCATAGGAGGGAGTGCTTTATGTGGGGACCAGTGATGTTGGCCTCGCTTTATCATAATTTGCACGAGTTCTCCTATTGTGATAGTAGGGCCATCGGAGCTGGAGTTACACATCTACACATCTAGGCTTGGGAGAACATTGTCGTGCTTTGCCCATGAGTTACAGTGGTTGATGTGGAGCCGGATGATCCCGCAGTCTGGTGGTACAAAGGTGGTCTTACTTTTATCCACACAGGAGCACCTAACATCCCTCACTGGAGGATTTTGATCAACAAGATGACCGTATTCAGATGGAGGCCTTGGCTCGAGATGCCCACATGGTACGATGATGTACAACAAATTTTTTATATGAGGCAAGACAGACTGATGTAGGGCAGAGAGCACACAATGATTGAGCGCTACCTGCTAGATCAGGTAGCCAGGTAGTTCAATGACATTCATAACCAACCAGATGATGGGTATGTATCCATTTTTGCTCGGACCATGAGGGAGGCCACATGGGGTTAGCCGATCCCACTAGAGGATGTAGTTGATAGTTTCAGATGGCTAGTTGCTAGGTCGTGGCCAAATGATCAGGGGTAGCAAGACCTCGGGACTACACAAGCATACATTGACTAGTTCAGGCCACCCATCAGATTGACAGTGCCAGGGGCAGTTTTACCGCGTTGGTGACCCCAAGGCCGGACAGCAGGGTAGGGGCGAGGAGGACGAGGAGACGGGGATGGAGATGGAGATGGAGATGGAGGCAGAGGAGGAGGCAGACCACCTCCAGACTAGCAATGCTAGAGAGATCAGGGGCACGAGCATTAGTAGAGAGATGCCCCTAAGGACCTATAGCAACCACCACCACTGCCACCACCTCAGCCAAATTAGAGGGATGCACTGATTGAGCAGCTTCAGGCATAGGTTGCTACATTAACAGCTAAGAGAGATCAAGCCTGAGTAGAGCGAGATCAGGCTGTGTAGCAGAGATAGGCTGCAGAGTTGTAGTTAGCACAGGAGGTGGGTCGACACTAGCAGCTAGAGAGCATGGTAGTCACAGCTTAGGGCAAGACAGTCCCAGTATGCATGTACCGAGATGCAGTGAGAGAGGCAGAGTATTATCGAGTTCATTATCATCAGGTAGTGCCTTGAGCAGCTCGGGTGTCAGATTTCTCACAGTAGACAGGATAGAGGCAGGACTAGCCCAAGAGACAGCCAAGTGAGGGGAGTAGCCATCAAGGCTAGCTCACATTTTTTATTGGCACTATTCTTTTTGAGGTCCACGAGCTTCATTTTTTATAGCCCCGTGGGCATTTGTATACATTGATTGATTCATACACATTTGATCCTGATTTTGTACCATGACAGTTACACTATTGATGATATATATGATATGAGTTGATATATGAGATGTGTCCTATTTTATTTATGCATGATCGATGTATGTATTTACTTTTCTATATGTGATGACATGATGCGACTTTATTTTATGTGATGTGATGCGTTGTATGATTCTATATGATGTATGTATGATTATGCTAATGGATGAATGGATTCATTTCCTTTTCAGTATCTTTCTATGCACTTTTTTATGATGATGTGGATGTAAATGTTATGATATGCAAATGACTTAAAATGCTTAGACTAATAAATTTATATTATGCACCAAATGGATGATGATCATGAGGTGTATGAGACGTTATGACATATTCCTTTTCTTTTTCAGTATATTTTCCATGTATGATGTGATGATTCTTTTATGATGATGCATATGTGATGATGCACATGATATGATATGATGATTCTCATGATACGATGTTTATATGATAATACTTTCATGATTATGTAACGGATGCAAATGTATGGTTTATGAGATGCTTAGAATAATCAATCTATATTAATGATGTAATGCAATGTATGTGAGATGATCAATGTTTCCCATATGATATGATATGTGTTATGTTGATGGTTTGTGGATGTAGGATGGATGCATTAGTGATGCTTTTGATTAACTATCATAGTACCATGTTAGCGCGAAAAGAAGACAAAAGAAATAAGATCCAACAAGCCTACATTATTAGAAATGATAATGATGATGATGATGATTTTCTTATCAGGAATTGGGATTTTAAAAGGGCTACTTACCTTATGTTTGATAATACACATAGGCACGATGCATCAAGGTATAAAGAACTAGGATGGCATTGTACCTAGTGTGATGGAATTTGACTCGACAATCAGATAGGAGTACTCATGTTCACACCTGGCATATGGAACCTCATTCAAAATGCAGTTCAGATATTCTGTAATACCCCCCACGTTGTTGATACTCTTTGATACTCTTATGTGTTGGTTTGATAATTGGTTTGTGATGGTGATTAGTTCACCGACTTGGTTGTGTGTGGATTCATAGTTTGGTTGGTTTGCTGCACTTGACATTACTATGATGATTGATGATACATTATGTGGTGGCTATATTATTTGGTTATCCTATGGTTTTCCTTAATAATATATGTGGTGATGTTGTGATTCTATGTTGCTATGGTTTCTGATGTGGTTGCTAGTGAGTCTTGGTGAGAGGACGGAGTAGCATCACTCGCTTACGAGCGCCCTGCTACCCCGCAATTACCTTTCACGGTGTGTCTACAATGGAGATTTACATGCTACTTGACGTTTGTTTGTATGCAGGAGTTGTAGGAACAAAGTCTCGATTCCACCTGCTTCGGCAAGACAGGGTGAGCATTAAATTAACCCAATGGGTATGATGTTGAAAAAGGGAGTTGATAAGGAAGTGTCCCCGTCCCAAGTCTGTCACCTCATTGTGAGTCTTTCAGTTTCGTGGTCTTGACCTTGTCTTTATCTGAGTATTGTTGTTGTTTATTTATTTTATTGTGGTTAGTTGTTATTTAATTTATCTTTATTTTATATGGGATTAATTAATGTTATTTTGTGGATATGATTATTTGTACATAATTGTAATTCAGTTAAATGTTAGATTTAAATATTGTAAATTAAAAGATATTCAATTAATTAAAAAGGATAGAGTAATTAATTTAAATAAATAATGTTTGTGATAATTGTAATTGTCTTTTTCAAAATATTAATATTATAAAATCTAAGGATAATATCATGTGAGGATAAATGTGAAATTAATGAATTTTTAATTAGAATTTGTGAGATAAGTGTGAGCTTTAAAGCAATAAAAAGAACCTGTTAGCTCTCAAAAACGCAGGCGAGATGCCTCAAGAGGCTACCAATCTCTTGATACGCTTTAGGGTAACAGACAAGGTCAAAATCTTTCAACCTTCTACTCTTCAGGTGTTACCAGACCTAGGCGCGTGTACCTATCTAAATTAAGCAGACTTGACTTATGATTATCCTTCTTGCAATGATTTGTCCACAATGGCAAATGGGAGTGAACAAATGAATTCAAACTTGATACAAATAGCAATAGCAATCTTCTTAATCTAAATCCTAAAATGCTTGATTAACAGATGTAAAGAAACTGAATGAATCCAAATGATGAAATGCAGAGACCAGTGCCTTATTGGGTATGCGGAGTCAAATGAAATAGAAGTGGGCAACTTATTCTGGCAAAAACTCAAATTGTCGGCATAGGATTTGTTTATAACTTGTATAAACATGCAGGATTATGACTACTAAGCTCTACTTTAATAATCCAGATGAATCTCCCTGATTACTGTGATAAACTAAGAGGATTTAATCTCTCCTTGAAAGAACCAATCAATTAATCACACAGATACAACAAATGTGCACTAATAAGCTGAAAATAAACGTGTTACATCAATTTAAACAACCAGAAAGAATCAACTTGGAGATAGCTTAGCAATACTTTTCAATAAACTCAACAAACAATTGACACCAAAAATAAACTACCACACCAACTGATTTTCATTGAAATCACCATTTGAAAACATGCATCATAGTCTCTGATATGAGAACTTTATTCTACTGTATCCATTCCCAATCTACCTACTATGTTTTTTTTCTAAAAATATGATCTAATTCTCCCCATTCACAATCAGGAATGAATATTTATACATATGCATCCGAACAGACACAACACTTCAAAATTCAAAACCCATGTTGGCCAACAGTTGCATTCGGGCCCAATTAATCATCTCTGAGTCATTCTGATAGTCATACCGATCCAATGTATATCGACAGTCATCTCGTGTTCTTCGTGTTTTGCCGTGACCTTCTGTTATCGGGGAGATGTCCCAAAGAATTCATCCAGTCATACCGAAACACCCCGACCTCGCCTTTGATCACCCAAACAAAAACATTTCTCACTCCGATGCAACTGCATCTCAGCGTGAGAAAACAGATCGGAAAGACCATATAACCTCACACCAAAAGCCAAATGATAGAATCCCCTTGTGTAATGTCGGCGAGACCAGAGGTATTCGTTGAGACTTCATTCTGATCCTTATGAGTCATACCGAGATGTTCCTTTTTGTCGATCGGTGAGACACCTTTGAATTCGCTAAGACTTTATATCGAATTCCCTTAGTCTAGCCAAAGTTTTTATCTTTATTTTCAGTCGGCAAGACAAGGTAAGATCACCAAGATATTATATCAAAGAAAATCTCTCACTGATGAGCATCTTTTATCGCCGGTCGGCGAGACAAATAGGTCTCGCCAAGACCCTATCCCAAATACCATGACTCTTGTCGAAGTAAGTCCACATGAGCTAATCGGTGAGACACATATGATTTCATTATGACATTACATCAATGCATAATTCTCTCGCCGATATGAATCTTCAGTCGCTGAAACAATGAAAGGTCCTGCTGAAAGCTGTCTGCATGCAAACCTCGATCGCTGTGACATCAAAAACGTCTTGTCGATAGGCAACACAGACGTTTATAAGCAGAAATTAGAAAATGGATTGGGGAGACCCTAGTATTCTCACACCGATACAAACTGTAATGTGAAATATGCATGACCCAATGGATTTTATGGGGTGATAAGGCCAAAAATGGAGAACATATGCCCGTGGTGGGACTTATTTGGAAAATTATGAATGTGAACACTATGTAAAATCATCGGATTTTAACAGCTCCAACAGAACCAATGGATGGGTTGGATTTTTATTTTATTTTTAAAAAAAGAAAGATCTTTATTTTTTTTTTCCTTATTTTATTGTGAGAAAAGGGAAGTTTCTACACACACACAGAGGATGAACCTTTTTGGTTGTGTCTGAAAAAGAAAAAAAAGATAGGTTTTTGTGTTTCTCTGTAAAAATTGTTCTTGGAAGGAAAAATATAATATTGATCTAGAAGTTAGTTGAAGATTAAGGAATTGGAGAAGGATCTGCAGAGGAAATATATTTTTGAAAGAGGAAGAAAGGTTACCGTGTTTGGATTCGACATCAAACGAAGGACTCCAAGTTCTTTTAATTTATTAATTTTTTTTATTTATTAATTCATTTTTTTGTAAGGGAAACGAAAATCATGTCTGTCATATTTAAAAATCAATATAGATATGTTCTGAAAAAGGCTTTGTTGTTGAAAAATTGCTTGTGTTAAACCTTTAAATCTTCTATAGAAATCTATTTTGAAATCTTCTAATTTTTCTTCAATAAATTTAGTTGTGAAATTATTGATTTGAAATGAAAATCAATTTATTATGGAAATTAAACTTGTATGCCCAGATTTATTTTGTGTTTTAAAAAGAAAAAAAGAAAAAAAAGAAAGAAAAGGGACTGTTGATTCATTATATTTATATTAGTTATTATGTTTGTGAGCAACTACATATATATATATATATATATATTTAGCATATATATGTATATATACATATACATATTCATATTTTATAATTCTGCCTCTTTTGAAAAGAAAAATATAATTATTTCACAGAAATTCTTGTACTGCATTTTTTTCTTTTTTAAAAAAAAAATTATTGGGGGGGGGAGTGGTCGGCGACCACCGTACCACCCCCGACCCCACGGCGGGCTGTACGTAGCCACCACAGGCTGCACACAGTAGCTAAGGCTGCTAGACACAGCTGTGTGGATGTTGAGGCCTCCCCAAGGGAGGTACGCAGTACCACATGCTGCACTTTACTTTCCTGCATGGGTTCTTTGAATTCGACTTTATTTACATTTTTTTTTTATGATATATATATGTAATATATAAATATATATGTGTTAATATATATATATGCATGCTCCTATAATTAATAGTGATGTATAAAGGCATTTTTATAATATGATTAAAAGCATGATTTTTAATAGATGTTTTTTTTTTATTTATTTTTTTATTTTTTAACGAGGGGAATCGGGTGCAACACGCCCCCCCTATAACCCCCCACCGCCGGTAAACTTTTTACCATGACCGACAGTGCTGGCAGGACACACCAACCGGTACCACAGGAGCGTCAGAGAGTCAAACCCATGGTGGGCGCCCTGCAACAGGGAACACCTTAACCAACTGGGCTCGAACCGGCGCCCCAATTTTTAATAGATGTTTTATTTATATATAAATGTATATATTTATATATGTATATATGCTTAAAAGCATATAAATATGTATATATATATATATATGGTTATATATGTGGAAATTATGGAATAAATTAGATAATGTTAAATTTGTAATGTTATAGTGTAATTGAGGAAATTAAAAATAAACATTGTGATTTAAATTAAATTGAATATTCTTGAGAAATTAAATTATTTATTTGGTGAAATTGTTGTGTTTTGAAATGTGTTATATGGCATTGTTTAACGTAATTGTGTACTCTCGAGATTATTTGTTGAATCAATTGTGGTTTTCTCTTTATTGGATTTATGTCATGTGGGAAAGTCCTTAAGTTAGTTTATCCTTCTGTAGGAGCTTAAGTTGCTTGTTAGGGATTTCCAGAGGTGGGGAAATTGATGTTTTATGTTTGATCTCTTAATTTTGATATTTCTTCCTAATCTTGGCTATAGTTGTGACTTGAGTTTACACATGGGTTGTACCGTTTTATGGATGTGTTTCTTATGATTTTGGCGAGATGGTTTTCCCTCACGGATGTTCCATTTGTTGGTTCAGTGTTCTTGTGGTACAGCTCCTTGGTGTTGGATTTTATTTTTTGGGTTCTAAGGAGAGTGGCTCTATGTGGGGGCCGGTGCACAAAGGGGTTGTCAAGGTAACCAACGTTAGAGTTAGAGTAATAAGTGATAACCAAAGTAATTAATTAGGGGGTGGGCAGTTAAACATTAATAAGATAATTACAGGTGCCTCATCTGCCTGTTAGTGCTATCATAGACTAAAGGTGCCCCAAGAAGTCTATGGTTGGCATGATCGTTGTCTCATCCTCATGAGAGGTTAATGGTTCCAAATGAGTAACCCTATGGAGCAGCGCCTTGGGATAGGCTATCAAGATAACCATAGATGGAGGTAGCACCTTGTGATAGGTGTTGTCAATCAGATTGCACCCGAACGCTTGAATAATTAAATTCAGCAATATGTTGAAACATGGGAACTATCTTCAGGCTGTGGGTAATCCTATGGCGAAGATAGAACCTCCGGATTCTAGGCCAGCTTCCTATATGATGATTAATTAGGGACTTGAATAATTTATTCTAAGAAAAGGGTAAAAGGGACTAAATTGAATGCATGAACTTAAATTAAAACCTCGGTGATGCACCTAAATGATGGTATTGCATGCAACCTGTTTCACAATTACACTTCAATAATCCTATTCGCACAACTAAATCTGAACAGTTTAACCACATAAATAATTTATATGAAGGCTTGACTATATTACTATCTTCGAAGGAAAAGAATGTCTTCACAACTAAAATAGTAAAGCAAGCCAAATGCACAACATACAACCTGTGGAATCAAACTTGATTGCATACCAGCACATATGAAATGAGGTGGGAAAATAAAGGTTTCTGAGATTAAACATGATAAATTCCTTATCAAATTCACACAGCATGACACCTGAGATTCTGAAGGAAAAAACTTTAGCGTACTAAAAGGTAAAAGGAAAGCTCTGCAAATTAATGAAACTTCATTAACCTGTAATAACCTGCTACTGTATTAATCTGTAAAATGTTGAGTTACAAGATGATTCACTTTTGCAGAGGCTAAAAAACAAGAACTGAATTGAAAAAGATAAACTTTTTCAATATATACAATATGAAGGCACTCCAAAGTGCATGAATAAGCAACTGAAAGTGATCTGAAAGTGAAAAGATGACAATCCCAAAGTGAAATCCGAGCACTAGTAAAAATCTCTGAAAATGTGGTTCAAACTCATGCAAAAATGAGTGAACTCAATCTTGAACTGGCAGTAATAAAGCATGTAATTGATCTGCAACTCGAACTGGACTGAAATCCCTAAAAAGGTGGGCTAAAGCATGCAAAAAACCACCTCGTTCATATCAATCCGCCCATGCACACTTTAAAGTCCATCTTTCTCATGATAAATCTCCAGTTGACAATCTGATGTAGAACTGAAGTAAACTGAGATTCAGCTTTATATAATATCTTTATTTGCATTTGAAAAAGATGAATTAATTAAATGATTTATAATGTATCATCTAATTAATTCATTTACTTTAAATTATGCAAATAAAATATTAAAAATAAAGTTAAATGTGATACTTAGTATAAATTCGAAAATAGGCATTATTCATTGATAATCACTATTGACCACCATGCATATATTTGTCAATAATTAAAACCCTGCCATAATTCTCAACATACATCAATACTTCAAGGTATATAATCACCGCTAGTTATAGATAAAGAAGAATCCATGTTTTCGTATGGTTGCACACCTCTTATATTATTCATATCATATATCATATGATAAACACATATGTCTTCTAAGATACTAAATTCGGCCCCCTTCAAAATTCGCATGACTTTTTAATTGACTTAGAAGTCAATATTCACGATTCAAAAAAAAATGATGAAGGGAAAGAAAAGAAACCTAAAAATGAATGAAACCCTAATCATTTCCATTTTCGCATTTGACTTCTTGCTTGGAGAGGAAGCACCACCATGAGTAGGTTTTTCTGAAAGTTCTTTGATGCTAGGGCTCGAAATTTCATCATGCTTTGTTGTTTCTGAAGAATCTCAACAGGAAAAATGCGTAATGACTTTGATCCTTCACAAAAATGAAAACTTCTTACCATTTTGAATCATTTTCTGGTTTATACAGCCGCAGCCATGACTTAATCTGATGTATTATGTGTCATTTCTTTGTCTTTGTTGATCTTTACATTATTGTTGGCTTTGGCCGCTAGGAGAGCTGGAGTCAAGCTTGATATCACTGAGTTTTTCAGACTTTCCACCTCAATCTTGGTCGCCCTCTCTTTATGACAAAGGTAAGCCAGATTTCAATCCTCTTTTTGTTATTATTCTTCAACATAGAAATTTGTGGCAAGCATATGCCTCTCTTCTGCCATTCATAAAGGGTGCTCTACATACCTACATGAGTTTGGAACTCTTGTAGCTAAAACTGATACAAATCCATGCATGTTTATGAATCTGGCTATAGCTAATAATTCCAATTCGGGTTTCCTTATTTCATTGCACTATTTGAATATATCTTGCAGTATGAAACCCCAACTGGGTAAAATAAATTAAAAAAACATCTTAGGCCACAGAAAAAATGTGCTAGAACTGTCTTAATTGGTCACGGCTAATATAATTTCCATCATTTCCTCTGGGTATTCTGGCATGAACAGAAAACTTCAATGATTTTCCTTTATACTTGAATAACTTCCATGGATATGAGTAAAAACTCGAAATCCCATATCATTTCCTCCTTCTATAGAATTTGTACTGAATATTATGATGTATGGCTCAATTTATGAGATATTATCATCATTCTGTAAGTGAAATCTGGATTTTATGATGTATGAACTAGCTTGAAGGATTTAATTTGGAAATTTTATTCTGTACCGATTCCATTTTAGCTGTGCATTATCTTTTTGTAAAAATCCTTCCACTAGCTTCCAAAATAATGCATTCACCATGATTGTACTATCAGTAGACACAATATTGAAAGTTGGTTGTAACTTTCGTGATCTGCTTTGTAGTAAATTTCGACCATTCCTGTATGATATATCTTCCTCATTATATTAACAATGACTTTTAAAAAATCATTTTGCTGTCTTGAAACCTTCAATGAAGAAGAGGAAATGTTATATATTTTTCTACTATTCTCATTAAGAATGAAAGCATGTAACTATTCTTAATCAGCACATGATGTAGTCATACATGACTCAAATGCACTCATTTAGATAGTAACTATCTCCAAAATTCATTGTTAATTGGAAAGTAAAATATACTCTCCTGTATTTAAGTGATCTTGATAAAAAATTTGCAATGAATCATTTGGTTCAGCTTTCATACATAACCTTTGAAAATTTTATATGCACTTGCATATCTGCTTCTCACAGTACTGTCATTATATGTTGTCATTTCTCAAAAAGATGCATTTAAACTCATGATTATAGCTACATAGTAGTATATCATTCCATTCCATTGTATCCACAATAAGTGGTTGTCTTGTTGTCTAAGCCAAAATTGCTGCTTTGTATGAAACTCAAGAGTGTATTTTCCTTGATATGCCGAGCTCAATCCTTGTGGGAGCCCATTTTGCTCCACATATTTGATAAGATAACCTCAAACATGATGAACCTATTTTTGCACATTGAAACAAACATGTTAGTAAAATAAAAGAAGTTGAAAGCTTCCATTGAGTTATGTTTTTCCTCTTAATTTTTATAATCATCTGATGGATGCCTGATCGATTGTATTCTATATTTCTACTGGTAGCATAGGTATATGATAGGATTTGATTTGTCATTGCTTAGAGACCATCTCTAATGCCATTCTTTATCTTTCCTGCAAATGCTTTTGGAGTTGAAACTGGAGCTGAAACTAGAAATGGAGCTAGAGCTGGAACGGGAGTCACAAAATTCCTCAACTTATCAACGATTCGTCATTCCAGGAAATGATGAATCACTTTCTACCGTATGCTTACTCTATTTTCAGTTGTATATTTTTCTTTTGCTCATGCACCCCTTATTTGATTGTAAAAATCAAAATAAGTTACTCCCACGGCTTGTGTGGGATTCAACATTTTTTCAAGATGAATAAAAAGCATTACTATGAAAGTTTTCCTCAATTTTCTGTTTTAAATGCTTGCACAATAAAACTATGATTCATATGTAAGATGATCTTCTATGATGATCAATGAATACTTCAATCAAATCAATGAAAATTTCAGTACCTATAAATGATGAGTTTGATTCAACTCTACCTGTTTGAGCTTGAAGTGAAAAATAGGTAACAATAGGTTGTCTGGATAATCCATGTAAGGCCATGAGATGACACTCTCCTCTAGCATTCCTTTTGAGATGTTTTATTGAAATCCTCTGGAAGTGGTCTATTGTTATGCTTTGGAGACTTATTGTCATTATGAGATATTTCTTTGTGTTCTCTTACTTTTCGTGTCTAGAGTTTAGTCTTTCCTTTCTGTTTGGATGTTCTTGGTCAGGGATCCTTCCTTATTTACTCCCAGCATGGGGGTGGTTGGGTGGAAAGTGCTACACACCCCATTGGGTCCCCTTGGATGCAATTGTACCATTCAATGCAGAGTTTTGCTGATGCAGTTTGATCCAGGATTCATATGTTACCAGATGTATATTTGTACTCCAAATGTATTTTATATATTGATGTATCATTCCCACGTGCATTGGGAAGACCTATGATGTAATTTTGTATATGTGTTCATTGAGATGTACTATCAAATTGATGTAATGTATTATCATACCACGTAAATCATTCTTGAACTACCATTTGTAAATACTATTGATGTTATGCTATATCTGTGGAAATATGTACTTAATATCTTCATGATTAATTTATTGTATTTGCATGTATGGTTTTATATGGATTATTCTTATCAATTTGGTTATCGTTAATGAATGTTTTAAACGATGATGTGTGAATGAATGGATATGTAATTGGTAATTTAATGTTCACCTATTAACTTTGTTATGGGATAGTTTAGTAATTTCACCTTGTGTACCCCAAGGTACTTTGATGTGCAACTTGAAACATTGGTTATGTTGGAAAACTGAAAGTGCATTCCTTATGTTTTAAAAAAAAATTGTTGCATTTTTAGTTGTTCCTTTGGGGTTTGCACGACGAGGTGTTACATATTCTAAACATCTCAGACCAAAACATAGAAAGGAAAGCCTTCCTATGTGGTCAACAAGACACCTAAAACACCCTCCCTATAGACCAAACAAAGTAAGCATGACCAAGGTTATATTACAAGCATACCCAACAAGCACAACAGATAAAAAGATAATGATCATTGCCCCATTCCTTTCTCTCTAAATCCCTTTGTTTGGACATCATTGAGAGGTCATTGGAATGAGTGCAATAAGATAAGTCAACAAGAAAAAGATCAAGTAAAAAAACAAGCCAATATTCTTCATACCGCTAGCCAAGACTAAACTATGGTGATGCTTGATGTTGATTTCCATTGTAGGAAGGATGCATCCTAGGACATGATGTTATCAGATGATTTGGGATTGACTAGATGATAGGCTATTAATACCAAGATTTGACCAACTCGTTTACTTACTGACCTAGACTTGAGACCTTGACGCTTAAGTTTTCACTTTTAACCTGCTAGACTTGTTTCCAATTGTTTCACCAAAGGTTGAGGTTGATGATTGTTTATTATGAGTGAAATTTTATTGTGAGTGAAAGCGAGATGGGATGGATGGATTTTTTTCAAATATTTGGATGTTTTTGATGTTTTTGAAATGTTTTGAGGCTGTTTTTGGGTTTTTTACGAGATTTTTTATGAATGTTTTGATTTTCAAAATTTTCAATGTTTTTGTGTTTAATGAGATTTACAAAAAAAATTGGATTTTGTCTCGAGGGCTGATAAAAGATTAGCCTTTCCTACGTTTAAGCTCAGAGACGACATAGTTCAGATACCATGTTTTTGACTTTTTCTGACTTTTGACCTATTTTTGGATTTTGATATATTTTGGATTTTTTTGGATTTTTGCATGATTTTGATGATTTGGATATGGATATGTGTGATGATATCAGTTCTATGTTATAGGATTTTGCTGAAAACCAAGCTAGGGTTGATTGATCGGATCGATAGATTGATTATGATAACATTGTTGAGGATACACAACAATGCAAGGATAGTGTTAAGCAACACAAGGATTAGGATGTATATCCCTAGATGATGAGGGATTGATTGGATTTGTTTGATCAAGATTGATGATAATAACATTGTTGAGGATACACAACAATGCAAGGATAGTGTTAAGAAACATGAGGATTGGGAAGGATATCCCAAGATGATGATGGATTGATTGGATTTGATTGATCAAGATTTTGAAGCTTGGTTTGGAACAAAATTTGATTTGAATGATTTGATGTGATGTTGAAGCACGCGTTAGATGCGACTGATATTGATTGTTTGGATTCATGTTCGATGAAAGATAAATCTTGATAGGGAACATCTTGTCAAAATATGCCATGGGCTAGTGATTTGGATTTTGGATCACAAATGCTTGACCAATTTGATTTTGTGTTTTCCAATGTTCAGATCATCACATAAGTTGGAAGATATAGATTAGGATTTATTCCCGAAGCAAGATGTAAATATCTGCCCATAGTGTTTAGCAATGTATGGAATACCATGGATGGATGCTTGGATAGGTGTATGGATGGATGGATATGGATTATCTTGAAATAAGATAAGGTGTTCAAATAAAGAATGCTCTTTTGGATAATGCTTCATGGTGCAGATAATGTTGGGTAGGATAGGATCAATAAAAATGACCCATGTCAAGATTTTTACCATAACCAAGTATAAAGTGTGCACCAAAGTTTTATCAAGATCAAGATAATGTGGAAGATGGATGTAGATGGATGAAAATGGATTGGATAAATGGTTCATGGATGAATGGATTTATTATGGATAAGATGGATGGGATGCTAGAATTTATTATGGATGGGATGAGATGTTTCCACCTAAACTAGTGCACATAGATGCTCAATTCTACACATGAAACCTATTTTCCAAGTTTTCATCATGGTACTTTCCCAAAGCACCACCGAAGTGGTTTTCACTGGAGGACAATTTTTTTCTTTACTATTTTCAATCCTTTTTTTGATTTTTTTGTATTTCTTTGTGAAATATTTTTAAGCTCATGTTTTCACCTAGTGGTGAAATAGATGCTTCTTTCATAATGTGCCACCGATATCCTTCCTAAAGAAGTTGTTTTTCCAAGATATGGGCACTTGAATACAACTTTTGAGATTCCTATTTTTCTTTGTTGATACCAGAGTTAAATTTTTCTTTATGTGCGCATCACAATAGAATGCCTTCTGAATCCTTATGATAAAGGGTAGATTCCAATACATGATCAATGTAAGAATTGGATATCATGCGTGGAGGCATGGATGGAGTGTGTTTAGAAATAAAAGATGGATTGGTTAACATTTTGGAACCTTTGACTCTCCAAACTTGGGAAGATGAGCAATGATGGGTGGATACGGAGGTTTGCATAGAATTAGGACCAACTAGTTGATATACTTTGTATGTTGCTTGAGAAGCATTCTTTTTCGTTTGTAGACATCTTTGATGGATACTTTTCCCTTCTTTTATTTTTCCCCATAGTTTCTTTGACTGATGGAGTTTGATAGGGATAAAATTTCTTTGTATTTTTTGGTATCCATGTGTATTTGATTTGTCCATTATGCTTCCCAACTTCTTTTTCTTTGATAACGTTCTTCATGATTTGATTCAAATCTTTCTTTTGATGTTGGTCCCAATTCGTGGATGGGGTGATGGGTGGATGAAGATTTGTGACGTAGTTGGTTGTAGTATTAGCATCGGTTTCATCATAAGGATTCTTCGTGCTCCCTATGTTGACGTTTTCTTGAGACAAAGTTTCCCCTAGTACTGTGGAGGTATCATTGATATGTTAGATCCCTTAATTTCCAAATAACCAAGACCTTGATGCTTAGGATTTCCAATAATTTGCATTGATTCTAGGATACCCTTTTCATGTAGGCCTAATCCTCTGCCTTGATAATTCATCTGTTGAAACATTTTATTTGCAATAGGATATGATTTACCTTGGAAATGAGGTGCTACTCCTCTGCTTTGTTGTGGATCTTCAAAGGTGATAGTTTATTCATTGATAAGATAGCTTGCCCTAAAAAAGGTAAGTGATCCCAATTTATAAGTGATAGGATCCTCCATAAGTGGGATAACTTCATGATTCATATCTTTGGCTTGATCTTGTGAAATATCAAATTTTAATGCTTCTTCAAGAGGTGTTGATGATTCACTGTCCATGTAAAATTCTTCCTCATGATCCATTTTTGATATTCCTTCATAGGATGCTTCTGATTCACAACTTCTGTAGAAGCCTTCTTCATGACCTATTTTTGATATGTCTCTAGATTTTTCTATATCTTGATCATGTGTACAAATGTTAAGAGTAGGAGACTCTTGTTCCTTGGTAATGATATCAAGAGTATGAGACTCTTGTTTCGAATGAAGATCATCTACATATCCATTAGGAGTAAGCATCTCATGGGTAAATGGAGGAATATGTGCTATATGGATATGATCATCATTTGTGACATCTTGCATAGATAGGAGAGTGTCCATTAGATCATTGTAGTATCTTGGAGATAAAAATTCTTGATCTTGAATGATTTCATAATTGTTTTTGACTTGCTTTGGATCAAGTTCTTGATATGGGTCAGTTTCAAAGGATGGATTGCTTATAAAGCGTTCTTGGATATCTTCATTAGGCATAGGAAGTGGCTTAATGTCCTCTTGATCTTTGGGTGAATTTGGATCAAGTGTTGAGTTGAAGATTCCTTCAATATCTACAACCATGAGGTTGAAGGATGCCAATATGTCTTGGAAAGTACCATTGCTAGACTTTGGTGAAAGATGTTGATCATTCTTTGGAATAAATTCTTCAGATATGTCTTCTATCTCATTAGGTGATGTGGAGACATTTTCAATATGATCATTGGTCAATAGATCGTGGATTATGTCAATAGGATCAAATAATTCTAACACTCCTTGAAATAGATCATTGTTTGATATTGTTGAGGGATTCTTATCATGATCAAAATGTGACTCTTGATGTATGTTGATTTCACCTTTGGATGAGGTAGAAACATCTTCAAGGTGCTCATTGATGAATAGATCTTGATCATTGTTTTACAAAATTATGGTGGAGAGATTGTCAACGCTATCACTAGTGGTTGAATCCTAATCATTGTCCTCAATAGTTTTTTTTTTATCAATAAGGTATTGGATGAGATTTTTGAGTCGAATACAATTTGATGTTGTGTGTCCCTTTATTTTGTGAAAATCACAAAGGTGCTTCTCGTTAAACCCTGGTGGTTTAACTTGACGCTCTTGATAATTTTCATAAATGAGTATTTTGATGATATTTTCTTGTACCAATAGTTACATGACCAATTCGATTGGTTCCCCAAGTGGCACATGTATTTTCGTTTGTTACCTTGTGAGATTTGTACTTTAAATTGACCTTATGGTGATTGATTTTGGAGATGTGGTGACTGATCTTTGAGATGTTGTGATTGATATTTGAGATGTTTTGATTGATATTTGAGATGTGGAGGTTGGGTTTGTTGTTGATTTTGTTGATCTTGATATCTAACCTCTTGAAATTGGAGATATTGTTCTTGATGTGGTTGTGGACACAACTCAATGCTTTGATGACATGGTTTAACCAATGGACGCTAGGTTATCAACATTTTGAATCAAGGATCACATTGTTCATCATCAAAGATCATCAAAGCTTGCAAGGAATTGGGAAAGGGCTACTTTCCACATCAAAGTAGCACCAATTCCCCCATGGTATGCTAGTGAATCAATTTGATCTCACAAAATTTGATCTTAATTTTGATCTTAATGCCCTTGATATAGTCAATTTGGTTTTTGTTCAAGCATATTTGGAATGTCTACTTGTGGTGTTTGCATGGGACCATGGACAAATTGATTTTGGACAATATTCTGATTTGGGATGATGTTCAGATTTGGCATTATAGGTTGAAATTGATCATTGTTGTGGTTGGGAATCAAATTGCCTTGATTTAGGTAACTTTGATTTTGCATGGCGTTATCTTGACTTGGATCAATACATGGAGTTGTTAACATATTGTTTGGACTTTGAACAACATTGGTATGATTCACAAACATATCTATCCCAAAGTTTACCAAGTGTGGATTTGAAATGTTCATGTTTGGTAAATTTGTACTTGGTATATTCACATTTGGCATGTATGGATTCGATGGGATAATGTTGTTTTGTTGAAGACTCGTGCATTGATTGTTTGATTGATAGATTTGTAGGTTTGGAATTTTATTTAAATCTACCATAGGGAAATGTGTTCTAATATTTAGATTGGGCATACTCACATTTTTTGTACCATTGAGGTTTGTAGGAGATAATGATACCATGTATGGATTGCATAAATGTGAGTTTTGATAATCAATTGGCATTGTAAGGCTTTGATAGTTTGGTTGATTTAGACCACTCATGATGTATGAATCAAGTTTATATTCCATGTTCTTGTTTTTTGACCTTGTTGACCTCTAAGGAATTTAAGACCAATGATGAGATGAAGGATGAAAAGGGTGAATGATATGGGTGTTGAACTTTTAGGAACCTTGGAGGAATACTAGACTTTAGGCCTTTTGGATTTTTTATTTTTTATTTTATTTTGACTTGATTTGGATTTGATTTGGATTTGATAATGAACTCATAAACTCCAAGAGGTTAGATGTTGTCTTGGAATAAACTTGTCCACAAGGTGATGATTTAACTAAGTGTATGGAGAAGGATTCATCTACACACACCTAGTCAAACAAGATGATTTTTATTTGATTTAAAGGATTTTCCAAAAGTCTAGTATGAATGATTTTTCCAATGGTTCAAAATTTGTTTGTGATATGGGATTTGATTGATGTTTAAGATGGATAAAATTATTGGTTGTTTTGATCCTAAATGAACCTAAGAGGGACCTTGTTTATAAGACCAAGATAGTGAAGAACATGCTTAAATTCCCTAAGAGTAGTTCAAACCAAAAGACCAATGTTTGCATGGAAGATGATAAGACAAAAGATGACAAGCACATGTGTGGGGTTCAATTAATTTAATCTTGGTTAATGAATTGCTTTTACCACATCCACACTTCTTTTTTAGCTTTTCAAACTAGATGTCTATGCCTCAATTTCTTTTCATCCCACAAGGTCCATTATGTGGAAATAGAGAAAAATCAAGGCAGTAGTTCCCTAATGTTGACTTTAGAGAGAAAATTGAGATATAAATCCAAATACTTAGAAGCCTCTAAGGATGAAATCCCTAGGACAAGCATTAGCACTTGGATTTTTTCAAAGGTATTTGCTTCTACTAAAGGGTTTCAAATTTTGATGTCCTTGTTGAATTTTTTTTTTCAAGATTTTGGATCCAAACAATGTGTTTAACTGACTCAAAATTGCACAATCCTAGGATGGAAAAGAAAATATTTGTTGAATTCCCACTTGGATAAATCTAGTTACGCTTATTCAAAGCGGATGATTAGAAGCTTGACCACACTGGCTCCCCTCCACGACACACACTTCTTGGGTCAGCCAAGCTTCAGTTCTCATGAATCTCCCATGATGAAATTTTCATCTCTACAAAGAGCCGCAAATATGTGGGACGGCTCTGGAGGTCCGACCTACTAACGCCAACAAATATTGGGATTTTGGATTCTAAACAAAGGTTTGTAGTAAGGGAATCCAGTTTAGGGGGTGCAATGATAAACTCCTTGTGAGAGATCTCCCAACCCTTAGAACAAGGGCTTTACACATCATAAAGATATTGGGGAGAGTTATCATGCACCGCTTCCCATTGTTTATGATTTTCATCACAACCACAAATTTATATAGTGGTTTGGAAGAGCTTTGCTTATGCTCGTTACCACTTGGATCATTCCCTTGGGGTGAGTACTTTTTTCCCACCAAGGAAAGTCCTCTAAAGGTAGAAAAAAGTGAGTAAGTACATCTGTAGTTCGATCAATCTTTGTTTGTGTGAACAAAGAGAGAACACATGCAATATACTTAACTCACACTAGCAAGATTTGTTCAATTTTTAAGAGCCCAAATTGAAGTGTGGAGGAAATATTTTAGACAACCTAATATTACCAAAAGAATTTTGATTCTCAAGATCACCGTGCAGCACGAGAGAAGTGCATATTCCTTTTAAATGATATTAACTTGTAAAAAAGATTGCAAAACATGAAAAACACATGTTGATTTTAACTTCAAAAGCAATAATGGATTATTTTTATAGCACCAAGATGAGTGTGATGTTTTCTTGTTCAATTTTTAGATCCAAAACCAACTCTAGTAAGTTCCTAAAGTTCTTTTTAACTCGTTGATTGTTCTTTTAAAAACCTGTTATCACGGAATCTAGCAGCGCTCGTTCCATGGATAACCCCCCTACGAAACTTGTCCGTTTCCTAGGATTCGTGAAGTTCAAGTACGCATAACGAAGTGATTTTCAAGCCACCTCAAAATGCATTCCAAAGCCTCGAATAGTCAACTCGATCATTCCACCGTGTTCACCTCGCGAAGACCTTCGAAACGAGCCCCTTCGCGAAGTCTCACTATTCATACTTATTGAATTGCAAAAAATGCAGTTGCACTGAAAAAGTGCGCTCCTGCTTTCAAGCCAAAATTTGGCTTAGTATGAAAAGTGTAGGGGCGCTAAATTTTAGCGCCCCTGCATGAAAGTGAACTTTCCAAAAAATGTAATGGTGCTGAATTTTAGCGCTATTACACTTTTTCTTAACACTTAAACTTTTTCTGGCTCTGGCGCATTTCTTCATGATTTTCACATTTTTTGTCAATCGTGCCACTTTTCGTGCCTAAATTTATTGCTCAACTTGAGTTAGGTTTTCGATTTTCTCTTTCACTTAAAAGTGTTTTAGTTTTCCATTTTCATTGTTTATGATCTTTCTTCTTCCTCTCTTCATGCTGGGCGAGTTCTCTTCAAACTGCAAACACATTTTTTAGAATTTTGACATTCTTCTCCAGCAATCTTTGCGTTTTGTCTTTGTAAGTCGATTACCCTTTCTTTCTCTCCTTTTTCATTCATTTTTGTATATGTTCTAAGATTTACGTATGTGTTCTTTTCCTACGTTTTTAATCCCACGCATTTTTCTTTCTCTTCCTTCGCGTTTTGGTCTTGCGAATTCTTTTCTTGAATCATTTCCATGGTATTTTTGCGTGGCTTTCTCCTCTTACTCTCACGTTTCTTTTCTTACCCTCACGCAATGGAACTCTTGCATTTTGTTTTCAACACATTCCTCTTGCTTTTCACTCCAACATTTTTGTGCTAACTTCTTTCCTTGTCGCCCTTTCTATAATGTTCTGATGCAAACATTGGGGATTCTCTTGTTTTGTCTGAATGGTTCCTTTGAAAATACAATGGTGATGAAATGAATTTCAAATCGCAATTCCATACAAATGAACAATTTTCCAACCCTGAGCGTCGTTTTCATGCACCTTTACATCTGTTTTACCAAATTATGTCTCAGATGCAGAAGCGCCAAATTTTAGCGCCTTGACATGTTGAAGATGTTGAAATAATTTCTAACTCTGAGAAATGCAAGGGCGCTAAATTTTAGCGCCCCTACATCAAAAGTGAAATTTACAAAATGTAAGGGCGCTGAATTTTAGCGCCCTTACACTTTTTACAATATTTTTTAGATGAGCTTCATTTCTATCCATTTCACTCCCGAACCTTGTTCCTTTCGTTTTGTGCATCGTTTTGCATGCCTTGTCATCTGCTCCATGCTTTCCCATCATCGCTACTCATTTCACACATTCCCATGCTACCTAAAGACTGATGTTTGTTCTGGTTCAACACCTTGCAGTCTCTTTTCAAAGATCTCCAAAGTTAGAGTGATCAAAGTTCCAGTTGTTTTTTATGACTACCAGTAAACCTCCGTCTTCTTCAAAAGCAAAAGGAAAAATGAAGTACAAATATCAAGGTGTCTATCCACCGACCGTAGTGGTCTCCAAGGTGGAAGAGATAAAAGATACAAAGGTTGGCCATCAAGAATTGGTTGATTTTGAGAAGCAAACAGAGATGAAGCCTCTTCCTGATCCAATGAGAGCGATTGTACACAACAACCTTCACTTGGTAGCAATGTTCCCTACAACTGCACATAATACAGAGTTTGTTCTTCAAGTGGCGTCTCACTACATCAGAGAGAGTAGAAGTGTGATCGATTCTTTCGGGCACGAGATTCTGAGACTCGACCCTGATTTCTTTGACATTGTTTTCAAGGTTCCTCATATGGAGAAATACATTGATATTTCTATACAAAAAGCACAAGAGGTTTTTGACGCTGATCACAATAAGGCTAAAAACCTAATAAATACTCAATGGTTAAAGAAGCCTAGGCAGTCTATTTCTAGATGGCCAAAGGGACTCCTGCGAAGCGATTTCAAGGATGACGTCAAAGATATGATCACATTTCTAAGCAGAGTGAAAGGCTTGCCTGAATCATCCACTTTTCACTATTGGATGTATGAATACATTAGGATTATAAGAAGACAAAAGGTGCACATTGATTGGGGCAAACAGATCAGTGATGAGATACATGAGCAGTTGATCAATGTTCCTTCCACATTGAAATTCTATATGACTTCTTACCTGGTGTACGCGGCGGCTGTAATGAGACAATTCCCAGGTTTATCTACAAAAGGGAATCAAATGATGGTACCTGTGTAAAGATTTTTCTATTAATTGGAGCTGAAGGAAAGATTTCATCACTTCAGATGGGTCACAGATACTTTCTTCGTGCCTTTTCTTTTCAATTTTGATCTAGCTCTTGAAAGAAGGAGAGTATCCGATGAGGTGTATAAGGTGGTAAGTAAAGTTGGATGCCTATTTCTTCAATTCCCAACATTTACTTACTTGAGAGTAGGGTGCTACACTGGTTGTCCCTACATGCTACCACGTTATCCTTCAAATAAGTGGGTTCTCGTGGAAACATGTAGATAGTTGATGTTAGTGCAAAAAGAATGAAGAAACAACCACAAGCGTGGATTCAAGTTCCCACTGACCATCGGCCGATATACTATCCCTACTACACAAAAAGCTAAGTCTGTTTATGCTGAAATGCAGATCATGACAATCAAGACCTACAAGTATAGGTTTGATTTTGATTACCGAGATGTCAGAAAAAGATTACAAAAAGGTCATCATCACAAGTACCGTTTTGAGGACATCTGGGCTGATTGCAGAGATGAAGAAGCCATTTGCAAAATGGACTATTGCAGGTTGACTGTTCAACAGATCAGAGACCTTGATATCACTGACCTACCAGAGGATTTTGCAGATCCTGGTGATATCATGAATGCTGTCTATGATGAGCAAGGAATTGCTAAAAGGCCATTACCTACAATTCAATGGTCTAGAAAAGAAATTACCAGCATAAGAGAGAGGTTGAGGCCAATCCTAGCCAACACTGTAGAATGGTTACATAAACATGGTTATGAAATGAAAAGTTTCAGAATAGACTTGGAAGGAGAAGAATCTGAAGCAGAAGCTCGCCAACAACAAGAACTCCGTAACAAAAATAAATCAACAGTCGTTCCCACTTCTTCACGAAGAGGTCCTAGGATCAAGTTCACTATTGGCAAGAAAGATACCCAGTCTATCCCAGAGATAGAAATCATGGAATCTAATCCATCTCGCTCTAAAAGTAAAAATTATATTCCAGAGGAGGTAGATTCCGATGAAGAAGGAACTTCAAGTGATCAATCCGCTGAAGATGAAGATTCAACAGAAGCAGACTCCGATGCAAAAGAGGTTTCTGAAAGCGGGCAAGAGTCTAAAGAAGATTCTGAAGAAGGATCTGAAGGTGATTTCAAAGGTGAACCAGAATCAGAGAGACAAGAGGGTGATCAACAGGAACCCGAGCATGATCAAGAAAGAACTACTTCTCCTCCTGAGAATGTAGTTGAGGAAATTCCCAGAATGTCATTGCATGTGACTTCCAATGTTCCTCATACCCCTCCAAATTTAAGAACTCCTCCACCTCTTGTTCCTTCGTCACCTATTCCTACCACATGCATTCGTGCAGCTGAGCTATCCACTATCCCTACAGCATCAACCCCGCTTGATACTCCCTCGGTGACAAGCATTCATACGATTGATATACTGTCAAGTCCTCCATTGTCCATTCCTAGCCTATCTTCACCAACATATGATATCACTTCTGAAAATGAATTCAATCGTTTCATGAATGAGTCAATGCGTGATCAGCTCAATGTGCAAGCTTCAAGAGCAATGATGACAGACACTTCTCCTATTGTCACGATACCCATGGTAACTTCAGACGTGACAATAACTTCAGAAGTAACGATGACAGTTGAATTGACAGTAAATCTAGAAGTTCACACTTCCTTTCTTCCCCCTTGGCTAATATCTCAAGTGTCGAAGCGTAAAAAGCAAATGATTTCTCCAGAGGAGCTCGACCTTGAAGAGATAGTCCTTCCAAAGGCTAAAGGGAAGAAAAAGGCAAAGGTATACTCAAGGCTGAACGTTGATAAGTCTGGCCACAAGTATGTAGATATTGGCATACCACCACATGAAGAAGGTGATGTCAATATGGAAGACTACACGGTGACAAAGGTCCAGCTTGGCAAGGTTACCAATGAAAGTGCAAAGGCCGATGCGCAAGTCACTTTGGATATCTTGGCTAGAAGACTGGATAAAGTAGAGCAAGCTCGCAATATGTACAAACAGAGGGCAGAGCATTATGCCACTATTGTAAAGAGACTTGCAGGTTCTCCAAGTAATGCACAACTGCTGATAGTGGTAAGTATTGAAGACCCAGTTGTCAAGAAAGCTGAGAAGTTCACCTCCAAAGATAGAGTGTTGTATGATTTTGTTGAGAAGATCATTGAACACGGATCTCATATTATAATTGCTGCGGACGAGAAAACTACCTTGTTGGCCAAGCTCACCATAGAGCTTGATAAAGAAAAAAGTGTACTTTCCCAGGAGTGCAGAGACATGGAGAAATGCCTGTTGTCATGGTTGGAAATGAAATAGGTAAAGCTCAGTAAATTGGTGGAGGTTGGGGTAATTCCTGACAAAGAAAAGTTCATTGAGGTAAGAGAATCATTGAAACACCGAATTCAAGTAATTCAATCTCTTACGGAGGATCTCCACCAAGTACAGGAAGATGTCGAAGGACATCGTGCCATTCTTGAAAAAGGTATCAAAGAGTTTCCTGGTCAACTCCTTGAGGAGAATCGTATCTTCCTGCCGGCCACAGAAATATCTCAGATCTTCAAAGAAGCCATCATGAAATTGATTGACAGTTTAGACTTTTTAGAAGCCTCACTCAACGTCATTTGTGATACAAGGCTCACATTGGATAACCTGAAAACGCATCTTGACAGGTGCAAGAAGGTTCACTCATCTGCCATGAGATCGATCACGAGAATTCACACCATTGTGGATTACACCTTTGGTCCAGATGAGAAGTTTGTGCAAGAGACCAGGAGGAAATATGAAGACTTCTGCGCCCAAGGCAAAGAAACATAAAGCAGCCTCCTATTCTCCAGTGTTAGACATTTCCGGTGCATCCCTTTATGCATCTTGTAAATATTTCCTGACATCTTAAAATGTCTTTTTGTAAATTGTAATTACACCAAGCTCGAAGATGTAATCTTTTGAAAACAAATTACACTTTGACTTTGGTCAAAGTTAGGTGAGATCTCCTAAAATCGCTCACCCAACTTTCCTTAATTTCCTCAATTAGTTTCCTAATTTTTCTCATCCCTCTTTCTATATAATGTGAGGGATTTCCATTGTAAATTTATCCTTTAGTATTTTGCAATGAAGTGCTGCCCTTTTTGAAGCAACATTGTGAAACTTTGCATTCATGCTTTGTGAATGGAATTCGATCAATAAGAAGAGGATTGCAAACCAAACTTTGCGTTGGATTCGATACTTTTGTGAATTGATCTTATTTGGTGGTAATTAGGTGATGAAATCTGAAGGACTCTAAGTGATTTATGTAAACTTTGTGTTGCATCTATTATTTAGATTTGCATTTGTGTTTTTGTTTATCTTTTGGTTGAATAATCTACAAGACTTTGTCCTTGTAATCGTTCATGCTCTTGGATACTATTGTTGAATGATCTACAAGACTTTGTGCTTGTAATCGTTCATGCTCTTTGATACTTTTGTTGAATGATCTACAAGACTTTGCGCTTGTAATTGTTCATGTTGTTCGAGGAATTGCTACGTCTAAGAAGACTTTGTGCTTCTAACGTGACAAACGATACATTTTCACAGATCCAACATTGATAAAGCTACGGAACGACTTTGTGCCTTCGTGAGCTTTCCCTTTTACTTTATTTGTCTATTGTTAATTACTTCTGGTATCTCTACGCTTCGCTTTGACAAGATAGAGGTATTGGTATTACTGCTAGTTGATCATTTCAAGTTGTTAAGAATTGTGAACTTCCAATAGTGAAGCATTATAAACATCTTCTCTGAAAAAAGAGAGAAGGATGAATGTAACACACCCCCCCCCCACTTCATAAGTTTTGTGTACATTTTGTAATTTGTTTGTTTTACTATCACTTCTGTTAGCAGTAAGAAGGGTGCCTCCCCTTTCGGAGAGGAGAGATTTACATCTCACATAGCTGTGGCTGAAGTCCAAGTTGTGCAATCTATCAAAAAAGTTGATTACATAATTTTCACCCAACAAAACCCAAATGAAATTTATTTTGAGTCCTAAAAACTTGAAGATAGAAAAAGCCTTAAGAATGGGATTATAAATGCTCCCAAAGTGTTTAACACTTGTTACAATCATGAGATAGTGTCATAGGATGCCTTTCCTTGTTTCCTCCTTGTCCAAAACAATGGATATAAAATGATTTTTCTTTCACTTCAATGCCCCATGCTCCTCTTAAAACCTAGAATCCATGCTCAAAATGTTATATGAGATCAAGAAACAAGAAGATATGAGGGTTAGATGAATGATTAAGCATAAAAACCCTAAAATTTAGACTATGTTACAATGTGATTTGACTTTAGGTGAAAATTTGAAAATTTTAATTCTATCAAAGTTGAGAAACATCTACACCATTGGATAGATTATGAAATTATACCCCATTTCAAAAAAAAAGCTCTGAAAAAGACCAAAATATGACCAAGATACGACCATTTTAAGATTGAATGCAAAAGTAAGAAATCAAAGGCATCACCATTTGAAACACAGAGGCAACAGTGCTATTTGAGTGCAAACAGCAACCCTGGAATGATAGTGGTGTTGTTTGAGGATTTGAGTGGCACTCTGGTGAAACAAGCATCGCTCTGTGGAAAAATAGAGATAGCATATGCGTCACTATTTCCTCCAGCAGTGTTGTTTGACCTGGAAAGACAAAAAACATAAAAAACAATGGAAATGGCCAAAAAAAGTTTTAATTTTGAGATTTATGCCCTCCTCTAATGCCAAAATATGAATGGTGATCTTAGACCTACACAAACACAAACAAACAACACAATATTAGTTCATTATGCAAGTTAGAAACATCATTCCATATAAGATCCATTTAAAGCATGAAAATAAGAAATAAATTGAAGAACACAAATAAAAAAACTATTAAATCCTATTTAAATGCTCAAACTCTCAATCACGTGGGGGAATTGGTGCTATTTTGATGTGGAAAATAGCCATTTCCCAATTCCTTGCAAGCTTGATGTTGATCAATGGAGTTCCTTGTTAAAATTTTCCATAACCTAGCTATGAATTGATTAAAAAACTATGAAAATGGATGAACTTGATTCAAAATATGAAGATAATGACTTTGCATAAGTTGTGGATGAAAATGCATAAGATTGTGGATCCAAAATCAATATGAGATCCTTCTATTTATAGAAGAGAATGATGGAAGAATAAGCAAAATGGATGAATGTGGGATCAAACACCAACCAATAGCACAATGCCACTTGTCAACATGTGAGTGGAAAAAGGTGGAGCACATTTTGATGAATGTGCACATTAATGCTATTAGGTGGAAATTCAAAATTGGAGAAGTGACATGTTGGAGGGAGATAAAAGATGAATTAAATACCACTTGGCTCAAGAAAAGGACATGTAAGAGGCCTTTAATGCCTTGTTGGATGGACAAGTCCTTTTTGGGGGGAGATTTCAAATTTGAGGAATATTCCAACTTTATGCCTTTTTGAATGAAAATAGGAGATATATAAATTAATTAAATTGATTTTCATGAGCAAGTTGCAAAAGCTAGAGGGTTTGAGGGATTAGTGTTAGCATTAATCAGGGTTTGATTAACTTTAATGGAGATTAGCTGATTTGACATTGTGATTTAGATTTTAGGATTTAAATAAATCAAAATGAGAGGAATAATGATTTTAGACTTAATTAAATAAAGTTTGATTTATTTAACTATAGAGGATGGTGTTAGATTTAAATCAAATAAAGATTAATTTATTTAATTTAAAGGAGATGACTTTAGAACATAATTAAATAAAATGAATTATTTAATTAAAAGAAGAGAATAGGATTAATTAAACAAAATGATTTATTTAATTAATAGGAGATAATGATTTAATCAGATAAAATTGATTTATTTGATTAATAGATGAAATGTGATGAATTTAATCAAATAAATATTATTCGATTAAATGGTTAGTAAAGGAGATGATGCAGGATTAACTAGTGTTAGCAAAGCAAGATAAGGGGTATAGGATCAATCAATATATTTTACGTGTCTACAATAAGGTTATTTCCAACACTCCAATTCACATCATAGACCATCATTCCCAAATCCTTCAATCTATTGATTGGGACCAACAAAATAAAAATCTTCACAAAGAAAAATATAAAATTCAAGCCATTGAAGCTAATAAATCCAAAAATTAAAGTGTACACATAAATTTGAAATGGATCCAAGGAAAACTAGATCATGCAAAGCATCCAATCCAAATCCAAATCCAAAAGTCAATGAAATTATGGAGCCATCTCAAAAAGGACCTTTCATCACTCAAAAGTGTCCACCTCCTTTAAAACAATATTTGATACCACAATGGAAGGAGTATAAAATCGTTGGTCCCTAAGACACTCAAAATATCACATCCACGTTCCATCATCAACCATCTCAAGTTTGGAAAATAAAAAATACTACATCCAAACTACCAGGTAATTCATGGACATCTCACATCCCCCACCATAATCCAATAACTCGCCTAAAATCCAAAAATCCCAAATCCCACATTTACCATGTCATGGTAGTAAAAATTTACTATAAGGACTATAATAAAACTCTATCATGATGTGCATATTTAGATAAATACCTCTAGTATCAACAAGGATCATAGTAACATCCATGGGCTATATACGAGTTCTCTTATCTTGACAAAGCAACTCCTCAAGGCGAGACTTTATTGGCGCATTATGATAACAACATCTACATCAACACCACCAAGTGGTACCACATAGTTGATAATGTTGAATGCACAAGAAAACTAAGAGGGGAGGGGTGAATTGGTTATATACTATAATATCAAAACCCTCATAAACATTCAAATCTGCATTAGCTCTTAAACACTTAACAACTATTAAACCCTTAGCATGCATTAGTAGAATATAAAAATGAGAAGCATTAATGCAAACATATCCATACACATGAGAACACCAAATTTATGTGGAAAACTGAAGGGAAAAACCACAGTAAGGATCAACTCACAATATAAATTAATTACAACATCGAATACAATAGGCTCACTACCATAGGGCCCACTACCCAAAAGAAAGAAGGGCTCATCACTAGATTATAAAGAAGAATAAATAGTATTGTTACAATGAGAAATCCATCTTAGAACAACAAAGAATGTCCACAACTACAACTATGCACCATCAGTAACCTCCAGCTCATTGCTATCAAAAACTCCAAGTATTCTACAAATGTAGACCGTTCTGCTCACTACATTGGAGTCATAAGCATTAAGCTCAAACTTTAGATCTTTGCATCTAATTAAATTTACATCTCAAAATATCCTCACATCTACACACACTTCTCCAACAATTCACCTTTCCTTTATACCATTCACAACCTTAGAAACATCTTTCAAGGTTGGCTATGCACATCAAACATGCAAATTAAAATTAGATCGACACCAAAACATTCTCATGGTGGAGAGGAATGAAGGTGGACTACATCACACCTTAACTCAATCCCAAATCCACATACACACATTGTACCAGACTTCCACAAACACCGAATCACATCTACAATTAGTATAAACACCCAAGATCATTTGAACCTGTGTTAACACCACTAAACATTTAAGTACATGCTTCATCAAATCCAAAGACAACTTGATGTCCATAGACAACACTTGAACATAATCTAGAATATTTCATTAGCACCCTGAAATCCAGCAAATCCTTCACAACATCATACACCTAAAGAACATAATCATTTTGTACACCTAGTTAACCTTCCACACACTATAACACATGAATCCAACCTTGCAAAGAACCACAACTCAAACAACTTAGACTGAAGATAGATATGAACAATTTATAAGAACACTCTCAGATCCACAAGACCAAAAACCACAACACGGAGAAATATGGAGAAAAACCATTTCTCCCAGACACCACTACATCATAGTTCACATGCACTGGTGAACACAACTTCTTCTACCAAACGATCTAGAACATGAAACTCTAGAGATAACACCTTTGAATACCTTTGATCAACATATCCAAACCACATAAGAAGATCTTCAACCATGAAGAAATTTTGAGCAAAACACTGAACACTACTCTGCCACACTGAACACTCTTTACCACACTATTTCCTCTTTTATTCAAATTTTCTCAAAATAAATTGGAAACCAAGCACCACAAACACTATCTCAACATTTGCAACACTCCTCTTATCATCTCAACTACAAAAGAAGTTGAACCTCCACAAACATATGCTCATCAAAGCAACACTAGAGGTTGACATCAATGAGACTACTCATTACAACATAATGCAACCAATCAAAGCATCTCCCTAGGTTGACATCAATGCAACATCAAAGGTCTATTGACATAAATAACAACACAAACTTCCAACAAATAACTATTCAATTCCAAAACAATAAAAAAAATCAAGAAAAAAGGAAAAAAGTAAAGATACAAAATTTATCCTCTAGCGAAAACAATTCTTATGGTGCTTTGGACAAGTACAATGATGAAAACCCATTCATGGGTGTCATACATAAATTTGATTACCTATGTGTACCATTCTAATTGTGAATGTCTTATCTCAAAAATCATTCCATTTTATCCTAACACCACTATCCATCCAATCCATTCCACTTTCATCTATTTTCCCTATCCACCTTGATCTTGACAAATACTAGGGGCATATACTTCAAAACATGCTTTTGGAAATTTTTTGACATGTTCAGTTCCTTTGACCATATATACTATCGCATGTCATACTATCACCTACATAACACTATCTAAACATTTAGCTTGGGTCAAACATGTTATGCTATTATGAGATAGTCCTTGGAAGTAAAATCCATTATCCTATATCTATTTGCATAATTCCTATCCTTCACATATCTATTTCAATCACACTAGTCCATTCATCCAATCATAGTGTCTCATACATTTCTAGACACTGGGGGTGGGTGATTGCATCCTGCTTTGGAAAAAATATTGATATATGTCTTCTAGCTCACTTTGTGATTTGGACACCTTCCAAAAATCCAAAAAATAAAATATCTTGAAAAATAAATAAATAACACCTTCAAGCATTTTCCACCATTCCATCAATACCAATCTAGATACAATCCCCAATAATCTCATCTTGCTTAAACTCTAACATGATATCAAACCATATAATAGATTTTGTTCCTAGCTTGGCTAGAAATCTTGATCCATCTTATCCAATCAATCATTATCAGGATGAATTCTTCCCAATCATTATGTTCTTCCTATCTTAACAACACTATCCTTGCATTGTTATTATCATCAACAACATTATCACCATTATGAATCAATCAATTGAATCAATCAACTTTAGCTTGGCTAGTGAAAAAATCTCAAAAGGTCTTTGATATCCCTACCCATCCATATCTCTTCATCATTCATCACCATCATTATCATTACCATTAAATAATCCAAAAACACTAAATATTCAAAAAAATCCAAAAAAGCATCAATATTCCAACAAAGTGTTTGATTGGAAAAGGGATCTAGGTCTTAAATCACACATCCTAATTTTTGAAGGATTAGAAATGAACTCAAATCCATTTGACTACAAACCTGGTAGGAAGAGTTAGAATATGAATCAGGGTTCTAATCTTTTTTTGTGGGGATTTGTGTTGTTTGATGGTGTGGTGATTGATTTGATGATTGATGAATTGATTAAATTTGAAGATGTGATGATGTTCCTAGGAAATCTACAAAAATTTAGTAGTTTATTATAATTTTTAAGAAATTGAATGCAACAAGACAAACAAAATTCATAAATATAAAAGCTAGAAAAAAAGGAACCTAGGGTATAAACTTGGTGTAGATTTAGCCAGTCTAGGGCATGGTGTGCCCAAAACTTCCCTTCTTTCTTGCAAGATCTAAAAACATAGGTCTGAGTTCCCTGGTCTATAGCTCTTATCCTCTTGACGTCACCATTGGAACTTCATCTATTGATGAGAAAATCTAGTTTCTATGTCTTGACAACTTGTAGGCTTGAATGCATGAATGAACAATTAGTCCTTCATCTTCCTCCAAATATCTTTAGATTTGAAAACTTGCACATAGAATGAAGGGGGAAGGGTTGTGTCATATAGGGGCTCACCTAAGTCAAACGCCATTTTGATATTTCTACCTCCACAGTGGCTATGATGATGTATAAAGAGAGATTACCCTCAGTTGGGAAGAGGTTAAATGATAATAAGTAATAAATTGAAAAATTATTGCAACTCACCACTCAGATTTATATTCCTTGATGGATTAAAGCCATGTACTCATCACCTTCAAGTAGAATTTGATAGCTTGATTGAAGTCCTACAAGTGTTAGAGCTCAAAAATAAATGATCACAAAACATGAACAAACTTACATGAAAAAATGATCAATGGTTGACATGAATAATTTTTTCTAAATGATAATAATTGTTCTCTTGACTGCTCTTGAGTGATCAAAAATAATTTTAATTGCTTCTCCAAAATTGCTTTATGTTTCAAATGTTGAAAATAACGTGTATTTATATGCAATTCTTCTAATTTTTTGAAAATCAAATGACAATAGCCAACAATTAAAATTGGAAATTTGAATAATAAAATACCAACACTGACATATTCAAATTGGATCCAAAAAGAGGTAGTCTAGGGCATGGGGTTCCCTAGACCAAACCCATTCTTTTCAAATCCCAAGGTGTCAGGGGAAAATATTGAATGCTTATTTTTATTTCCCTTTGTTTGATTTTCTGAATATGTTTATAAAACAGGTAATTAAATGCATTATTAGGTCCAAGAACAAAGGGGGGTGAAAAACCAAGTGTGAAATTGTCAAGGGTGACAATTTTTGATGCTACACAAAGAACTCCAAAATATAACATACACAATATAATCCACCATATCTATAATAAATTTTCATTGACTGGACATGACACTTAAGCAAGAACAAACTATGCAATACCTAAAGACATTGAGCATTCACAAAATAATTGTGAATAAAAAGATCTTGTTAAACTATCTACAACCTATTGATCTATTGCCAAATAAGCTTTAAAAATATTATGTAAAATATCATGCCTTAATGGATGCATCCTTCCAACAATAGGTATTATCCATCTTGAATACATATCTCTTGGCAAGAAAGTATTATGGCTATTGATCTATTTGGTCAATGAGTCCTATTATTGCTTGACTTATCATATCGTATTATTCCAATGTTCCTTAAGGATATCTTAAAATGATTAGAGGAGAAAGAATGGGGCAAGGCCATTGTTTTCATATATTTTATTTGTGGAATTTTCTTATTGTATTACTAGGGCATGTATGTTCCTTATGTGTGTGAGATGAACTTCTAAAATTGAGAAACTTCATTTGTATTTAAGGTCATTTAATACCTTTTTTGTACTAGGGATATCATTCTTTGAAATCATTTCCCTCACATATTCCAACATGGTTCTATCATGTCTAGCATGAACAAGGACACTCCTTGTTTGTAGAGTCAATTTCTATGTAAAGGATACCAAAGTGATCTTGATTTGTCATACCTTCGTGTACATATATCCATTTTCCACAATCAGCTCTATGATGATAAAAAAGAACAAAATAGAAAGCACACTATCTATCAATGTCTATCAACATCAATCTATTTCCATTCATCTATCTCAATTATATTCATTTCATCTTATTCATTATCCATCCAATTATGTGATATCAATCAAAAAATAACCATATCATCACTATCTCCGACCATATTAAACCACAATCTCATTACCTCCTCTCACCCCACCTTCCTCCTCATCCAAATATTTCTTATCCTACTATTTCCATTTTCTTCACCTCTATCACATCTATCCAACCCTTTTTGAGAGTTTGACCTAAAATTTTCATTTTTATGCCCACCTCTCAAGGGGGCATCCTACTTTCATTTCTTCATTCAACTAGGGTATGTCATCATAAATTATTTCATACTTTCTTTGAAACAATGCTATAAAAATAAATTATCTCAAAGAGAGGCAAAATGTAGACACCTAAATCTGACTAACATATTTCTACCAAAACATCATCATTTTCCATCATTAGGTATCATCAATCTATCTTTTCCATTTAATTAAACAATTTTATTATTTAATTCAATTATCTATTTCATCACTTTTCATCTATATTGATTAAATAATTAGCATTATTTAATTGATTTACTAATTATTCCTCTTTCCTAGATTAATTAAAATATTCATTATTATTTATTTATTTAATTTATCATTTCCCACTTCTCAAATTAAATAATTATTTTTAATTATTTAATTTATCCAATTATTCCTCTCAACATTATCCTCTTCTAAAATAAATAAAATTAATTATTTTATTTATTTCCCCTTTACACATGTAATTAATAATTAATGTATTTAATTATTTATTAATTACTCATGCATTTCCACCTCACTAGTCAACTCCCACTCGCTTTCAAATCACTTATCAATCAAAACAGTCTTTTATCCATTCTATCTTATCTAACTCATAGTCACTCACACTTCTTTGATTGATCAAATCCTCTTAACTAATATATGCACTCAATTCATTGAAATCATGCAGTCAGTTAACTATCTATAAATTCCTCTCATGTATTTCATCTATTGACCTACTCATTCTCTCATCAGATCTCAACCATTGATTGATATCAAGAAATCTATAAAATAAACCTATCATTCGTCAATTATCTAGCTCTCTCATCATTGCAAAAAAACTATACACATATTATCAATACTTGGTACTACAAAATCTAAGTGAAATTATCACTACACTTTTCTCCAAGGTGTAAAGAGGAGAACAATGGAGTTAAGCTAAGGAAAATTGTGTGGATTTGTGTGTGTGCATGTTTGTTGCACTTTATTATTATTACATGTTTTTCTTAATGCTCTATTGTTGTGATCTATTTTGAAATTGATTGTGAATTCTTTCATTTACTATTTATGTAACGCCCCGCCACGCAACCCTAGGGGAAGTTGCAATTAACTACTCAAACGAACTAATTTTTTTTTTTTGTTTAAGTACAATTAACATGCAAGTTCACTACCCATTTCCAACATCCCCTAAGGTTACGAGACTAAGTTTACTTAAACCCAAACAAGAAACATGAATTGAAACCATAACATTTAATTACTTACTAAATTAAATACACATACATTCCATACATGGTAAAATTACATCCAAGCATAAGAGATACCACATGTTTCCAATAAAAATAATGTACAATACGATTACAACTCTCATTCCCCGAATGAGGTAAATCCAATAAACATGGTTACAAATTACATCTTCCACCTCGATACAAATGAGGGGTAATAAAATTACAATAATCACTAAAAAGAATAAAGCAAGAAAAGAAACTGGATCCCACAAACTCTCCAATTGGAAATCTCGTCCACACGAACAAGAGGACGACCCAACAGATTAAGGTGCACGTTCCACCCAACCATGTGATATCTGAAGGCTCACCCCCCATGCTAGGAGATAGTATCAAGGATTCCTAGGCAAGACCATCTACCTCTAGACACAAGCTACTCAAAACTGAACTAAATTAAATATAAGTACATCACATAACACAATGGTTACAATGCTTCTAGAGTTAAATAATCAATTGCATCACTGATACAAACATGTTGCTAACTTAGGAGAAGTTTCATCACAATGTCACATGGGATATCTTGGTAAGTCTTCCTAGGTCCCGACCCCCATCTCGGTATATCTTGGAAACCTCTAACGACTCTCGGCCCCTCATGCAAACCAATGCGAAATCAGCTATCTCTCGGAAAGATGAGATAACAATCTTGCCATTTTAGGCCTTCTCATCCCATCCCAAGTCTATACAAGCCCTTCCATCCATGAGCGAGGAAAAATTAATCTTGTTAAGTGTTTGAAACAACCTAAACCTCTAATAAGTTCATTTACGTTATCACTGAATTAACTAACTTACAAAGAGTTTCCCTGACACCACTTTGTGTGTCGGCCCTCATTGCAAGCCACTCCTCTAAGACAACACATGGATTAACTTCACAACCCAAGGGTACATAAGTGCGACCTAAGGAGAATGACTCCCTATCCATGACATAAATTCCACACATCTTGTTCATGATAACCGGGTATCTAACTGTATCCAACAAGACGCACTACCCAAGGAAAAACAAAGGTTGACTATCACATTACAACAACCTCCGAAATCAAAAGAAACCTAATCTGGAAGACTTACATAACACAAAACTCGATATTCCCAACTTCACGAAAGAGGGAGATTTCATAACGGAAAGATAAAATAGGCAAATCATTATCTTACTTTAGGATTTCCTAAATCCAAGCAAGGCAATAACATATTGCATGTAATCAAATAAAATAATTAACATCGTTTGCAACTACTCAAAAGTAATTAAAATTACAATTGCAATATTGAGGAATTTAAAACTAATAATTTAACTCCCTATTTCTCCAATTACCCATAATAATCAAAATCAACTTTTCAAATACAGTCATTTAAAGTTCATTTAATTTCAATCTATAATAAAAGAATAATCATTTTAAAATTCATATATTTAAATAACTAAATACCATTTAAATATATGCCTCAAAAAAAAAAAATCATCTTTATATTCCAACTAATTAAAAAGTAATTCCCTATTATTTAACATATAATATATATATATATATATATATATATATATAATATATATATATATATATATATATATATATATATATATATATATATATATATTTAAATAATAAAATAAAATATTTATTTAAATTATAATATTATATATATATAATATATACATATATATATATATATAAATATATAAATATTATATATTATATAATATATATAATATAAAATAATAATAATAATAAATAAAATGAAATTTAATTTTTTTTAAAAGCAAACTTTTTTCCTATACAAAGGGGAGGGGCTGAGGCCAACTTTGGGCTAACGCTAGGCGTGTGTGTGTGGGGCCCCCCCAATATACCCTAATACAATTTTTATTTTTTTATTTTTTTTATTCTTTTTTCAAAAAAATAAAATAACCTCCCTTGTCTTGCACAGAAAAAAAATTCTATGTAGAATTTTTTTAACAAAAACATTTCCAGAATGCTAAAAAATATATATTTATAATATATGTTTGAATATATATATATATATATCAAGAATATATATATATATATTCAAACATAGTTATAAATATATACCTAAATTCCATTTACAGACAAATTGTGCAACTTCTCAACAGAATTTTTTTTTGCAATAAACTAATTTCTCATCACAATTTCTTGGTTTAAATTTCAAATTTGATAAGAACCATTTCAAATCCAAAATAGAGTTTTTTAAATATCATTTTGTTTCTTTCCATTTTTTATTGTTGAAATTGAAGATTTATGTTGCAAGCTTTGTTTTTTAACAACCAATCTAAAATTCTTCAAGATTTAAACAAGGTTTTCAAATAAATGTTGCAACAAATTTTCAAATTGAAAATGCAAATTTCTAAAAACAATAAATAAGGAAAACCTGTGATCTGAAGCTTGAAGGAGAGTTTGAAGAAGAAAGTTGAGCTTCCCTGCAAGAAGATTTCCCAAAGCTTTTTCCAAATCCTCACCCAAAATCCAAAATGCATCAACAAAACATGAAGAACTCTCCTTCCTTTTTCCTCACAGCCAAATTTTTAAGAATGAAAAAACTTCCTCTATTTTTCCCCAAATTTGGTCAAATACCCTAAAAATATCCTATCCACCATAGTTATTGCTCCTCTTTCTATTTTGGAGATATTTTATTTTTTTGAAATTTAAAACTAAAACAAATTTCTTTCAACATGACTTTATTTCATTATTTCATTTTTTTTTTAATTTCTATTTCAAATGAATTTAAATGCTTTTAAACATTTTCATTTCCAAAAAGAATTTAACTTTAAAAATCTTCTTTTCAAAAACTTTAACACTTTTTTTAAATTTTCATTTCAAAAAAAAGAATTTAACACTTATAATTTCCAAATGAACAACTTGACTTAATCCCACACAATTAATTTAAATAATCAATAAAATAAATATAATCCTAGATTAGATTATTTTATTACTTAAATTAAATTAATTAATAAATGAAGTAACATTTCTAACACTACAACTAGATTTATTTAATAAACAACCCAAATACAAAAAGCCATTTATTTACCCTTTTTTTTTAAACTTGAAATTAAATAAATCAAGGAGAGATGAACAACAAATAAGCAACTTAACCTGACTCAAACCTGACGACACACTATGACTAGGGTGATGACTTGGCACGAGAAACCTAGCTACTATCTCCCAATCAAATATTGTTGGCCAATGGACACACTCAACCTGGAAATTAGGTGGAGTCGATGTCCTATACCTATCAACCTACAAACAAAGAGTATATCGAACATGCATATATATATGATATAGTAAACACACCGTGAAGAGGAAATCTCAGAATCGTAGGACACTCGCAAGCGAGTGATACAATCTCGTCCCCTTCACCAATACAGGCTTACTAACTGACAAGCCTAACATCGATAATATAATCAAAAGCATAAAGCATCATTAATTAAATATCTGCTAGGCTAACTCAAAGCATACCATAATGATAACATCAAAGTAAAATACCATCACATCAAAATATAACATTCGCATCACTTAATAGTTTGCGATCAAATAGTAACCAAGTACCATAGGCAAGTAATAGCAGAACAAAGCATAACAAAGAAAACACTATCCAATCAAAAGAGCCAAAATGGAGGGGTGCTACAATTTATCATTCCATTTTACAACCATTAAAAAGGTCATATAGTAACTGATAAGGGTTTGTAAGAAAAATTTGTATCATCTCCCCCACCTAGATTGGTGTATGAATTTGTTTCCACTTACTTGGATTCCTTTCATAATTCTACCAATAATGAAATATCATCATTATTCTTGCACCTTATTATTTCAATGGATTCAAGGGTAGGAACTTTGATGAATAAGGAACAACATCAAAGCTAACCAAGACATTACCCTCTTCTAACTTTTTTTCCTTTATGAAATTCACAAATGGGTAGAATCCTTAATTAAGGAAACATATTTATCAATCAATAGGGTAATCAAATTAGCTAGGAAGGTCTAATCTTGTAAGTAGGGAAGTTGATGGTGTACATAATGGCTCCTAGAGGAATGTTGATCTTATGGATTTTTGGGACATCATAAATGTAGGTGGTGAGATCTTTAGAAGGGATGTGATGGTTCTCTATGTTTTCATAAAAAATAAAAATAAAATATTTTTTGAATTTTTTTATTAACTTGTAAATGTGACTGTGGGCTAAGATTTTATATATTATTCTATCAAAAATGTGATTGAGATTGAGCATCTTTAAGACATAGTTGTTTATGTTTATAATAAATTTGCATTTCCCTTACTTACCTTGACAATAACTATGTTTTTGTTTCTCTTTAATCTCTTAAAAGTGTAAAGATCAAATTTGGTAATATTATATTTGGGTGGTTTGGGATGTCTAAGAGAAATGTCATAATCTTATCTAATATCCTTAGAAAATATATGGGAAGGGATCTAACTACATTTTTTATTTTGATCAAGAAATCAATGTGAGGTATGGAGGGCGATGTGAAAATGAAACCAAGGTCATTATTAATAAATTTTAATACTAGAGGATCAATACAAACATGGGAGTGGTCATATACAAGTTTATTTTCCTAATATTAAATAATTTTCGAATAGGTTTAGAGGATTCTAGTAGAGAAATGGGATTACAAAATTCTAACAACTCTTATACAAGGGTAATTTTAGCTTGTGTGTATTAGCAAGGTGGAAAATAAATATTAAGTGTCATGTTCTTATGAGAATAAGGGATCAAAAGTAGAGAAAAATATTAAGTTAGAAGAAAATATCATTAAATGGTTACTATCTAAAAGGATAGAGGGTGTGGGGTTGGTAAGAGAAGTCAACCCCAAGGTGCAATTAGTGTGTGTCTTGGATAAATGGGGAATAGAATCTACAATCGGTAGAGGGTAGTTGGAGGAAATGATATTTTTTATGAGCAAGATTTGTTAATACCTAATAAGGATCGGTCACCATTATCTACATTTATACTTTCAATCTTGAGATAGCTTGAGGAGTGGTTACTAGAAGAAGTTGTGGCACTATAATTTTATAGTTGACAGAGATATTGTTAGGAAAAAGATTACTAAGAATCTGGGGAAGGGTGGTCTAATACCAAGGTTCCTTACAACTAAAAAAATATGGTGGATTGACATACTTAGGAGCACAACTGGTATGGATATGGACAATGACTAACCATTATAATATTTACATATAGATTGGCAAGGATAAATCAATCTAGAGGGATTGTGACACACAAGGTAGGATGTCAAAAATGGGATGGAGTTTTGTGAACCAAATAAAAAGGAGAGGAGAAAGGGAAATTTCTATTGAATAAATAATTATTGATTTTCTTCTATCACTTTCACCAATTTGACCCATGGCCCTTACCTAAGATGATGTGTCTAGAAGAATTCATATGTCTAGATGCAATGAAGATACCAATTCAAGATGAAGAAAGGACAAACATGAGAAAAAATAGTTGATAGAAACACTCATGGATTTAATGATTGATCTTGTGAGAGATAGTCCAACTCGATGGAAAATATGTTTGATAATATGGATTCAAATATGGTGAAAATATGAACAAAGGAAGGGATGACATGGGAGTCTAGATTTTTTTTTTAGAAAAGCTAGGTCTATAATTTATCTACTAACTTGATTCTCGTAATCTTGAAATGCTTGGATTTTTAACGTATTTTCATCGCATTAAGGGTATACATTAAAAATATATTATTTTCATAACCAATATTACTAAACATGAATGATTTTATACTGAATTGTGATATTTTTTAATAATATCAGTATTTCATATCACATCCCATTAGGATGAAGAAAACAAGAAAAAAGAAATTGTAGACATGATCTTACTAAATAGAAGGAGAAAAGGATGGGAGAAACAAAAAAAGAGACTACAAGAGGACATAAAAAAGAGGGAATTGTTGATAATTCCCAAAATTAAAAAGATAAAAACAATTAAAAAAATAAAAAATAACAAGAATATAACTTAACAAGAATTGATAATAATACCAATGAAAAAATTTAGGCTTGTTAATATTGGAAACAATAGTATCCTTAAATTAGTATTAAAATTATAGAATTAATACTCTTTAAAAATAATAAAATAAAAATTCAAGCATAAATATATACATGCAAATTGTTGCCATGGGATAACTCCTTTTGATTAAATAGCTTAGAGAAAAAAACCTCAAGTTGAAGAACTATGTATTATAATTGTTTCCATCTAATTCTTAAATTGTGCAAAATAAATAAAAATATCTCCTTGAAATCTTAAAGCCTCTATTTTATTGCAAATATAGTAGATTAATGTGACAATCCATGAATCTTTTATGTTGCTCCAAACTGCACTTCATGAGTCCCATTGTGAACAACAAATGACACTCTCTCAATCCTACATTTTCTATCATCAAAACTCTATAAAAAAACCCTCTAATGTCTCCCATAAGAAACCTTCAATCATAATTAAAAACAACCATAAATTTACATAATTTTACTATAAGTTATATATGTATTTATTCATAGCCAATTTTCCATACATTTTTACCCCCATGTTAACATCAATGATCATCATCAAAAACTCTTCTACTATGATATCGTCATGAACATATCCTTCAAATAGTTTGAGGCATACTATGACTTTGATAGAACCTTCAACTAAAGGGATGAAAATATAAAATATTATTCCAATCTACTTCAAGAGATATATTATTCTACATATAAATTATTCCATACTTTCCATTAATAAAGTCTTCATTATTCTACATAAACTGCACCGTAAGATCCTTTAATATTTTATCCTCAAGACATCATATAGTCAATGGTTGTCTAGGAATTTCTCTCATCACATATATCTCAAGTTCTCCTAAATGGGTATTGCATGCCTATTTACACCAATAAACCTACTAAAATATTCCCATTCATTTTTTCATTTGACATAATTATCTCTTCAATCTACTCAATGTCAAGATTTGTGAAGAATTATATAGCGATGTTAGATTCCCAATATACATGCTTAATAGTAAAATATTCCATTTTGAACCAAAATAGGATTTGATCAATTCATCATTTTCTTCAATTTCTAGTTAATCACATTTTATTGCACTAATGCAAAACATAGATTCAGTCACCTTCTATGTATGTAAACTTTAAAGCTTTAGGGAAAAAAAATTGATACTACCCAAATGAGGATTATTTCCTCTTTTTTATGATGAAACTTGCTCCTAAGGCCCCTAGATTACCTTGAGAAGACCCATCAAAAAAAGTCTTTAGTCTTCCACTTGAAAGGGCCAACCACTTATCTTTCCTCATTTTTCTTGAGAATGGTCATGATTGTTTGTTTTGAAGAAAATCCAATAGGAAATTTTACCAAAACTCATATATATAAAGGGATTCAAGAGAATAAAATTTGATTTTAAATATTTTTATATATTACTAAAGGGAATATTAAAGATTCGTTCATTTTTTTGAAAAATTATCTATATTGAAATAATTTATAATTTTACAATGAATAAAAAAAATAACTTGATTAATAAAATATGCAAGTAGGGTAATGATGCAAAATTTTGAAATAATTATAATTAACAGGATGAAAGAAGAGAAAAATATTGGATTAAAATTATAACTTAGACATAAATAATATATAAAAGGCTTGACATTTGTATAAGGAAGAGTATAAAACTAATATTTAAAAGTTAAAGAGATAAAAGAAATGGACTAAAAAAATGAAGTTATAAGATAAAGGATAGACCATATCTCAAAAGGAGGAGAAAAATGATTGAGATTAAACTTTACTACATACAATGGGAGAGAATGAAACATAAGGAAAATGATAAGGATGGTTCACAAGATAATACAATGTGGAGCCATCAAGAATGAAAGGGAAGGGCATGAAGAAAAAATAGAGGGAGGAAGCCATGAGAGGAGACTAAAAAGAAAAGAAGAGATAACTGTCAAGATAGGAAGAAATGTGGTTTCTAAGGTGGTTGAACATTGGGTTCTAGGGGAAACTTAAAATTCACCCATCTTCACAATTAAGGTTAATATGGTGTTTGCAAATTTCTCTAGCCTCTTTAATCACAATGTCAAGATTTGTGAGGAATTATTTAGCCATGCAAGATTCCCAATATACATGCTTAATAGTAAAATATTATATTTTTAACCAAAATGGGATTTGATCAATTCATCCTTTTCTTCAATTTCTAGTTAATCTACTCAATGTCAAGATTTGTGAGGAATTACATAGCCATGTAAGATTCCCAATATGCATGCTTAATAGTAAAATATTCCATTTTTAACCAAAATGAAATTTGATCAATTCATCCTTTTCTTCAATTTCTAGTTAATCACATTTTATTGCACCGATGCAAAACATACAGTTAGTCACCTTCTATGTATATGGTTTTGATGTATTTTTTCCCATATATTTTTAGACCTTATGTAAACTTTAAAGCTTCCAACTTGGCCTCATTACAATTAATAGAAAAAAAAAATGATATTGCCCAAATGAGGATTATTGCCTCATTTTTTATGATGAAACTTGCTCCTAAGGTCCCTAGATTACCTTGAGAAGACCCATCCAAAAAAATATTTATTCTTCCACTTGAAGGGGCCAACCACTTATATTTCCTCATTTTTCTTGAGAATGGTCATGATTGTTTTTTGAAGAAAATCCAATAGGAAAGTTTACCAAAACTCATTTATATAAAGGGATTCAAGATAATAAAATTTTATTTTAAAGATTTTTATGTATTACTAAAGGGAATATTAAAGATTCATTAAAAAATTTAGAAAAATTATCCATGTTAAATTAATTTATAATTTTACAGTGAATAAAAAAATTAACTTGATTAATAAAATATGCAACTAGGGTAACGATGCAAAATTTTGAAATAATTATAATTAGTAGGATGAAAGAAGAGAAAAAAATATTGGATTAAAATTATAACTTAGAAATAAATAATATATAAAAGGCTTGACGTTTGTATAAGGAAGAGTATAAAACTAATATTTAAAAGTTGAGAGATAAAAGAAATGGACTAAAAAAATGAAGTTATAAGACAAAGGATAGATCATATCTCAAAAGGAGGAGAAAAATGATTGAGATTAAACTTTACTACGGACAATGGGAGAAGAATGAAACATAGGGAAAATGATAAGGATAGTTCACAAGATGATGAAATGTGGAGCCATCAAGAATGAAAGGGAAGGGCATGAAGAAAAAATAGAGGGAGGAAGCCATGAGAGGAGACTAAAAAGAAAAGAAGGAAGAGATAACTATCAAGATAGGAAGAAATGTGGTTTCTAACGTGGTTCAACATTGGGTTCTAGGGGAAACTTAAAATTCACCCATCTTCACAATTAAGTTTAATATGGTGTTTGTAAATTTTTCTAGCCTCTTTGAGTTTTCTCTTGAACTAGTTATCTTCTTTGACCAAGATTTGAGTTCCCTCCAACTAGACAATATATTTAGTGATGGAGGAATGTGTTTGTAAGAGTGGATTTTAATAATAACTCACATCTAATGTTGACATTATACTCCTTGATCCTAGTGCTAATGGAATGAATAGTCTCACCAATGTAGGGTGTGCTACAAAAAATAAGAATTCTAATTAAGAAGAGCTTTTGAGGTTCTTAGGCTAGAGGATAAGGTTTCTTATAGTAAATATGGTTGCTAAGGTACATTTAAGGCCTTATTTATGAAGTATCATGGAAATAATGTTGGAAATCCCTTCAATTTAACTTGGATAATGCAACTAGGATGACATCGAGGTTGACTATTTCACCATTATTTCTAATCATATTTTTCTTATTTCTATTTTAGCATATGTAGGTTGTTTAGGTTTCTAAATTAGATGAAGCCTTGTCCATAATTTTTAATGTTTATCCCAAGATGTTGATGTTAATGGTTCTTTCCAATTACATTAAATGGGAAACCGATTTTTATTAATGCAACAATATTATTTCAGTAAGGTAAATGAATTATGAAGTCTCTATTTCAAATTAAGTTTTGACAACTCAATTTCAAATTTTAAATATTATTTATGTCATCCTTTGATGTTAAATGCCTTGATATCAATATATTGTAGCTTTTTCCAAAAATATGAGGGACAAAATCCAAAGCATGAAAACTAAGGAGCAAAGGGAACACAAAAACTAAATATATGATCAAACCTATTTCACCAGTAAACAACCATTTACACCCTACTAACACCCAAGATGACCTTTATTTTAATACTTGATCTTTAAAAAAAAAAATCATTTTTTTTAAAAACTTCTACTTTGATTTAGCTATGTGTATCATTTTTCCTTTTATCCTACACTCAAAATTGACATGATTGTAACTAGGACAATGAGGGTGAAGCATCCATAAAACTTTAATACTTTTATTTTCATTTTTAATAACCAACTTCCAAGCCTCTATTAGAGTTGATAGTGAACCCAATAGATCCTAGAAATCACCTACAACAAAAATTCCTCACATCTGAAGAGAAAAATCCATTGATATGCTCATGCAACCTTGAGAAGAGATGATCTAGAAAAATAACTAATTGTACAATGAATTAATCTCAGGAATGAATGATTACAATGGAAGATGAATGCTTAGAAAATAAAAAAAGCAAACCCTAGATATGGGTTTGATTATATTGAGACAAGTATCATCATCTAATGCAATGATACATGTGCCAAATATAGCTCAATATAATATAAAAACTCCTAAGTTTAGCTTAATTAATTACAGTAAAAAGGTATCTAATAATTAATTAATTATTAGGTGATGACCTATTTACTCTAACACCCCATTAATATTAACATAGGGAGAAACTAAACAATTGATAAAAGATGCAATGATGGATGCAAAATGGGTCCCGACTACAAGGCCTAATGAGATACCCATGAACAAGCAACTAAAATCTCTCATAACTGGAGAAAAGGAGAAAACCTCATGGAAAAAAATCCTCTCTAGAAGATAGATAAAAGATGAAATAATACATATGATAAAAGAATGTAGGACTCAAAATGTCCCCCCAAGAGCTACTTTGATCATATAAGTACAATCAAGATCCCCCCATAGGAGAGAAAAGATGATACAACGAATCCCCCAAAAGGAAGTAGCTCCTCTACCAAAAGTGAATGCCCAAAGAAGAATATTGAAGATGATCCACCAAAGGAAAACGTTGTTCCTCCCCTTACAAAGAAACACATATAGTAGCAAATGTAGAAGAAACTCTCTCAAGAGAAGAGATCTCATGATGGATTCCATAGACAAATTCTCAAGGGTCCACATGTATGTATCAAATGAAGCCAAATTAAATGAAGAAAATTTGACAATTGTGAAGATACCTATAGAAAAACCTCCAAAGGTAATGTTGATGTGATGGAAGGTGGGTCATGGATATCATTAAAGAGGAAGTGAATATCCTCAAGTGTGTCCCCAATATTTGTAGTGTGTGACTCAACAAATAACTCTACAATGTCTAGAAAGTAGTCATCCCACAAAGTTGAAATTAAAAGACTCTAAACATCTTGCTAAAATGAAATGATCTATGAAGATGAAGGAGGTGTAGGAGGAGTAAGCTCAACATCATGAACCAAGGTGGATGATGGAAGTATACATAGACCTTCAAGTGATTGAACTTATCCTTATATATTTAATCCACTCTAGATGTATGAGAATGAAGACCAATCAATGATAGTGCAAGGTCATCTAGAGAAAAATGAGAGAAGGCATATAATCAAGAGACATGATCTATTGTCCCAATTGTAAGAATCTCTCTACTATGTAAATATTTGATAAGTAGTGAATTAGGTGTGAACTCTACTATCTTACCTACCCCATTGTATGCAATTTGATAGATTAAGGAGATTGGAAGATAATGAAGGGACATAAAGTACATCATAAAATGTGCCATCATCAACATATATGGATCCTTTCCCAATAACACTCATATGTGTTATTCCCCATAAAAATGTGTGGTAATGAGCAAGGAAAATATCAAGAGAACATACCTGAAGATGAAGCCATGTGATGTGAGGCTCTTGTTCATCAATAAAATATTTGTCGAACTATAGATTAATGGATGAAAAGAGAGCACGGTCTTTCATTTTCTCAACTCCAAGTCCATGTGCCATGGTGGCTGGCCTTGATTATGAAGGTTTTGAATTGGAAGAAGAGAATGGAGGAAACCAAATACGACTCTTTTGTAGAAGATGCTTTAGCTCATCACTCTTCTTTACATATCATTCTCATTGAATGTCATATATTTGTGTAATATGCACATTTTTATCGATCCTTCTTAGATGAGTCCCCTTTAGAAGAGAAAGAGGAATTATCTAAGATGTCCTATGAATGTGATTATTTGGCTGTCTCATTGAGTTTGGAATACTTTTATTTATGTTTCTTTTCTTTTCTATTTGAATACTTTGGATCTCTAGTGCCTAGTGATGTAATAAGAGCATGTGATTTGGAAGACTTCATTGAACCCATACATACCAAATTTGTTTGGTTTTGAGTGAGTGATGTAGAAAAAATTATCAAGTGAAGGCATAGTAAATTTGGAACCAAGTGCATCTCTCATGGCAGAAAATGTAGAAACGAAAATTGAATAATCAATACCAAGCTTGGAAAGGATGGAAAGAATCGAATGAGTATCCTCTTTTTGAATACCACATTGTGTCAACTATAATCTAAGAGACTTGAGTTTGGTGAAGAAGTCTTGTTCATTCTATCAAAATCTGAAGGAGTCAAGCCTATAAGCTCATTCTCCAACTGAAATCCTCTCATAGTATCTTGCTTCCCAAACAAGGACTTTAATTGAGTCTAGATCTGATTGGGTGTGGTGCAAGATTCAACATGAAAGAGAAGATCAAGAGACATAGACATGCATAATGTCCTAGAAGTTTGATCACTCCTATTAAACCACTTTCTCTTCTCAGCATTGGCTTGAGGTTCAAGTTTTGTACCAACGACCACTTTGTATAACCCTAATTTGTTTAGATGTATCTCTATTTATTTTTTCCAACCATAGTAGTTGTATGGAATGAGTGGAGCAATATGTGATGGATCCATGATGTAAAAGTATATAAATGAACTAATACAACAATATATACTCACTCAATGAAGAAAAATTCCCCTTTGATCCCAAAGGATGACCTATTTGCACGTTTTCAAAGAAAATAACTAAACAAGGAAAATCTGAGATCTAGTTGAAATAAAAAATACCTAGTTATTTTTTTATAAAAATAGGTCTAATATCTATGAAGAGGACTAAATCAACTTTTTGATGCCACTTAAATCGCAAAATCAGAGATATAGGAAAAGTTATGAGCTTGAAAGCATAAACTAAAGATTTGATTTTGAATAAGAATAAAATAAACTACCAGAAAAATTTGATTATGAGACCTACACCACTTGAAAATTCTCAAAATCAACTTTCTGACGATATCTCATTTTCCCAATTTCGACATCGTATGGCCAAGTTATGATTTTTGAAAAAAGGGTAAATTTAGCTAGCTGATAGTCAATGGACATGACCCTTCTAATTTGATTTCTAAAAAAACTAATCTTTGCTTGCAAAAACTAATAGATACCCATAAAATATTTTGATGCTACCAACAAAACCCAAAAAAAAAATACCAAAAAGAAAATCATGGGATTTGGTAAAGAAATAAACTTCACTTGTAGGGAAAATGGCCACACTATGCTATTTTGACATAAATTTTTACAAGATCCTCTCACTATCTATAGAATATAATAGATACCCATATAGTTTTTTGTGACTTTGAACAAAACCCAAAAATCATTTTTCTCAAAAATATGCCAAGGAAAAGATATTGGCCAAAATTATTGGATCTCTTAGAATTTGGATAGGAAGTCACAAATTTTGTGCTCTAATACCCTGTTGGAGTTGATAGTGAACCCCACAAATCCCAAAAATTACTTGCAACCAAAACGTCTATCACATCTAAAGAGAAAAAGTCATTGATATGCTCATGCAACTTTGAGAAGAGATGATACAGAAAAGAAACTAATTTGTGCAATGAATTAATCTAAATGTATGCTTACAATGAAAGGTGAATGTTTATAAAAGCAAAAGAAAAAACCATAGATGATGGTTTGATTAGATTGATACAAGTTTCATCATCTAATGAAATGAGACAACACATGTACTAAATTGATGCAATGGCATCCTTGATGCACCTTTTGATGCAAGCTTAAGTAATGGGTTATAGGTTTGAAATAGATTCAAAGACTCGACATACAAATTGATTGACAGATTGCCTTGCCCCACAAAACACCCTATGGTTTTTTGGCAAGAAAACAACAACTCAACCATGGACTTAGAAATTTCTTCCCCTCAAATTATCTCTAGAAAGAACCACATCTTAAATATTCTTGAATGCAGAGCTTTGGAGCCTTTTCTAACACGTTGGTTTTACCCTGTACTTCAAAGCTATGGAGGGATATAATGAGGAGCTCAGCTATAAATTTATAAACTCCTATAGAGATGGTGAGGTCGACATGGGTGGGATCCATTTCATTATGGATGCTAAACTAATAGCTAATGCCACGGGTCTCAAATATAAAGGAAAGAAAATCGCCAAGAAAAGTACAGGGAACTACTAGACCTATATTGACAAATTTTTTGAAGCCAAGGAAAAGGTACAAAGATTTCAGAACAACTATGCTAGGTTGTTACTCCCACCTCCTTACCACAATGTTATTTTTTTATGAAGCATTTCACTTTAGAGGGTCAATTTCAGTATGTGCATGGATACCATTTCCCCATCCTTAACCACATTCGACATTTGGAGAAAATCAATTTTCCTTTTTTCCTCCTTTCGTCGTTACAACAGAGCCTGACTAATGGAGCTAACCTGCCCCTACATCAGGTTTTAATTAGGGCCATCTACAAGTATGTCCTCACCACCACCCCGCAAATGAATTCCTTTCATAATCTATTGAGAATAATTCGTCCCCTAAAAGCTCAGTCAAAATTGAGCTATTGGAAAGTCGACCCCACTCCCCTGAGAAAGAACAAAAAAATGCAAGACCCCTATCCATAAAAAATTGGACCCCTCTTAGTCGACGCTCCTCAAAATTACCCATAAAAAATGCAATACTGCTCCCCTCTCTTCTGGTGTCAGTAAGAAATGAAAATTGATGATAAAAAAGCTAGGCTTTGATTCCCCAACCATTACAATTCCATATGATCATTATATTATCCCTAAAAGTGGTTCCACCGCCCTCATTGGTCGTAGGTCAACCCATCTTGCTCTGGATTCTTCTAAGGGAAAGGAAATAAGTAAGAAAATTAAAAAATTTGTTGATAAGAAGACAAAGATCCCTTTAGAGCTTGAGAACAAAAAAGGGAAGAGAGTTACTAGGGAGGAGAATGATATCTCCTATGAGGAGGAGTATGTCCCAGATAGTTTAGGAGAAACTAAGCTCTCATAGGAAGAGGTTTTGGTGTCCAAGGATATTGAGGACTCTAGTCAAGAAGAGGAAGAAGGTAACACTCAAAAGGAGGAGAATGTTGAGGATGAGGGGAAAATTTATAAAGAAAAGGGAAACATAAATGAAACCCCAATCGAAGTGGAAGCCATCAATATTGCCACTAATACTCCTCTCAATGCTAAGAATTTGAATGGTAAAAACACTAAAATTGAAAAGACTAAAATGGAAATGCTTGAAGAGAGGATGGAGCAACTCAAAAGAATGTTGTAGAAAGAAGATAATTCACACATGTTCCATGCTATAGAGAAGGCCATTGAGAATGTATGTAGAGTGATGGATCGAGTCATGATAAGAGTTGTGATGGGCAATATATTTAGGCAGGGTACGATTGAAAAGCAGTAGAGGAAAAAAGGAAACAAGGATGAAGTGGATCAATCCAGGGAGATAGAGACCAAGGAAAGCCTCGAGGAAATGGTGGAAGACCTGAAGAAGGCTTGGAGCCTTATTAAGGAAGCTTAATCCTCTGTTTTGTGTTTTGTTTTTTCTCTTTTAATGTCTTTGGTCGACTAGTGTTTTGGCTCTATTGTAATGTTTATCTTTGATAATGGCTTGGTAAGCCTGAACTGTATTTACATACTTTTAATCTCTAGTTTGAAGGTTATTTACTTGTTGGGAACTTACAACAGGCTATGCCTTCCTTATTATAATCTTTGGGTTGATGATAGTATGATTTGGTTAAAAAATTATTGGCACCCATATAGGGTTATTTGTTTTAATGTTGTTGGAATTGGTTGATGCTTGTTCTCGATGGTTTTGGTGAGGAGATGTAGTGTTGTTTCCTATTTTTTTGTCTCCTCTATTTTGTTGTTCTTGTCTGACTGTTACTACACTGGATAGTTTTGTTGTTTTTGTATGGGATCAGGGCCCTTACCCTGCTTATTTAATCAAAAACATAAAAAAATTCTCACTATTATAGAAGGGGGAGAAAATACTAGTAAATTTAACATTTTTTCTCATCAAACACTAAGTCTAGGTTGACTTGATGATGTGACAACCAGGGTCCACAAATATTTCTTCTTACCTTCTTATGGAAACAACATGATTTTTTTTTTATCTCCTACATGTTCCCACACCACTATCATTTCACTAACACTAATAATGATTATTACCATATTGCTACCATTCTACTAACACAAAGTAATAATAATTGAAAAACTTAATATAAAACTCACCTCATAATGGTTATTTCAAACTCTTGATTGGTAGAACAATAAATATGAATGTGTAATAGTGAAACCAATAATGAATATTTTTGAGGATTTATAAATATCATTTTTTTATTGATGGTTTGGAATAGTAAACCATCTATGAATGGGTTAGTTATTTTTCTAATTTTACAATTACTCTATTTTATCCCATTTTTTAATTTCTCTTTTCTTCATGCCCGTTAAAAAATGTTTAATAAATTACTCTTTTCTACCATTATCTAGGCTTTTCTTTACACAAATTCATAAGTTTAACTTTATCAATATGACAAACCAAAGTGTTAGTATGATGACAAGGGTGAGACAAATCTTGAAATTGTAGGTCAAAGGATTTAGAAATGGTCTAACAACCCACATTTAAAACTGGGTTTGGGATTAAATTCTATCAGATTTAGTGTGGATGTTATGTGAGATGTTTAAAATTTGTGTTTTATTCCTTTCTACTTCCATCTTGAATCTTTGCAATATACCTATGAAGTGATTCACTTCCTTGCAAATTCATGTAGACTAGGATAATTATGTAATGCCTTGATTGAACACTAAAATACTTGACATCAAAATTGATTTCACTAACAACACACAAATTTCAAACTCATCAAAGAGTATACACATCTAGAACAGATCATGTAATGTACATACATAACCCATGAGATCACTTGAATCATTAGTTGCATATTCACCATGGGGCACACACTCTATCAGGAAGGGAATTATCCACAAATTAAACAAAATCCTTTGCATTTGCATGTTAATTATTATTGAGTGACATGGTGTGATAAAAATTAGAGGAAGACAACTATCCACTCTAGTGTGATTAATGATTATTGACATAGTGTGATAATTTACAAGAATGACAATTTGTGTTGCCTCAATGAAATATTGGAGGATGTCACATTAATTCATATGTATTTTAATTAAATTGATTTAGTTTTGAAAATTATTATTACATATATGGACAATTAATTGAATTTGTCTTATATTTTTTCATAGGATACAAAAATAAATAGTATTCAACCCTCGCATAAATTAATGTGGAGGACAAGAGAAAAATGATAGGTGCCAATGATGGTCTTCTTAGGTGGTCCATAGAACCTACAATTTATTTGTGTATATTATGTTCTTCATTACAACTATTTATATTGGGCATAATCAAGGATTTGCGAAATATAAAAGTTACAAATATCTATTTGAGATTTGAATTTATTTTTAACTATAATAACTTAACTAATCATGTAATTTCCTCTATTTTGTAGCTAAGACAAATTTTAGATTACTCAAGGAATATAGATTCAATTACTGTAGTTGGAGACAAGTCTATTCCTATCTCCAACATCTTCATTGCATTAGAACATTACGATAAAGGTGTATCATATTAGTTAAATTATTTCTTAAATTGATATATTCAATTAATTCTCATCTCACTATGTGATGTGACATGGATGCATCAACTCACTCTAATTAGATTGTTCCTAATATAGTTTCCAAGATAGAAGATTTCAATCCCATCATTGGATTGAATATCAACTAACATATTTTGGTCTATTATTTAAGAGCTTGACCAAATTAATAGTATTTTTCACATTTTTATGTAGTCTGTAGTTGAGTACAACTATTTTCATCCCTACCTAGACAAAAATGTCTCACATTATTATTGTTTTCCTACTATATGAGACACATTTTGAAAATTGGACCAATTGAAAAATGGAACATTACCCATGAGAGGTGTTTCATACCATAGAGAAAACTTAACTATATTGGAAAAGGAAATAGAAAGTCAAGACTTAGGAAATCATGCTCTGGGAGATTTAGCAATGGCTTGTAGACTACCTCATCAAGAACCAAAGCTTAGTTTAAGGGACTTACATCCAAAAATGCATGACCTAAGAATGGGTTAATTTCATTTCAAACTTGATTGATATGGGCCTCCAAGATATCCCTATCACCATGTAGTATCACGATATTGAGGAGAACATGGAGAAGAGGAGAGAGGCCACTCGTAAGAGGGATAATGCATGGTTTTCATATGTAGAGGGTGGTGATGTAAGACCTTATTCTCATAATTGTGCTTCCCTTATAATGTTGACAAGGTGTTTTAGAAGATGTAGTTTTAATGATTATGTGTAATAAATTTTGAACAAGATACAAATGAAAATATTCCCCTTCCCATGCTTCTTAAGTTAAAAATAAATAAATAATGTGGCCTAGTTTCCAATCAGCCCACTATTAGAGCCTTAGCTATTGTTGACTTAGTCTAAAGGTTTTTTTCAAGGGAAAATACACCATATAGAATTAAGAACATACAAATTCTTGAAGGAAATAATGTGGGTTTCCAAAGAGGGTAGACCCTCTAAGACAATCTATAGTATTGAGGGTCAACTCCCTATCTAACCTAATGCTAAGCCTAAAGTTGTTGTGCTAGGGGTGGAAACAGATAGAGATTGCAAAAATAAAATTAGAGAAAGAAAAGGCTCACATATTGACAATTGAAGTAGTGTTTAGTATCTCATAATGCAATAATCAACAAGAGGGAACATACATATAAAAATTAGTAGTAAAAAAAAGGCAAGCCAAGAATCACTTGGGATGGTACTTTCTTCTTATTAAGTTTATTAATCATTACAATGCTACATGCATACTCTTTTAGACACATATATAGAGGCTTCATTGTATAGTAGAAAAGAGAGATGAGAATCAACTAATATATTAAGTTCAATGGCCCAACTACACAAAGTGTCTTCTATAAATTAATGGGTGTATAGGCTAGTATTTATAACACATCCATAATGGTTTACCAACCCAAATTACATTTAAATTTTAACTATGCAAAGAAAGAGGCTTTTATATAGATTTTGGAACCTTCATGGTTATTTTTGGTGGATGACATGTAGCTATATTATCTTCGATTTCAAGTTTATGAAGTTTGTTTCCTAGTATTACACTTTCATGACATTGGTAAGTGAAACTTCATTATTTAGGTAATGTATCATTGCTACCATGAATGCTTGAAATTGTATTTGATGGAAATTTAATTTTTAGATGTGACCAAGTCCAAATCTACTGCCCTAGTGTTGTAAACCTCCTTGGGATGATTTAGGGAAGCTGCAAATTTCAAAATTATGTTATTATGATGCAAGGTGGAGTAGTTACATACAACAATGACCATGTGTCTCATAGGTCATCATATGAATTATTGGTGGTAAATTAGATGGTCCATACTAACTTTAGAGAAATTAACCCTTTTCTTTTCAAGAAATCCTTAAGAGCACACCATGTGGCCTTAGGTAAGTTATAACTTAATTTGAATTGATCAAGGTGTTAAATAGGCACAGGACAACTGAGAGGGGAGGTGAATTAGTTGTCACACAAATTCAATCTTAAAACTTTATCACTTATCAAATCTTCAACCACACTATTTTGTTATTAAATATAATCATGAAACATAAATAACAGAAAGTAAATCAACACAATGAACATATTTTTACATGGAAAACCCAATAGGGGAAAAACCACAGTGAGGGTTAACTCACACTATATAATATTTTCAAAAGAGGCTCATTGCCAAAAGAAAGACTCATTGTCCAAGTACAAAGGCTCACTGCCTACAATAAGGACTCACTGTCCAACAAGGAGGCTCACTGCCTACACAGGATTATACAAAATAGAATAAGGCTTTACAACCCAAAAATGAATTGGAAAGATGCACCTATCATGTGTTGATATAGTTCCGATGATGCTCAGTATTCAGACTTTACACCCTTCATTCTTTGCTCATCAACTATTGTCTTTCTTATTACACCTTCACATACATTACTCGCTCACTATTTCTTCTTTCTCTTTTCTATTGTCTACACAAACTTACTTCTCTTCACACACACACACACTCTCATAAAACTGTTCGCCATATATGCATATATATATCTTATCTCCATCGCAAGCATCAATTAGGTCATCCTAATTAGATGGAATTCATTTATAAAAAGATATCAACTGTCGGCTCCACAAAATATTTTCAAAATGAAATTTGACCGTTAGCACAATACATTGTGTTGGCCCAGACCACAAAATAGGTCACACTTAATTTTTTCGTATCATATCAAAATTGTCTTAACAAGTCAGTCAAGAATAGTCTTCAACACAACCAACAAAATAATGTCACTTCATTATACGAGCACGAAAACACAAAATAACCAGATCATGCATAACTTTAACATCCATAAGTAGTTTCTCAAAACCATAATCAGCAATTGTCAATTGTGTAAAAATGCAGACTAGAATACCAAAGGGGCAACCAAAAATACTGAATCATCCACCGGAGAAGATAAGACAGTTATACGCACCGGTTTAGAGTACCGTACCAAACTACCAACATGGTGACATCAATGACAACATATAGATAGCTTACTCATTTTTCCAACAATCTCCCCCTTTGTCATTGTTGGCAACATGTAAACAAAAATTCTCCTTCTTTCCTAAAAAACTTTTAACTTTCTCCACTATCTCCAACACTCTCCCTTAACACTCTCCCCCTTTGACATTAATGGCAAAGGGCGCCAAAAACGAGTGTAGACATGGTGACATCAAAATTTCAAAAGACTTCAAAAACTTCCAACAATCCAGAGCATTTAAGAAAACAAATATTAAGTGAATATGACATTCTTCACCTAGAATACCTTCTTATACCTTTCCTTGAGAACTAGATCATACAACTTCTTCTAATTAAAAACAACAGACTCCATCTTTGTGCATGTACTTTCCAATAATCCCAACAGAGTAAAAGAGGGTGACCAAGCTACAACAGAACATTGTTTCTCAACATCTTCAACATCAATAAGAATTCTAAAAAGATGCTCTAACTAGACTTCAACAATTTCTTTAAGAAGACAAAAGGTCTTTGTCACATCATCTCTCTGTCTTTGTGTAATGATTAGTTCAACCTATAGTTCACCAACTCTTATTCTTTGCTTCCCTTCTTTGTCTTCAAATGTATCAAAATTTTTTCCAATGTTGTTCACTTCAGCTTCAATCGCTTCAACTATGCTTCTGAAGTTATCTACAACTGCAAGCCACCGAAGAAAATACTTGTAAACATCTGAAATTTATTTAACACACTTCTTTGTTTCCACAATCAATTTAGACAATCTCTGCATAGCCTTTTTACATCTCCTTTCAACCAAGATTCCCATCTTATGTCCTTTTGGACCTTCAACCAACATCCTCTCTTCAACAATCTCAACTAGATTTTCTGGAAAGAAATCAGAAACAACATATACTTCAATTCCTTTCTGAAGTAGGTAATCTACTAGAGCATCATCAATTTTTAGTTTGTCAATAGGCAAGGCAACATTCAACAGTTCACCAATCTTCTTCATTTTTCCTTCAACTATCATAGACCGGATGTCATTAGGATCAGGTGATTTAGTACTAGTCAAAGACTCTTTCTCCTTCTCATCTGAAATGTCAATGATGTCTTCAGTTATCTCTTTTCTCCTTTTCAATTCCATAGGGGAATCATAGATAACAACCTCCATTTCTCTTTTTCCTAAAGGAAGAACCAACTTCAAATCAACTTGATGCAGATATAGCGGAGAAAGGGTTTGCTCACAAAGATGAGAAATATGATCTGCACATATTTTCATTATCTTCCAAAGACTCTAGATACCTATAAATTTGTTTTCCAATAGGGATACTAGATTCCCACATCAAATTACCTTTTCCTAGTAGAGAATTTAGAAAGTAAAACACAAGACATACCATTAAGGATCTGAAATAAAAGGGATAATTCTCAACCAATGACATTCAAACATTTTCAAGCAAATTCTCAAGTAGCAAGCTACATAAATCAAACTGTTTGTTCTCCTTAACCATCATGTGGGCAATATGTACGATAATAGTTGAAGTTGAGCTTTCATGGTTTCTAAAATAAATTTTGTATGAGATACCATCGCAACATACCTAACAACCGAGTCAGCAAATGTATCAATCAACAGTGCTCTAAGATCTCTACCGATGCCAGTCAACTCCACATCTTTATACTTCACAGTTTTCTTTCCAAGGAGTTCTCCAACGTTGCATAATCAAGTGATCGCTTCAATTGCTTCCTTCAAAATCAAATAGGGTTTGTCCAAAACAATGCTTCCATCCTTAACACATTTCAATAAAAATAAGATAACCTCTTTATCTATAATCCACATAAATTCACTCCATAAATCCATCCCTAGGTTTTTTATATTCTATAATTCAACTTCACTCAACCCTAGTTCAATTCCTTTCATTTTCCTATGATTGTATTCTTCTACTTTGACCCTTTTCAACTTCAAAGAGGTAACACCACACATTCCACTATTCATTGATATGCTTCTTTTGAAATTTAGTGAAACTTTTTTGATTTTCTTCTTTCCTTTTGCAATCAGAGAAAAAGGTTTCCAGATTACCTGAATCAATCTTCGAATTCCCTTCAAAAAGACTTCAAGCACACCTCAAGATTTCTTCAGAGCACCTTCCAAAGACTTCAAATGCACAATTAACCAAAAACATCACAAATTTTTACTTATCCTTCATCGAGTTTTCCCTAAACGCATTAAATGCAGCAAACACAAAAAGCTACTAAACACACACCTCACTTAGCATAGAAAGACTTAATTCAATCCAAAAATCCTTATACCAACATATTTTTCTCTGGTTCCTTTTCCAAAACCTTTGAATGAACGTATTTCAACCACATGCCAACCTCTGACACACCATTCTTCGAAGGGGTTTTTATGATCTTTTGATAATGCTCCCCCTAAGACCATGCTAGGTCTAAATTTTGAATAAGTCATCTGTACTAGATGAGGGTACAGACACGTCAAGAGTCTCAGGTTTTTCTTCTTCTTCTTTCTTCCATACCTTATCCATTTCTTGCTTCATCTCTTCTTTTTCAATCTTCTTTACCTGTTCACTCTTCTCTTCCAAAGCAGACTTCTTTTCTTTCTTATTCTTGCAAAATTTAGATACATGTCCAGGTTTATTGTAGTTATAATAGATCACACATTTCTGATTAGACTATCCTCCATTATTCCTCTATCTACACTAATTTTCTCGCTGTCCAAATTTATTGCAGTTATAGCAGTAGCCATTAAAAAATTGATTCATTCTTCCTTCATTAAACATGTTCCTCATTACCCAACTGAACATACTCACTTGAGATCTACATTATGTAGCTTTGTATCCAAACTTCCCACATTCAAAACATTTTCCGAAAAGGGATCCAGAAAACTCGTTCATCTTGCTTCTGCATTCAATTTCTCTATGACCATATTTGTTACAAGAAAAGAAAACACCATCAAAAGAGGGATACCTCTATGCATTAGGTTGTCTCATAGGCGGTCTTGCAAAATTCCTTCTTTGCTTCCTCTTGCCTTGATTCTTCTTCACATCTTTAGAACTTTCATCGGTATCAACTCCTAAGCCACCTTTGTCTAAGTTACATGGTTTTTGTCCTGCAAGCAATTCTTCAAGTTTATCGGAGCTAGATCTGAAATTAATTTCACAGAGTTTAGCCTTCTCTAGATCCACCCTTAAGTTTACTATCTCCTGCTCGAGTCTAGAACATTCATCAGACTTGTTTAGCACCATTGTATTCAAACATTCTTCAATCCCCTTCTTCTCTTCTACTATCACTTTCAGTCCAATTATCTCTTGTTTCAACTGTTCACTTACTTATTTGTGTCTTTCCTTAAATTTCTTCAATTGTTCCTTCAATTTTTGAGCACATTCATTTGCTTCATCAAGATTCTCTTTCAGATCTCTATTTTCTCTTTCCACCTTATCAAGATCTTTAAGAGCAGTTTGGAGCTCTCCTTTATCATCCATTCAGCCAGCATTCAGGATCCTCCTCAAGTAGTTAAGCTCTACACAAGGAACCACAAGCTCTGACACCAGTTGTTAAACAGGCGTAGGACAACTGAGAGGGGGGGTGAATCAATTGTCACACAAATTCAATCTTAAAAATTTATCACTTATCAAATCTTCAACCACACTATTATGTTATTAAATATAATCATGAAACATAAATAACATAAAGTAAATCAACACAATGAACACTAGATTTTTATGTGGAAAATCCAATAAGGGAAAAACCACGGTGAGGGTTAACTCACACTATATAATATTTTCAAAAGAGGCTCACTGCTAAAAGGACTCACTGTCCAAGTACAAAGGCTCACTACCTACAGTAAGGATTCATTGTCCAACAAGGAGGCCCACTACCTACACAGGATTATACAAAATAGAATAAGGCTTTACAGCCCAAAAATGAACTGGAAAGATGCACCTATCATGTGTTGATACAGTTTTGGTGATGCTCAGTATTCAAACTTTACACCCTTCATTATTCACTCATCAATTATTGTCTTTTTTATTACACCTTCACATACATTACTCACTCACTATTTCTTTTGTCTCTTTTCTATTGTCTACACAAACTTACTTCTCTTCACACACACTCTCTCTCATAAAAAATGTTCGCCATATATGCATATATATATTCGATCTCCATCGCAAGCATAAATTAGGTAGCCCTAATTAGATGCAATTCATTTATAAAAGATATCAACTTTCGTCTGCACAAAATATTTCCAAAATGCAATTTGACTGTTAGCACAATACATTGTGTCGGCCCAAACCACAAAATAGGTCACACTTAAATTTTTCATATCGTATCAAAATTGTCTTAACAAGTCGGTCAGGAATAGTCTTCAACGCAACCAATAGAATAATGTCACTTCATTATACGAGCACGAAAAACACAAAATAACCGGATCATGCATACCTTTAACATCCATAAGTAGTTTCCCAAAACTGCAATCAGCAATTGTCAACTGTGTAAAAATGCAGACTAGAATACCGAAGGGGCAACCAAAAATATTGAATCAGCCACTGGAGAAGATAAGACAGTTATATGCACCGGTTTAGAGTACCATACCAAACTACCAACATGGTGACATCAATGCCAACATATAGATAGCTTACTAGTTTTTCCAACACAAGGAAGTTGGGCTTGTTGATACTTATACAATGCAAATTTTAGATAAATATTATATGTCTACATTTCCATGTATCATGATATCAATGTTTTTCAATGAAAACCTTCTATGTCATTTGTAAAAGTTTGATGATCCATCAAATTGGATCTAGCTTGGAGCATCATGTATGGTGTACATTCCTAGGGACTTTGAAACTTGGAAGGGTTGCATCATGATATACAAATATCAAAATTGGATGAAAGCAAGGTGGCCCACAAATGCCAGAGGGAATTTTTTATTGATCAAACTACAAGGCAAGATGAACTCACCACATGTGGTGAAGGATGCATACACTCTTGGTGAGTCTTAGGGGTTGTTTCATCATGGAAGAAGATGATCCTAGAAATGTATCCATTGGGTGAAGAGTTTCTAACAAAATTCCTAACTTTAAAATACTAACAAAAATATAAAGATAACTACTCCTTGAAGGTCACTAAGAGAAGCCATAAGGTTCCTATAATTCTCATCCTTGGACAAGATGATCTTTTGCAATAGCATGTGCCCATGCTTTAACTCCAACACATGTTCATATAAAATTTGTTGTGTCTAAATATTGGAAATATAGAGAAGCATCCCCAAGTTAGTAGTGTGCTTAATTGTGGCTATCATCTCCTCCATTGTTGATGCAAGGGACAATCCATTGGGTTTAGAATCATCCAAGCCCTTTCTTTTTTATTTTTCAATAGAATATGATAAGAGAGAAAACCTTGTTATTTGAATCCATAGGAAAGGGGAAGCCATGCTTTCAAAGGATATGGATGTGAGCCTTGATATCCAAAATCAATTGTGTCTGAATTAGCAAACGCACCTTACATTCTTGCAACATTATAACTTTATCCGAGACATCATTAATTTGTCGGGTGGTGGAAAATCTAATTTAAATCCCTATAGAAATTAGCTTGAGTGGATTAGCATTGTATAGATATGAGATGGTGGCACGAGAATCACCGATCACATGTGCAAGGGCAAGCTCCACAACATCAATCTTATATACCATTGAATATAAAGCCTAGGAGTATTCAATGGAGTTTAAAATCGACATGAAGATGGTAATGAACTACTCAATATCTTTCCAATACACATGGAAAAGGGCATGGATCAAATCCAAGGATCTATTGGATAGCTTGAGCTCCCCAATCTTGGATGGAGCTACTTGATTTCTTTGTTTTTGTATCTAGCCTTTGTTCACTATCATTGCTCTTTTAAGTGAGCCCCTTTATTAAATGATTTTAAGTATCCCTCTAGGTTTGAAGCATGAGAGATGATTATAATAGGTGCTTAATATCATTTTTATGGATTCTAACTCTACTACCAACACATTAGAGGTTGTGTGAGCTCCTAAGCCACTTATGTTTTTAGGTCTTCCACTTATTTTCTTAAAATTCTATGGTTTCCTTCTTTGTGATACTTTCTCCTTTTGTTTTAGCAAGGTCTAACTTGACCTTTGCCAACATCATTTGTGCCTCCATGATGAACGTCTTCGCATCTTGAGCCTGAATGTCTTCCACCTCAATGGCTTTCTTGGACACCATGGATACCTAACCCTCTAACACCTTTATTTTTATTTTGGAGGCCCCACAATTTTCCTTGTGTATTTCAAGTCACCCTTCTTGAAATTTCTCTATAGGGCAATGAGACAAGAGTCCAAACCTTTGCACCTTCTTGGAGGAATTAAACCCTATCGTATACTTTGACAACCTTGATAGTTGCACCTATTACCTTCATTTGGTAGCTTGTAGACTACACCTAATATTCCATCTTATCTACCAAGGAATGAAGTAGGAAACATGCAAGGTATATTATTGAAGGTCACATATTGTGTGTACATACTTGCTTGGCATAATGATTGGACTTAGGGATATTGGATTTGTTCATAACCTTACCTTATGAGATCTATTTTAAATAGAAGATTGTAATTGAACTAAACTAGTGTAAGTTGTCAACCAATTCAACTATCCTTGTAAATTGTCTAAAAAATATGATTCTTGTGAGAATAATGAGCTAAGAAAACACAAGAAAGTAACTTAGAAATAAGCGATATATGATACAAAACTTAATGGCAATGATCTATTATATAAGTCAAAACCATTTTATGAGTGAAAATTATGGTCTAAAATAAGGGTTTTTATTGTTGAAAGATAGTAAATCATAATTATCCATATTAAGTCAAAATATTTATAAGTTAAACTTATCTTAAGTAATGAGTAGAGACTTATTAAAGTTACTCTTATTATGCATAGTGAACATAAAGGTAGAGCATTGACATGTTTGTGCTATAATTATTCTCTTAATAGTTATACCTGACTAAGATTATAATGGTTTGGCTTAGTAATGAAAAAGAAGGCATCAATTAAATAGGGTCTCTAGCTCCATGATGGTTATTATTGTTGGAAGATAGGAAGATCATATCCATAAATTGAGTCCAAATCTTTCTAATTTATACTTATCTTAAGTAATGAATAAATAATTATTTAAGTTACTCCTATTATAGAAATTGAATATAAAGGTAGAGTATTGACATTCTTATGCTATAACTATTCTCTTAATAGGACAAGTCTACCTTGACTAAGATTATAATGGTTTAGCCTAGTAATGAAAAAGGAGAACTCAATTAAGTTTGTTCTCTAGCTCCATATATACTATAATGGTTATTATTGTTGGAAGATAGGAATATCCTATTCATATTGAGTCCAAATCTATTCATGTTATTTTAATTAATGAGCAAAGACTTATTTAAGTTACTTCTATTAAGGATAGTGAATGTAAAGGTCTCTATAATTGGCATTCATGTGCTATAACTATTCTCTTAGAAGGACAAGTCTACTTTGACTAAGAACACAATAGATAGGATTAATAACGAAAAAAGAGGCATCACTTAAATAAGATCTTTGGCTCCATGTATATTATAATGGTTATTATTGTTGGAAGATAGGAAGATCATATCTATATAAATGCCAAATATTTCTAAGTTATACTTATCTTAAATAATGAGTAAAGACTTTATGTTATTATTGATTAGAGACAATTATGCTATATTTTATGGCATATTTTAGCCTATTTCGTTTGCCTTCATACCCATTTCCACATTCCATTTTTTGTTCCATATCATACCATTTTACCATTTTATGTTGCATATGATTTAATATATATAAGTAATATTTAATTCAGTTTTTAGATGAAATATATGAATAATAATATTAGATTGTATTTACTAATATTTGCTTCTATTATGTCAAGAAGATATATCTTTCAATATTCTGATTTAAGGTTTCATCTTTGAATGTTGCATATGATTTAATATATATAAGAAATATTTAATTCAGTTTTTAGATGAAAATATATGAATAATGAATATTGGATTGTATTTACTAATATTTGCTTCTATTATGTCAAGAAGATAAATCCTTCAATATTCTGATTTAAGGTTTCATCTCTTCCTGTCACCTATGCAAAAAATCTTCTTGTCACCTTCTTCACAAAATGCAGCTTGTACTTACTGTTGTGGCTAGCTCAAGTTTCAACGGTGACCAAGTTCACTTTTGATGCTGATTGTGCAAATTTTATTCAATGGAAAATTTCATTTGGTTCTTTCTTCATGGCACTTCCCGCATGTATTTTTCAACCACATGAATTCATTTCATGTTTCAACTACTCCATGCTAGGATATATGCATCATGATCACTATCATTTATGTAACAATATATTTTCACGCTGCTACCTCATAGTAGCCACTTCAGATACCACCATATCTCATGGTGCTTGGTATATGGAATCCAATGGTGGAGTATATGCTTGTTATCGAAGATATTCATGTCTTCTATTCTTACTCACCGTTATAACAAAATTGTTTTTAATTTGTTTCTGTAACGCCTCGCCTTGGTTACCGTTAAAACAAAGTGTAAAGAATGAAATTAACTGAACAATTTTTTTTTTTTTAAGATATTTGATTTACACATTTTCCATAAGGTTTCCAAGACGGCGTTACTTAAACTTAACACATAAACTCAACACGTTATCTTAAACATAATACAAATTTAATGCCAAGAATGGTTCAGTTTGCAAGACTTATTACATTCGAGAATCCATAAGTTCAGATTACAACAAGAGAGATTTTAATAAATCTCAATAAATCCAAAGATGGTACAATATAAACACTCTTATACAAGAGGTAACTTTTACAAAGCATATAGTGTTCATTTGACGTCTGGCACAAATATCCACGAACAAGCTCTATAGATCATCAGTCACGAACAAAGAAGTAACTGGAACTAGCTGCAAGCTTAGGATCATCTGCATGAAAATATAAGGAAGATAGGGCACGGTTTCCTCCCGACCACGTGGAACCCAAAGGTCCACTCCCTCCGTGCTAGGAGATAATTGACAGGTCCACAAGCAAAGAAGACAGAACATAACGTTTACGGGGTTTACAAATTACATCACGACATAACGTTAACAATCATAGCAGATAAAACCTCAGTAACACAACACATCAAAATAAATTTGAACACAAGGAACACCGTCATGATATAGACTAAGAGTGTCATCACATCGTCGGGATAGGTTACCCTGGTGAATCTTCCTAGACTACCGACCCTCTCCAAGAGTTACCCTGGTAGCCTCTACCGATTCCCAGCCCCTATGCAGACCAATGTGGAGTCACTTCATCTTTCAAGAGGACAAGATGACGACTTGCCATTCCAGGCCTTCTCAACCTTTTCTCAACCTGAACGAGCGTTAAGATAGTAGGCGAGGCACACTTTTATCTGAATTAATGTTTATAACTTCCCAACCCATAATTCATTAGTTAAGTTTTCACTGAATTAACACACCTACGATAGGTTGCCCAGACAATCACTTCCGGATTTCGGCCCCTACCGCAAGCCACTCTTCTATAACATGACTCAACATAAAACCAATCTAGGGGTAGCTATCAAGCACATAGATCAAAACCTCAATGTTTATGTCCTTCACTAGAGGCAATTCACAATCTCTAGGATGTCACTTCAAACGACCACAAAATGATACAAAGCTATACCCCCACATAAGATAATTGTAATATGAGCACCATGCTAAAAACGTAATAATCTTACAAATTCCACTTTTCAAGCTTTTGATGAAATAATAATAAACATCATTAATATTACATTAAATACACACACCAAATAGTTACAATTTACCAAACTTCAAGAGTTATGAATTCCACAATAATCAAATTATAGATTTTAATTGGTCACAGACTAATTTAAGAAAACACTTCAATAACTTTATCGAATTATAGATATTATAATTCTTATTAACACAAATCTTCACTTCACAAACTTTGATATCATGAAAATAAACATCAACAACATTATGAATATATGTACTCGTAATAATTTCAATTAACCAGTCTTTATGAAATAAGAACTCATGATAAACAACTATAGTTAATAATATATTTCAAATAATTTAAAGAAATGTATTTATGAATATTATAAAATAAAGATTATATAGATCCTTTGTATTTAAGAAATTTCAATCACTTTATAAAGCAATTCAACACACTATTTTTATAATTATTTAATTATAGGCAAACGGTAAATCTTTTATATTTTACATTTTTAACTAAAAAGAGATTTTCATTCAATTCATAAGATTAAAGACTTAACTAACTCTTCTTTCTTAAACTAATACATTGACTTCACTTAAACTAACACTTGCACGATGCAAATATCTAATAACTGATAGTTATCTAATAAGGTAGTTGCCACCGATCAATGCATGCACAATTATAAGGAAATGGATTACTCCATTATCGTTTCTCTACAAAAATAATAAAGGTTTATACCAGGCAAGAGATGTATTATTTCAGGCGCCTACTGCAGATCCATAACTTATAATTCCATACAAAAATTCAGATTAAAGAGGGCGGCCAAACTAGGGCGAATACAATTTAAGGTTGACATTACATAAGATGTGGAGAAAAATCACAAGATACGTATGAAACTAAAGAAGAAAATCTAAATATTCTCCTTCTACATGACAATGCAATGCCTTCCAGATTATTCAAGGTATAAACAACAAACTTTATATGAAAGTGACTGCGCACAAAATTGAGGAATAAAACATATTAAAATCATAGAACATAAGTCTTCTAGTTTAGTGCTCAATTCAGGAGAATGTATATCATCTAGGCTTTAGTCTATGAAAGAATATTAGACAACGGGTGAGCATATTGGATATCTATATAAATTAGCGCAAATTTGAGAATGAGGGTACAATATCATATTTAGGATACATTTTATTGTTGTGCAGATTTTAATCACATAACCAGATGATATATATATATAAATTCATTCCATGATGTGTTAAGATACAGCTTCTCAATAAACTTTCTACTGTCAAAAAAGGTTAAGACAACTGAAAATGAGCCGTATATCAATTATTTGGGTATAAATTCACTGAATAAAGATCTCCAAACAGTAGCTTTAGTCCAAGCGCAATTTCTAGCAAGAACTTATAATGGCAAATAGTTAAGGCTCAAGAAGATAATAAAGAAAACCAGAAGCATAATAGAATACTTCAACCAAATGCGCCTGTTTGGGAAATAAAGATTTTAATTTAATCCTTTGATCAAGATTTCACAGCATGAACTAGAAGGAGACTGCTCGCATACTCAAACAGGGAGACTAATAAAATAAAATCAAAAGTCCATCCACCAATACAAGAAAATCGATATCAAAATCAAAATATAGAGGTTTAAAGGAGGCTGCGCACAGTTTAAAAGAATAGATCATAATAAAATCAAAGATATAAGCCTTCAGGTTAAATACTCGCCTCAGGAAAATGAATATTTCTAATGACTATAGCCAACAAAAGAACTTCAGTCAACTGGTGAATATTATAAACATATATTGACGCAGATTATAAAATAGGGATCTGTATCAAACACCAGGCGGAATTCTGTTGTTGGTCAGATTTAGATCATATGGACAGATAGGATTTTAAAAATACAAGCCCATTCCATGTAGGGAAAGAGTACGGCTATATACAGCTTAGTAAAATAATAAAAGGTGAGCTTTTACCACATAAGGGAGAAATGAATTTAAGATTCAGATTATATAAAAGGCGTAGCCACTGCCAGAAAAATCACAATTTCAATTTGAAGAAAAGATAGAGATAAAAGGGGCGATCATAATAAACTCAAGCTTCAATCCCCAAATTTGGGTTGCATGATTTTCAAGACATCAAAACTTTTAAATATTACCTGGATTTCATTCTTAAATTCTGAATTGGAATTTCAATAAATCTACGGATATTCAGAAGAAATCAAATATCTTTTCAATTCCAAAACAAATACTAAATTTTGTTTCCTTAAATTCTTAACATCATGAATTAGCTGTATCTTCAACAAAATTTGATTGCTTAATCTAACTATTTCTTTGTTTTATATGCAGGTTTGGTAAACCACTATTTTTCCAAAAAGTTCATAAATGAATTTTTTTTAACACAAACACAAAAAGAAGAAAACCTGGACAATCTTGGAAATCGAGCTGAAATGAATTTTGAAGCCTTTACTGATTCCTCGATTAATTTTCCAGACTTCGACGGCGAGATTCAAATCAATCAGCTTCAAATCACGCTTAAAACAAAATCTAAAAAGAAAATTTCTTCTGAAACAATTGCCGTACTGAAATTTTGCTAAAAATTGCTACCGTAAAAACTCTTCCCGTGAATGTTAAAAACTGAAAATCCCTTTTTTAGATATTAATTCATGCAAATCACTTTCAATCACAAAACTTAACTGAAAGTTCATTTCACATTGTAAATAGCTCATTCAGTTCAACTCATTCTTTAAAATATCATAACAAACCTTTAACTGGCAATTAGAGATTCTTATCTCATCGAAAATATCTTACTTTAAAAATATCTATTTCACATAATTCAAGTTGCACAATTAAATAAGCAATAATAATATTTTAATTAAAACATCGCAAAGGAATAACTTTCACTGATAAATTCAACACTTATTTAATTTAACTTAATAAATTAAATCACAAACTTCGGTATAAACATTGATAAACATTTAATAAAATAAATATTAAATAAACATAGAACAATAAATATTTGAACACGACAAGACAAATCGGACTACACGGGGTAACACAGAGATACTCGTTCGAAGACGAACGATGGTTTAAAAGGACCTGTCAATACCTCCAACAACATATTTATTTTGAATTAGGGTACGCTCAAACCTGACAAGCAGGTGGAGCCGTTACCCGGTACCTGTGTCTGCAGGAAACATCAACATTAGAACATATATATACTCATGTTAGAAAACACACTGTGAATAAGAATTGCAGCGTAGCAAGGTACTCACGAATGAGTAATGCCACACTGTCTTCTTCACCGACACACACGAGCAAGATAAATCATAAGCAATAGTCATAAACAATAAGCCACATCATGAATGAATCTATCATAGTATCATCAAACAATCACCTCAACATAACAACCACATGAAAAATCGTAAGCTAATAAACCATATCAGATATATGTCTATCTCAATAACATCACGGAAACACAACCAGATAAATAGGATGTCAATGTATCATCCATAGAGTATAAAAACAACATAATGTTAGAGTTATAACTGAGAATACACAACATAGTATCGTAGTGAACTAAAGCATCTAACAGGCAGAATCAAACTGAAAACAACTAAGACAGGATGTCACAGCGAGAGGGTCACTATAGTTTCATGAGAATTATCGTATTATAGTTTGTTGGCCGCAAGCCAAAACAAACTATCTATTCCTGTGCATAGTTGTTATAGGCTACGCATATATAAGCAACGTAAGTAGACTTTTAAAGGAAGTGATTATTTTTCTGTATTATCTCTAAGAAATATAATATCAATATTATTATCTTATACTTTGAGTTGATTCTACACATTCTATGATTATCTCCTTCAATCGATCGACAGAGAGACTCCACAACCACCGATTGACTGTATTTTATGTTACTTTTGTGTGAGGTATGATTTCTTCATGATAAATCAATTAGAGTAAATCCATGAAGTGTGAGTTTATGGCGTGATAGGTTTTAGATATTTTCAAAATTAATTAGTGTATTTTTTAGTTGTAATCGGATTTAAAATAGCTTTTATCGCTGGAATATGACAGCTTTTGTCGCTGGAATATAACAGCTCCTGTCGCTAGAATTGTTTCATTACAGTTTTTGTGTTATAATTTTCTACTTTTATCTCTCAAATTTGGAGTAATGTTCAAAGCATATTAATGATCTAAGAGTATCAATTCAAAGCAGGATTCAAAGGGTTGATATAGTTTAAAAGATTTATTTTCACTAAGTAGGACTTTAAGTTCTTAAGTTAGTAATGCATTTCATTATACTCAATTTACTATCTGCAGCCCTTGTGCAAATAGCCACAACACCTTTTGCAAGTTTACGATCCCTGGATTGACACTTAGACCAAGCTGAAATCTTTCTTATTATTTACCCCAGTTTTGGCCTATCAACTACTATTATGGATAGTGAATGTAAAGGTAGAACATTGACATTCTTGTGCTATAACTATTCTCTTAATAGGACAAACCTACCTTGACTGAGAATATAATGGTTTTACTTAATAATGAAAAGGAAGACATCAATTAAATAAGTTCTTTGACTCCATGCATATTAGATGAAAATTTTATAAGATGTTTGCAATCATGTACCTAGGCTACATGATATGTTTCACATTTAGGCTTTAGGCTCCCTAAATGGAAGCATTATATACTAGACTTTATTTTTTATGAGAACAAAAATGAACTAGTGCCTTTGTAGATGAATATCAAGCAAAGTTGAGATCAAGAGTGGTCTAACAATGTAATTAGTTTTTTATAGGTGGCTACAGCTCCATTTTTTATATAATTAGTTTTGCATATATATACAATTGGATATCTATATTAGGAAAAATGGGTTCTCTAAGATTTATCTCTAGCTCATGTTCATGCTATTATTTTAAAATATGACTAGATTTGGATCATGTGACATTGATTATTTACATGCTATTATCCCTAGCCCATATTCTAGTTGACATGTTTCTCAACTAATTTTGCATTGATATTTGTGAGTAGTGAATTACTTTGTAAGGTAAATGGATAACAATACCTAGAGTTTAATCTAAATGTTTATGTGTTTTGAAATTTTGTTCTCTTATAATTGATGATTCAATATTTTATTGTTTTATTGGGATTTGAGATTGATGATATAATTAGCAACAAATTTGAGTAGGACATTTCCAAAATGGAGTATCACCATGTAAGATCAAAGAAGAGGAAGACAATGAAATAATTAAAGAATAAATGCATTCCTTCTTGAATGGATTGATAGCCATTTCTTCCCACAGTATGAACTCTATGATAAGTATAAATGAACAAATTATGGAAAAAGGTCTTTTTTTCACTTATACCACTTTTTGCTCCAATTTCATATTGACACTAGACAACTTATGCCTAGGAGTGCATTTCCCCCTTAAAGTTGGACACCCAATGGAGAGGTGCATGCTAATACGCTATATATGGATTGTCTCTTATGTCATGTTTTGAGTAAAAGAAAGAAGCCAATTGAACATATACAAGACTAAAATAAGTGAAATCTCTGATGAAAATTATAAGGCAAACAAGGGCTAGTTCACAGATTTGTCCTAGGAGAAGATGGTGATGAAAGACTAGCTTATATCCTAAATCTTCCATCTCTCTTTCTCTTCATGTAGCAAAAGAATTAGCTTTATTCAATTTTGCATGCTATTGAGATTTTTCTTTTATGATTTATTCCCCTAGGAGTTCATATAAGAGTTTTCTCTCTCATCTTTTGGATTTTTTACATTCAATTGTTTTCTTGTTGTGGGTTCTTCTTTATTAACAACAATATATGAAAAAGTTTCATTTTCATTGTTTGATATTTTTTCACTCGAATTTTTTTTCCAATGAGCTCTATAATACCACCTAAGTGTTACCTTCACACCATTTTTTTTTTTAGTTTGTACGAAATGTGTATACACCCGCGCTTGCATGCTATTCCAAATGACAGCCAATGCTTTTTTAAGGAAAGATAACTTTGAGAACAAAAGAAATAAAGTAAAACTCTACTTGAAACTACATGTATGCCTTTTATTTAAGATGTTATTAAGATTAGGATATCAAAAGAACATGCAAAAAGCATATCCATCTAAATTTGTGAGCTTCATCAAACTAGTCATAAATCAACAAAGCACCATAAATAGGTAAGTCAAAAGTGACTATCGATAAGGGAGAGGGCCCTATCGTGGGTAGGGTAACTTTGACCCCCTGCTTCACGTCATCAACGCAAGGCTTAAATTTGACAGTCGACCTTGCCTGTCAACAAATTTTTTAATGACGGTTATCTATTCAAAGGTGCCCTTAAAACATTATGATATACCTTAGTGTAAGTAAAATTATATATAAATCAAATATATATATCATTATAATTCTATATAAATTTTGACAATCTATCCAAAATCTCTCCTTTCATTTGATACAATCTTCTTAAAATTTTGATTGTATTTTATGGCAAAAATCTCTAAATACGGTCATACGACCATCAAATTTAAGCCTTGCTGATCAACATCCAAATCGGCTTTTTTTTTTTTGCCATGTCCCTTGACCGTCGAGTTGGCAGTATGTAAAAAACTTTTGGGAAAAATTTGAGCACATTTTCTGAGGTTTTGGGGGTGCTTTTCAAAAACTACAAAAAAAGAGCCAAAAAGAGTGATGCACCGATAGTGGGTAACTAAATCATATAATATTGGTATGCTGATGTGGCGTTACATGATTGGTCAATTTGTGTATTTTTTGAATTGAAGGGATTGGTAGTTGGATACTATGTGTAAATTTATTGACACTTTTATTGCCCAATAGTGGTCCCCAAACTGTCCAAAGTTGGCCCCCAGGCTGTCCATATCTATACCAGCGATTGGACCCTGTCCCACGATAGGGCCTTCTCCCTTACTTTGATACTTTTTAGAGACTTTTAATGTAATACACTACTTTGAAAATGGCTACTTATAGACTGCTTAAACTTCTGAGTTATTTTCAAGAATGCTTCCTTATCAATTTATTAGTCTTTGTTTTTGAAATTGGGAAAAACAAATTTTGATGGGATCCGGAACCCAATACAACCAAAAGCCAAACAGCTTAAACAAGCCAGAAAAGCCAGACTGCAGAAAAGACAGCCTGCAGTCAACAAAAAACCAGCTCACAAGCAAACGCCATTAAGTTTTACAATTAGAGTTTCGTTTGTTGGAGCGAAGATTCATATCGAAAGAAGGCCCAGAGGGTTTAGATTTTTTTCCAATAACAGTAGTCCAGCCTTCTTCAACTTGTGCTGCCTTAGCCTGCCAAGCCAGCCCATTAATTTCCTGAGGATGAAAATCCGCAGCCCGGGAGGTAACAACAGAGTTCGCCTGAAAAGGTGTGGAAATAACCGGAGAGCAATCAGAGGTGGGACACACAGCACCATCAGTAGAGACAGAAACCGGTCTAGTAGTATTCTCAATATGATTTATTATGGTAGCTTCCCCAGCGGAGGAAGGAGAAACCCCAGCAGACGAAACCCCAGCATCCTGTGAATCAAAAGCCCCAGCAGCAAGTGAATCAAAAACCCCAGCAGCCTGTGAGTCAGAAGCTTCAGCAGCATGTGAATCAGAAGCCACCACCTCAGAGAAGCTCCGAAGCGGACCAGACTTCTTCTCCACCGTGTAATGTTGTTGTGAGCGCCATTCCACCAAGTAGTTGTCTTAGACTTCTTCTCAAATCCACATTGAGCAGCAGCATGTCCTGTTTTGAAACATCTTCTACAGCGGAAAGGGACCCCCTCGTAATCCAACGATTGGATCCAAGACCCTCTAGAAGATTTTAAGAGAACCTCAGCAGGCAGTCCTTTTGAGACATCAATTTCAACAAGTATTCGGGCAAAGGTAGAGTGATAAAGATTATAAAATTCGTTGTCCACCTTTAAAAAATCACCTAGGGCATCCCCAACCTCCTCCAAGAGAGAATCACTCCAAAGGTGAAGAGGGAGATTAGGCAACCGGACCCAAATCGGGAATTTATTAGTCTTTGTTATATATGGAATGAAATTGCCATTATTAGTACTTGTTATAAGACTGATTTGTCGCCAAAAAACCTCAAGAACAACCAACCACTCAAAGAAGCTACGAATTTATCATCCACTTTTAACATATTTTATCTCAAAAAGAAACAAACTCATATATCTTAATTGGACCTCAATTTCTATCCGCATCCCAATATTATTCAAATCCAACCCAAAGTTATACAAATTCATTTGTCTCCCTAAGAAGATGTTATCTTGAATCTGATTTCACGAAGCTCAGATTTCCAAAGGAATCCATGTTAAAAATGCATTTCTATATTGCTTCAGCTTAAAATTCACGTTAGAAGAAGTTTGATTGGGCCTATTAAACAGAGTGTGCTATGAAGACTAAAAAATATTCTCTCTAGAAAAGGTAATCTGGAAAAGCAGTCGCAGTCAGCTAATCAATATCATATTTCCTAGAATTTGCAAGCATTTTCTATGTATATATAAAAGAATATTAAGACTACTAGTACCCACGGGATGCCAATATCATAAACGTCACTTCAGCCTCCTAATGTGCATTGAAAATAGGGTAACTGTCTCTTCCTTGTCTTAATACATGATAAATTCAAGATCCGTCAAATGATTCAGTTATATGAGAAGATTAATTCCTGCTCAAAAAGAAAATCAGACATTTAACAACTCATCAACAATACGACAAATTGCAATGGCTGGATCATCATTGTTTTTTGCTTCATTTTCTTCATACTTCTGCTTAACTTCACTACTCACTCTCAATAATGTTGCTCGCATATTCTTTAACGTGTTTGGAGATTCAAGAAGATCAATGACCTTCATTGCCACTTCTTTCGGTTCAATTCGACTAACAAGTTCAGGAACGATCTCTTCTTGTGCCCACCTGCAAATTTCAGGTTAGTTTCCAAAAATTAGAAATATATATTATAATTCAATCAAAGAATACAAAAAAGGGAGAGTAAGAATACCAGCAAAAGGTTATTAGAATTATTAGTTCTTCCCATCAATTCTACTGAGAGGCTACCTTGCATTCTACCATATGCAGTGTTTCCATAGTATTATCGACTAATAAGGTTCAGATAAGTTAAGCCCGACTTCCAAATTTACATACTGGGCGCATTGATTTGTCTAGAATCTCTATCTCAATCATAAAATACCTTTGATGCTCAACCGTGCACTGAAAAAAGAAGCAAATGAGACAAGTAAAAGAAAAGAACTAAGGTTCCAACCATCTCAGCTTTTGGGATTTTTCCAAGCCAAAATGGATCAAAATAAGTTAAACGTACTATACTTATCAAGTGGATTTTTCCCATGTCAACATTCAATAGGATAAGTCAAATAGGATTTAGAAAACTGCGATATAGAGGTTGTGCCGTGTAGTTATTACCAAACATAGGGCTCCGCTTAACTTTAAAGAAAGGTTTCCAAGAAATCTTCAATACGCCATTTAACATTTAGTGAAGTACAGTGAGCTATAAGAAAGATGAAGATATAAGTGTCATTCTGTCAGTCGTTACCAATCACCCTATGATCCACAAGTCTTATCCTCATTCCTTCTGAAATAATCCCATAGACTTTTCCTCAATTTGAGGTCATTTAGATTTTGAAGCATTGCCCCTAGCTTGTAGAAAGAGGGGACAGAAATGTCTAAATTTGTTCAATTGTTTAACAAGAGAATTATAAGCTAATGCAATAACCAACCTTCAACAATATCCTTCTGGCCTCTTACATATCCACTTCCCTGTATACCATGGCTATTCCCACTCCCGCTCCCCCCCTTTTTCTAAGGGGTAAACGCTTTTAACCCAAAGCTATGAACCGGTGAGGTCACAAACGGGGAACCTCATCCCCAATTTAAACATTCAATAATAACATCCCAATGGGGTTTGAACCTTGATGGCAAGAACAACACCACAACAACTCAACCATCACACTGTGCCACTATTGACCATGGCTATTCCCCTTTCTCTCAATAAGAATAAATTTTCATCATTGTCCAAAAGATTGATCCTATTGTATGGAGTATGGACTAAAATGCAGGTGTGAAATGCATTAGATGGATCAGGTAACAGATCCAAAAAAGGATTCTAGACCTATTAAAATTGTTTGTTCATCAAATAAGAGTAAGCACAACATTATCATGGAGCAATATCCCTCTTATAAAAGCATATTTGAGATCATTAATGTTCTTAAACGTGATATGATATGAAAGGAACCTTGATCATTTAATTCAGAAGAGCTAGTCGTGCATCACAACCTCTTTCTAAACATGCTCTATCCATTTTTGAAAACAATCAAGAAAAGAGTAACAAAAATTGAACTTTACAAAAAGAATTCTTGCACAAAAATCTTGAACATCTGTTTTGAATTCAATTGCTGTGGCATCTATGCTAAAACTTGACCCAGTGCATTTGATAGTTCCACATTCATGTCCTTGTTGCATTGAAGTGGTTTAAGGCTATTCTTTGTTTGGCTTCCTAGAAGTGTGAAAAGTCATGGATGGATCATGAGAGAGGAACCTAATACAAAAGCATCCAACATGTAAGAGCAATCTTGCATCAATCAATAATATTCTCTTTAATGTTTGTTTGTTTTGCAAGTACCTCACTAGTTTTCTAGATATTGTGCGGTAGTGTGATTTGAGTTTGTGGCCACATCTCACTGCACTTATGTTTTCACAGGCTCAGAGATTCATCTATGTAACCGCAGGCTCATTCAAGCCATCAATGACACCACAAGGCATCACAATTAATAATCCTTGGTAGATTCACAAATTGGAGTACATGATGATGAGGGTGAGTGCAGAGCTCTGCAGAAGGTGAATGGTCGGTCTCCTGCCATTGTTGCTTCTGGATCTTTGCTGTCACCGCTTCAAACTCAGATTGTAATCTTTATCGTCTTTGAATCCTTTGGTCCTCTTCTTCCTATTGGTTTTAGCTGATGTGCTAGTTTGTTTTTATTGGATATAGCTTTGGTATTCATTTTGTGTGGCTGTGTGTGGGATGTGGTTTATAATTTTGAATTTTTTTCCCGCTCTCTTTGATTAATCTTTTTGTTTTGAGTCTTGTTTTCCTAGAGACCTCGGCTTGATTTGTAGTTAATACTACATTTATTGGACTGTACATCCCGTAACCCTAATTGCCTCTCCCGGGCCAACTGGCTCATGGGAGATGGAGCTAACACAAATGTGGAGAGTAGTGGTACTGTGGAATTAAATGAAGTCCCACACAATGATAATAAGGTAAAATCAGTTGAAGCTGGAAACTTCACGAAACCTTCATACAGGGATGTTGTGAAAGCCGACAAAAGTGAGGGAAATTGCCCTCCTTCTGCGGCCTTTGTTGTCTCTCATGGGGGAATTCAGTTGGCCAAGGATTCTGAAATGGAGGGAGACAGACTATTGGGGCTAGAGGCAGTTAGAGTGGGAGATGGAGGCCTTGTCGGATACGCTGGACAAGAAAACCATAGTAAGATGCCTCTTGTGCCTAAAATCCTCTCTATTTCTCCTAATGAAGATATGCTTAAGGCTTTGAAAGCAAAAGAAACAACGTTGAGAAATATTGCAGTGTTTTTTGTCTATTTGGATTCCAATTCTCTGCCTTCTTGAAAGTTTTTCGATGATTGGATTGCCTCTGGCCAGGCAAAAAAAAAAAGGGTATTCATGTATCCTTTTGTAGGATGATTCAGAAAGGCTTATTTGTGGTTTTCTTTAAGAACCATGGTATGCAAGAAAGAGTGGTGAAAAAAGAATACTGGACTATTGGTCAGTCCATGTTTAGAGCCCTCCCTTGGACGCCGAAGGATAATCTTGAAGAAGTTGTTGCTAGGTCAGCACCAAATTGGCTAGAAATTAAGAATGTCCCTCCGAAACACTGAAAATTCATTCCCAATATTCTGAAACCGGTTGGTAATGTTATGAAGATAGAAGAATCAAGGGTAACCCTCCCTCATTTAAATGCTAGGGTTCTGGTTTCTCTATTGCCTGAAGCTGAAATTCCTGACTTAGTTTCATTGCAAATTGACAACAAAACAATTAAATGTGAAATTGAAATGCTCGGTTCATTAAACTCTTGTTTTCTCTGTTACATCCCAAATTGTAAGTTACTGTTTGCCATTACTGGATAGGGTAAAAGTGAATGTAATATGAATTCTAGAGATGAATTAATGATGCTTGTACCTTGTTTTCAATATGAATGTTATCTCATTTGATGTTTCATTTGATGTTATCTCAGTTGATGTTATTCATGGTAAAATATAGCATAAGGAGGTTAATCAATCATGTTGATTTATCTTGGGATGTTTATGTATACTGCAAATGTTATGAACATATAACTGTCGTGAGTTTATGTCAATGGATGCAGGTATGTGAACCATTCCTCCAGGCGGAAGAAAAATATCACTCAGGAGAGGAGCTTGGTCATTTAACCAGTAAAGTGAACTAACTGAGCATACACACACGTCATCTTAGATTGAGTGAACTAATTCTGTCCGTGTGGATTATAGGTAAGTCATCCATAGCATGTATGTTTCATTAGGAGTCTTGTCTTCTTCTGTATGCAATGTGTGATGTTTATCTATGTATTTGTCTTGTGATATTACAATCATTATGATGGTAACGTAAATGGTTGTATGTGAAACGGAAGTGAACATATATGCATGTATATTGTATATACACGTATTCATACGTATATACACATTGATACAAGCGTATGCTGGCAGAGGGATGTGCTCATACAGATGCATCAATATGGTATACTTACACATACGTGTACATAGAGGTATACACTGATATATACATGAATATATGCACACAACCTATATATGTGGATATTAATAATATTATATTATTATTGCCTAATGACTTGACATATAAATGTATCTATATTTTTATATCAGGTTGCTGACTGGCTCAGATATATTTATATATTTGTTAAATATATGTGTATATATATATATATATATATATATATATATATAAAGGCCTATATATAATATTATTATAGTTATATTAAAATATATATATATATATATATGTTTAATATATTTAAGACTATAATAATATTTATATAATAAAAAATATAATGGAATTATATTTTATTTTATTTCTCAATTTATGAAAATCGATTTTTTTTCTAAATTGATCTCCACTTTGGAAATTGACTTATTTCCTAATATTATGAATCTCTTTATTGGATATTAAATTGTATTCCACTTTGAGTTTATATTAATGTTTTAATTGTGCAAATCAGGTTTATTAAACCCAACTGATTTTTAAATCACCAACCATTAGAATTTGAATGATTTAAAAGTATAACTTTTGGCAAAAGGGAAAAATGCGTCACTCTTCATAAAATTGAAATATTTCAATTTTTAACTATTGAAACTTTGAAAATAAAATAAATATTGCGAATGGAAAATACGCACCTGAAGCACAGCCATGACCAAGTCGCGAGAGTTAATTAGCGGCCTGGAAGTTGTCATTTGAACCATGAATGAAGGCAATATGGATTTCATTTATCCTTGACCATTTCCAGCGAATGGAGTCACCCGCCAAATTGTTGTATTGGCACCACTTTTGGAGACGCCTATAGGTGTCGATCCTCCATTTTGAACATGTGCAAAGTTTGAAACATTCTTTGTTTTGCTGGAAGTTGATTCACCTCTTTTGAGCTGTGTGTAAGTGTGGAAATCTGCCACATTTCATTTTGAAGTATTCAAAGTATAGTTCTATCAATTTACATGCCTACAAGAGTGGAAATTGCTAGGCTGCGGGCTCTATAAATAGCCGCCCAGTTCATTCATCAAGACTTACTTGCTTAATCTAAATCTCATCTGATTTTTGGAGATTTGTCTCATAAGTTTATTATTCTGAAAATCATATTCATATTTGGGAGCTAGGAACAGAGGAATTACTAGTCCATTGTTTTTAAAATATCTGAGTTTTATCTCAATACAGCTGTGACCAATAAGAGACTGTATATTCACCATTTTAGAGTATAATTTTGAGTGAGAGATATATCAACTTGAGGGTTTATGTTGAGTGATAAAGGAAACAGCTTGAGAGGAAATTACCAATTGATTAACTGAGTTGAGGCGTTGTGAGGAAAGACTAAATTTGCATCATTTGAAGGATAGCTAAATACCAAGCATGGGATATTATTCTACTATTGTTTTCAATAGTCATTCTTTATATATTTCTGGAAAATGAATTTGATGTTTGTGCATAGATAGGGAATTACATTATAATCTACACTTCTGTTGTGACTGGATAGTGAAGTTATTCTATGTTGCATCAAGGAAGTAATTTGTTTTAAAGGATGAATATGCATACTTGTTGTGTTTGTATTAATAGTAATGATCTCCATAAGAGGGGAATGTTGTTTGCATGGATACTATTTGCTAAACCTGATTGCTTACGGAAAAGGAGATTAAAGCCTTTAAGCCACTTTCATAATGTGTCTTTAAGTGCTCCATGATAGGAGAAAATACTTGATTGATGAATTTAGTAATACTACAAAAGGTACAACATAAGTATTTAATTATACTAGCCATGTTTGAACATGGGAAATGAATTCTTGCATTCTAGTTGTATTTTGCATTAATTTGCATGATCTCCATATAAGGAGAGTATGGCTATATTAGTTATTATATACTAGGACCGAAATGAGGACAAGAATCAAATAAATTATATCAGCTTAAGTTATTAGGTTAACTGAGGTAAGCTTGAGTTACTCCTAGGATAAAGATTTCCAATATAGGAGGGATTATGTGAATTACTTGTTATGTTGATTCATTTCAAGCAATTAGTATGTTGTAGGTTAGTTTGGGGTGACTGATTATCCATTGAAGGACATAACCTACGCGTAGTGTAAGATAGCCCTAAGTCAAATCGGCCCTGAGTAGTGTATGTAATAGATGACTCTTTTAGTCGTTTACTGAATTAAAACACTTTGATCAAAGTAATGTAATGTACCTACATCCTCTTAGATTGGGCGATGATTACATTGTCAGTTCACCGTGATCCAATAGTACATGCTAGTTCGGGATTGTGGGATTACAAGGATCTAGTCATGTAGGACACACCACTATGCTCAGTTGGTTAACAGTATCGGTTACTCTACCAATCTCTTCGTTGAAGGGAGGGCCATCTATTGAATAGTAGATGTGCGGGGGACCGCATTATAAGTCTGTGGTTGGGGGAGAAGTGCCCGAGTGATGTTTCTCCTCCACGGCAGGCTACTGAAGTACCAAGATTTGAAAGGGAAGATCCTGGACCGTCTTACTACTATTTGTCCTAAAGCTCATTGGAGCTATGTTAGTTAAGGTATGTATTCTTGATCATGTACTTGTGAAGTTATTATAATGAAATGGAATCTTTATTGTAAATGGATGTCAACTTGTTCATGTATTATCAATAAAGAAAAGGAAAAATTTTATTGCAATGTCATGTTAACATGTTTATTTACTTGTATGATGTAAATTTGTGAAATTTTTACTTTACCGAAGGGTTGGCTTGTTACATTCTCTATAAGAGGAATGGTCACCTTAGGAAGGACTATCCTGGTGTTACAAGACTCGCCTAGACTCGGGAGTCTTGGCGAGTCCCGAGGCGAGTGAGGCTGGGCGAGTCTTTGGGACTCGGCTGCCGAGTACTCGCCAGACAGACTAGACTCGCGAGACTCGCGAGACTCGCCGAGTCCCAAGCCAAAGACTCGGCCATCAGTTTGTGGGCGTGTGTCAAAAAAAACACATTTTAAAGTTTCAGAACTGCTTAATTAAATGGCTAAATCTCGACCTTGATGTTTTTTAAATATGTAATTAGTGTCTTTAATTTACAATTTTTTTAATTAAATGGTGCGCGCCATGAAGGTTTGTGTGGTTTTGAAGGTCTTCATTTGGGCTTGGTGGCGGGGGCTCCGCCCCTCGACCCCGCCCTGTATCGCGACAGGGAGCGCGCCCAGGGCGCTGCCCCGGGACCCCGCGAGGGGCGCTGCCCCTCGACCCCGCTGGGGGCGCTGCCCCCAGACCCCCGCAAGGGGCGCTGCCCCTTGACCCCGCTGGGGGCGCTGCCCCCAGACCCCCGCGAAGGGCACTACCCCTTGATCCTATTGGGGTGTTTCCCCCAAAACCTCATCAAACTATAGGTCTAAGCATGTTATAGGCCAATGATGAATCATGATCGTTAAACCTACAAAATACATATCCCCTGTTGTAAATCTTTGCATCTTTTGCAGTCAAAGCCATAATCAAGGATTATCTTGTTCCATACATTAGACAACAAAGCATGCAGTCTTGAAGGCTACAATAAAAATTTAATAATAAATTCCTCACTTGAATATACACACCAATCATTGAGATGCAAGAAAATATCATGGCTGCATCATCATCTATGACCTATCTTAGACACTAGCGCATGACTTGTCGTGATGTTGGGATGAGTAATGCAAGCTCTTTTGAGCCATAGACTTATATTTTTAATTTTGATATTTGTTTTGATGCCATGGATTTCATATTCCATGAGTTTTGTATACATTTGACAATATTTATATATTTGAATGTGTTATTTCCTTCAGCTAAAATTTGCGTTTATACTTATGTGATCGATGTATGTTTGTGTATGAGATCATAGTAATTTCTATTTGATGATGTTATTGTGTCTTTAAGGTTTATTTATTAAAGGGTGCGTGAAACAAGTGTTAAATCCTTAAAAATCTCTGAATTTCTTGGGTTTTTCTATTTGCCGAGTCTTTGCCGAGTCTTTGCCGAGTCTGGGCGCCGAGTCCGAGTCCGAGTCAAAAATTGGCTTGCCGAGTCCGAGGCGAGTCCGAGTCTTGTAACTATGATCCTAAGGCTAGGGTTAACCCTATGGGAGCTTTCAAGCCAATTGAGAATAAGAAAAGGGATGATATCCCTCAATCAATGGGTGATAAAAATGTTCAGGGAATGGAAGTTTCAGAAGGTGACCTTGAAGGCACTAGAAATCCCCAAAATAACAAGGAAATGGTAATTCACCTTTGTCAGAAAACTTGAATTTGTCACTTGAAGATCCTCTTTTGATGGAGAGCTAGAGGTAGTCCATGCTAAGAGCCCGCCTCCCCCCAAGTCTACCCCAAAGGCTTCATCTAAACAGATAATTCCCTCCCCCTTGGGTTCAAAGAATGATCAAATCTCAGCCTTGGATTCCATTCAAGCCAACGCAAAAATGATTAGGCAGATTAAGAAACAATCTTATGTTGCAGTGGCTAAAGATGGCATAGCCACCAACTCTAACCTCAATCTGGATAGTGATCCCCCAACTATTGGGGGCCCGTTGAAGAATGCTCAATAATTGGCCTTGGACTCAATCCAAGCTAAGGCTGAGAGAATTAGACAAATCATGAATCTCTCTGAAGAGGAAGGAATAATAGAACCCTCTGACGCAAAATCTATGCTTAATTCTAGAGATGGTGCGTATGGTAAGGAAGTGGTTGTGTCATGTTACAATGCTTTATGTGATGGTCTTGAGACTGACAACCCTTTTCCCCTCAAAAGTCCACCCTCCAAGGTGGATGACAATAAAAAGAGGAAACTCATTGATAGGCCTGCTTCCTCTGATTCTGGTTCAGAGAAAAAAGTGACAAATAAAGGCAAGGAGGAAAGATGCTCAAGTGTTTTGACAGATTGTATAAAAACTAGAAGAATAATCCTCCCCCTAAACCTAAATGAACTTTAAAATCTGTAGTTGGAATGTGAGGGGGTTGGAGTCAATGGATAGGAAATATTTGGTTAGGCCTTTTTGCAGTAACAGACAATATCTGGATTTTGTTTGTTTGCAAGAGATAAAGGTGACTGGCTTTCAGGTTGGGAATGTATTAAAATTTATATGTAAGAATGCAAAATTCATCTGCACTAAACATGAAAAAGATAAAGGAGGCATTGCTATCCTAGTCCATCCTAAATGGCACCAAAATATCTCTCAATGGGGTTCTTCCCCATGCAATAGACTTGTGTGGCTTTCTTTGACTTCTGGTTATGATGTTTCAGGGATCTATTCTCTCTATGCTTCAAATGACTACAAAGAAAGGTCAGACCTTTGGAATTGGATGGCCACAAACCTTCCTAAAATCCCCTAGATCTGCACCGGGGACTTTAACATGATCGAATCTAGCTCTGATAAGAAAGGGGGTAAAGACCTCTTATGGAAAGGGGATGAACTATTTTTTTGGTCTAAGATGAAGAGTAATCTAAACTTATGTGCCCTCTAGAGAAAAGAAAGGCTTCTTCCCGCTCAATTTGGTTCACCTGGTGCAATAACCAGTCCCTAAATAGAAGAATTTACAATCGATTGGATAGATTCTAAGGGGATAGGAACCATTTCACCTTTTATGGCACTCATGGTGAAAATGTTGTTGTGGTGGTTCCTACCTCCATGTCCAATCACTCTCCCATTGAAACCACTGCAATATTTGCTCCCACCACTCCACCCTCCTTTCAGCAAAGGCCCTCTTCTTTCAAGTTGAACAGCTCCTTGCTTAATGATCCTGATTGCCTTGGTGGAATTAGAATTGTCACTGTGTTCACCAAGTCCCTTAATAGGAACCTTGATCCTCTTCAGAGGTGGGATGCCTTAATTAATATTTGGAGGAAACTCTTTCAAGTGGTTGGGAAAAAAAAGGCTAAGAATAGAAACAAGATTGATAATTTGTTGCATCAGAAATTATCGGTGCTTGATCCAGGTTCAAGATAATAATTCTAATATTCAGTTGGAAACCAGTCTTATCAAAACTATATCCCTTCTGAGGAAGCTGCAAAACTACAAATTTCAAGGTCAAAGGATTAGAGCTAGGATGAAATGGTTGCAGGAAGGTGATAGGGGGACTAAATATTTTTTTAACTTAATTAAGACTAAGCAAGAGAAGGAGCATATAGGACCTATTCTGGACAAAGGGAATCTCTCTAATGATCCTTTATGAAAACAAACTTTTATTCCTTCTTTCAGCATTTGTTTTCTTCTGAGCAAAATAGTAAAAATAAGGAAGCTAGAGAATTGTCTTAAGATGATTTCCAAGAAAGTCAGTGATGAGGGTGCTACGATGCTTGAGATAGACCTCTCTCTGCGAGAAATTGAAAACACCATTAGGTCACTAGCTAATGGGAAATCTCCGAGTGTAGATGGCCTTACAACTGAGTTCTATAAAGCCAATATTAATTGGATTGGGTCTGAGTTGTTGGAAATATATAACTATGCTTTTCAAAATAACTCTTTGGGCCAAAACATCAATAGGGGGATCATTAAACTGATCCCCAAGGATGGAGACAAAACACTTATTAAGAATTGGAGACCTATTACCCTTTTAAATGTCTCATATAAGATCCTTGCAAAAACTCTCTCTTGCAGATAAACAGGAATCCCTGGGAAAGTTGTGTCAGTCACTTAAACAGGCTTCATCAAGGGAAGGTATATTCTTCAGAATCTTATAACAAGTTGGGAGGGAATGAATTGGGCCAAACATGATAAGCAATAGGTGGCAATGATTCTACTAGATTTTGAAAAGGCTTATGATAGGATTGAATAGCCCTTTGTGTTGGATATGTTGCATGCTTTTGGTTTTCCGCCTATCTTTTGTAAATGGATCAAGATTCTTTTTAATGATTCATCCATTGTGATTGATGTTAATGGTTAGCTCACTCATTCAATAATTATCCAAAGGTTGATTAGGGCAAGGCTGCCCTATAGCTCTTGCCTTGTTTGTTATTGCAGTTGATGCCTTAAACATGTTCTCAGGTCTGACTTGTTGTCCCTCCCAATTAATGGAATTCGACTGCCCAACCAAGAACAATTGTTGAATGCTCAATTTGCAGATGACATTGCCCTCTTCATTAAGTTGTCTGAAGCCAATTTTGATAATGCTATGAAGAGGATGGAAGTTTTTTTGTGCTACCTCTAGGTCAAGGATTGCCCCTCATAAATCCACTGTTATTGCTTGGTCTCATGAGCCCCCCAATTGGCTAGTGAATAAGGGTTGGGGATGGTCCAACCCCCATAAGATTGTGAGATACTTGGGAATTCCATTCTCAGTTTCTCACTCATTAAAAAATATGTGGGACTGGCTTTTTTTGAAAATTGAGAAGAAACATCAAAAATGGCAAACGCAACTGCTCTCTCTTGCTGGCAGGATTCAAGTAGTGCAAAAGGTCATAGCTTCTCATGCAGTGTACCACTCCTCAGCTTGGTTGTTTGCCAATATTCAATTTGGAAAACTTCAAAGGATTCTCAGGGAATTCTTATGGTCAAATGGTAAGGGTAACAAAAAAAGACACAATGTAAACTGGAATTGGTGCTGCCTCCCAAAAAAGAAGGGTAGACTAGGCCTAAAGGATCTTCAAATCCAGGGGATTGCCTTAGCTTCAAAATGGATTTCCAAGGCTCTGGAGGGTGATGAACCCTGGAAAATTTTGGGAAGGAATAACTTGCCACTATCTAAACCAAAGAAGGGTAATCAGTGGCAGAATCTGCATTTACATGACATTATTTTTGGCCAGTTTGAGGTTAGAGTTTTTGGCTCCACTGTTTTTAACACTCTTTGGAAAGCTTGGACTCGGGTTAGGCATTTGTTATCTGGAGGTGAAGCAATGAATTTCTCTCCCTCCTACTATGTACCTAACAGATCTATATGGTGGAATGTTGGCCTGAATGGAAAACCGTTGGCTCTATCTTGGGGTTGCTCTGCAAAAAATTGGAACTCTCGAGGGACTAGAGACCTTCAAGATCTGCTTATTAATGATAGCCTGAGCTCTTGGGAGCAGTTGAGTGCTAAGTATGGACTACCTCTATCTCAGAAAAAAAACATATACCATTATCTGTAACTGCTTGGGGGACTGGTTTCCCGGGTCTGCAATGCATGATACAGATGCTCTAGAGTCTAGACAGAATAAAGTGGAGAGATGGTTCTAATCTGCTTTCAGTCTCTGTTAAGAATATATATTTGATGGTTGTTGGCTCGGGAGAGGTATTTGAGTGGCTAAATTCTTCTTGGCGACCTGGCTTGACTCTCAATGGACTAAAATCCTTACCCATCTTTGGCATAATAATGTTGAGCCTAAAAAGACCTGTTTTCATTGGTTGCTTATTTTAAAAAAATTAGCTATTGGGCAAGTTTTGCATAAGTATGGGCTTCCTACCAAAACTTGTGACAGTTGTTCTATGCCTGAAACTTTTGAAAACTTGTTCTTTGATTGCCGATATGCTATTGCTATATGGTCTTTATTTTTTGGTCTTCTTGTGAATTGGAATGATGACATTGGTTTTTCTTGGCATGAGATTCTTGTTGGCTATGTTGAGAGGTTTGATGATACTTCAAATAAATTTAGGCTTGGTTATTCGAATGAGGTTTTATGGTTTTTATGGGAGAAGAGGAATGAAGAGTTTTTTCAGAGCAAAAAAAGGCATCTTATTGAGTTTAATAGTGAACTCACTTTCTTGAATATTATGTCACAGGTATCGGCTGCCATGGAGATCCCAAAAAGATAGTTTTATGATCCTGTTAAAGGAAGGTGTCATGCTAATTTACAAATCTGACATTACATCAGCTCATTTCTTTCCTCAAGGGAGGAATAAATTGAACAAGGATGACCTGGAACTTCTGAACAAATATTTGTGAGATGAAGATTGAAAAAGCAGATCTGAAAGGTGAAAAACCCCAAGAAAAGGGCAGTGATCCGCCTACTGTTATGAATATGGATCCTATTCTGATCATGCCTCATATTGGCATATGAGGTTGATAAAGCAGATTGTAGTAGCAATATAATAGGAGCTTGGGACTAGTTTTAGTTTGACTGTTACTCCGATAATGTTTTAAACTGCAAACTCGACCCTTGCTTTTGATCTTTGATGTCTTGTAATCCTCTCTAAAACTCTCGGGAGCAGCAGCTCCAAATGATGTAATCTCTTTTTTGTAAACTCTATCTAATATATAAAAAAAAATTAATAATCATTTGGTTGCAGCTGAGATCATATACTACACCAAATGTCTAGAATGTTCCATTCAATCTTCATGTGTTATTGATCCCGTAGGCACATTCAAGCCATCAATGACACCACAAGACACTACAATTAATAATCATTGGTTGCAGTTGAGATCATAGATAACATGACATGTCTAGAACATTCTATTCAATTTTCATGTATTAATGATCACTGCATGCATGTTTTCCATCTGAAAAGTTAGTTAAGGTTAGGACCGAGTTACTTACTATATAACAATAACTCATTTGAACAAAGCAGCAAGTATTTAAAACTTGCACTGATTCTTAAAGTTATGTACTTCGTTATAGGTTTTAAGAGATGCCATGTATGTAACCACATTGAATTTAAGGGCCCCTAGTTCCAAGTATCTCAGAAATGATAATACTACACATTACCAATGCACCTGCACGCTACAAAAGGATGATGCACTGACTTCTAACATTGGCCAATGAGAAAAATATTTAATTTTGGGGCCTTAATCCTTATCACATTTCTCTATGAGCATGTATCGTGTTGCCACCCGCTACATTTCATTCTACATCTTCTATATAAAGAGAGGTCTGATATGATTTGAGGACAGGCAGAAACCAAGAAGATAGAAACAGAGGAAGTAAGAAACAGTGGCAGACAGAAACAAAAAGAGACATAGAGGAGGAGGAGAAAGGAAAGGTAAGGAAGAAAGCAGAGAAAGAAATATATCTGTCAATATCTTTAAGATCTAGTTTGTAACTCAAAGGCTGAAGCCTAGCATGTAATCAAGCACACATGCAATTATTCTAATAACATGTAACCATTCTTCCTATATTGTTTCTGTTAGTTTCCACTGTATATTAATAAGGCTTAGATTTGAAAGTCCTATTGGCTACAAGGTTAGACAGTCCTTAATTGGACACTCCAATCTTGACTGCATCAGAACCAGATGATCCATGCTCAGCTGAAGTTCTTTTGTTGACTCCTAATTTGATCCTTGACATTTTGATTCTCCCAGTATCCTGCTAGGCAGTGTTGACTGGTCCGTCCCATTCTCAGGTCTCATTACCACCTTTAGTATAGAACATATAAAACAGAAAGAACAGAGACATCCTAGACTTACGAAAGTTTTCCACTGTAAATGTAGTCTGAAAACTGAAACTTGAATGTCCGACTGATAATTGGTTCATATAGCCTCACAATGGATCAAAATTTTGTATGTAACAGAGATCTCATAATGTTATTCTGCTATAAAATAATCATCAATATAAACATATGTTTCAGGAAATCCTGCTTCAACAAGAGAAAGAAGAGTTTGAAGGAATTAGTTGCAGAAATCAAATTGAAATCTACAAGAATGAAACAATACTAATTACTACATAGATTTTGTTAAAATAAAATTAAAAGGATGCTGTCAAGATAAAACATACCGATTGGGCCATGCAAGAAAGGAAGAACTCTTTAGTTTCACCAAATTTATCAAAATTACTCCTATCATTCCACGTAACTTTACCAACATACCCATCAGCCCCCCTGTAGTAGCCTTGAAAACCTGAATTTTTGACCATTTAGAGAAATTAAGTTTAGATTTATATGTATTTATCTTAATGGTGCATGCATAGAGGATAGAAAATTCATTGCAATTCTGATTCATTTTCTATAATACCATTTGCAGTTTTCATACAAATAATCATTTGCAGGTCATACAAATCCAAGCAACCCCTATGTTCTTTACAGAAATCCATGCCTTTTAAGCATCACATTAAATTTAAATCCTAGATAATTTAAATGGAACGCCACCTTAAACAATTAACACAAATTTCTTGTTCATTGGTTTTGACTTTCATACACAACCATTTAGCTAAGATGTTAAAAAGAATTTAAAAAAAAAAACACAAAACATGAAAAGTACCTCAAGTACATGTGTAGGAAAAACGACCACCATAGGAACTCCAAGATAACCAAGTTCTGCTGTATTTATACCAATCTGTCATAAGGAGACATCAAATATTCACTATGTATTAGATTTCCTTTGAACAGGTAATTTTGTACATGTTTCCAGAACTTTCCATTCCACACAGAGAGAGAGAAAGAAAGAAATAAATTGTATTAGTTTCCATGAATAACTAGAATATGTAAATAGGACTCGAAATATAATAGGTTGGAAAATCAAAGTACTTAGATAACATAGGTTATAAATAGTACCTAAACATAAAGTACAAAATAAAGGTGAACAAAGAAAGAGTAGGCAAAGCTAAAGTAGTTAAATGCCAAGCTATAAGATATAGTACAAGTTCAAATAGCCCTATGAGAGAACCCTAATAGAGGAGCATCCAGATTCACAAGCAATCTTGTATCAACTAAAAAGATTTTCCTAGTTAGTTGTTCTTTCCTTCTTTGTTTTTCTTGCAGGAATTGATGATCAAATTCTAAAAAAAATCTGTGTTCAAGCTCAATTGATGACTTCACCTAGAAGAAGAGCCAAATTTCAAGTTTGGTGAAGTTTTGATAGAAAAAGGAACACATTATGAAGTTGCAGAGTTTTCCCCCCTAATTAGATGGCAGAACTTGGGCATGTATTCGGATGTACAAAACTTCTGGGCCTTCTCAGACACCTTCAGATCTCCACTAAGTCTTAAAGACTTCAAACTTCAATCGGCACCAAGTTACCTCATCACTAGCAGAATTTCCTACTTCTACGGAATTTGCAAAACTTCCAAGTGATGCCAAATATATTTGGGTCCCCCTCGCATCTCCACCAAATCCTAATGACCCACATTTTCCCGCAATGACTCGTCAAGAGATATTTCCTTGCATACTCGTTAATAGAAAAATTCCCTAGTAAGATTGGACATATCCTGATGACACTCTAATTCCCACAATTCCTCATGTCGCCCATATTCCCACAAGGTCACCTAAGGTGGAACTTTTCCTCGATGCCAGATCCATCTCAACTCTCGAATCTCCACAAGATGTCAATGGTCCCAATTTATTTGTAGAACTTGTTGTACCCCAAAATTAAAATTTTTGTTACACTTAGACATTTTGAAGAAATGAGTAAAAGTCTTGTTAAATCAGTCAAAAAGGTCAAAATTGGGGTGTGCATGTCTTGCATGAGGGGTTAAAACGTAAAATTTTCAAAATCTGATGATCTGGGTCTGCTCAGAGCGACCTAATCTACAAAACCCAGATCTCAGTTTTTCATCCCTACTTTTTAGGAAAATTGCTATTTTTAGAAATTTCCTAAAAATAGTTACTTTTTCTAGGTTTTTCTGGGTTTCTTTTGAAACGGATATTGGCAAAACTTTCTAAAAATAGAAAGTTGGTCCGTTAGAGTTCAAACTGATTTTGATTGGCTCAAAATACTTCCATATCAGCCTTGTAGTCATAATCTCAAAAAGATCAGTTTTGCCCTAGTGGGTCTATTCTGCTTTTTTAGAAGCATATCAGGAGCTCGAAGGTCATCAATGGAGCTCAATCAGCTGCCAGGCGTCAGATTCAACACTCAGGCGTTCAACAAAAGGCGAGTTGGTGAGCAAGCACGAAGAACGGAGAAGAAAGTGAAAAACTGTGAAAATATTCTAACACTGCTTTCCATGGGTGCCCCAGGAGAGAATAGGCGCCCATCTTTTTAGGGCATTAAAAGTTAAAATTAGGTTTTGAGCCTCCAATCAAAGTTGCTCAGTTCTCTTCCAGCTCCGCAAAGAATCCGACGGTGCAGTCATCGGATCATCCAGTCGCCCGGGATTCAGAGCTGAACAGGGAAGATTCAAACAAAAGTTAGAAGTGAAAAACATGAAGATTATCAAAATTTGACTAAGTATGGAAACTTTAGGCGCCCCTAGTGAAGAAGGGCGCCCAGCTTTTTGGAGCACCTAACTCAGCAGTTAGGGTTTGTGAATATGCTCAATCTTTTCAATATTCAGCCAGCTTCGCAACGCCTGTCTCCGTCAAAGCATCCAACTGTCCAATCTTCGGCAGATTCAGATCAAAGTGGAACATACAGAATGGAGGCTTGAACTTGAAGATGAAAGTCAGATGAAATATGGCTAAGTCTGGAAGGTTTGGGCGCCCCAAGAGAGAAAAGGCGCCCAAGTTTTCAAGGGCCTAAACAGATGAATTTGTAGATGTAGCTCTAACGTGATTTCTTCAAAGTTGATTAGGCTCTCCAACGAGATATTCAGCACATCAATCGGAGCTTGCAGTCGCTAGATACGAGAGGCTGAGCAAAGGGTTTGATGAGAGCTAAGAATTGAGATTCAAAAGCAAACAAGAAAAAGTGAAAAATATTCTAACTCTGGTGAGTTTGGGCGCCCCAGCTTGCCAAGGGCGCCCAAGCTTTTGAAGGCCAACTATTTGATGAAGTTTCTCCCAGGAGACCCCTCTTAATATCTCCTCAGCTTCGCAACGAGCATAACCATCAGTCAATCCGATGCCTGGATCACCAGATTCGACAAGATCATCTGTAGAAGAGGAGTTGATGAAGAAATTAACAATATTCTAAGTTTGTGAAGGATGGGCGCCCCTGGAGAGGATGTGCACTGATAATTTTGAAGGATGAAATGAATTAGCTAGAGACGCCTCCACAACAATCTTCTCAGAACGGGTCAAGCTCCGCAATGAATCATTCAGCTCGCCCATCAGATTAGTCTACAAGCCGGAAATCGAGGTCAAAGTAGGGGGTCAAAGTTGTGTAATGTTGAAAATATCAAAAAAATGACTAACACTGCTTGAAATGGGCGCCTCTAGCCAAGAAGGGCGCCCAACTTCTCATGCCTTAGTAAAATTTTCAAAATTGCAAGAGGATGAGGACGTCCAAGTTCAATGAACAAAGATTTTTAGGGTTTTGAAGATGAAAGCAAAAGAAAGCAAGCCTATTTCAAACCCTAAGTCTATTTAACACCTCTCTTCAATGTAATTTTCATCATTTTTGAAGGTGGCGTCTCAAGGAGAAAGTTGGAGCAGCAAGTTTGAAGAGTTTTTCACAATTCAAGAACTCTAGTTTGCTGGTTATTCATCAAATTTTTCAGATCAGCAAGCATAAGGCCTTGTTTTTTCAAGCTTTTTCATCCAGAAGATCAAATTTTTCAGAAGGCCAAGGTTTTCAATTTTCAGCCATCTGGGTCTTGTCACCTCATTCTTCTGAAGAAATTTTTAAGAACTTCATCAAGTTGCAGCAGTTGCTGTTTATTTGCATGTCAGTGAAATCCTCAGTGCATTCAATTTTTAATCATCTGGGTCCTCTCAAATCAGTCTTCTGAAGAAAACCCATATCATAGCTTTTTCAAGCAAACTTCAAATTTTAGGGCTAGCTACTTTTTCGATCAGCCATCAGTATTTTGCAAATCTAATCAACTGGGTCCATTTCTAAGAGTATTCTGAACAAAACCCAAGTGCTAGTTTTTTTTGTGAAAAATTGAAGAAATTAGGGTTTGCTACTTTTTTTAGTATAAAATCAAAATTTTCAAAAACGAACGATCTGGGTTGTCTTGCAACGAAATTCTAAGCAAAACCCATATCTCAGAAAATTTTCAAAAACTTTGTCCGTTAGAGGAAGAAAAATCAGCATTCTAAAAATAGTAAATTGCTCAAAACTTGTCTGAACCTAGGCGAATTTATAGTCATTCTTCAAGGTTTCCGACATGGAGTACACTCCCAATGTTTTCAAGACTGAATCAGCTCTCTATCATGATTACATCAAAACCGCTGAGACAGACTTGCATCACATTAAGTTGGTGTTTGATCTACACGCTTTGGAGAGCGCAGGCAACACTTTAATCAGAAACTTGGGACACTCTGGACTCCTCGCAGCAGCATCTATTCCTATATTAGTTCAGAGTCTTGAGTTCGTAATCGCTTGCATCAAGCATTACAACCCGGCTACAAGGGAGATTCAATCAGTTGATGGCAGATTGATTTGCAGTTTGAAGCCTGATATGATCGAGAAGTGTTTTTCTATTCCCCCTTGGCCTGAAAGTGTCACTATCTCAAAGGGTGAATGTGAAAGGATATGGGAGATGCACAAAGACAAGTACAGCAAGAAGATGGCACAAAGGTGGATGAAAGAGAAGCATAAGACTTTGCCTAAGAACGTCGGGCGAGGGGAGTTCAAAGATGAGATTGCTATCATAATCACCTTGCTCAACAGGGTAACTGGATCAGAGGATGCTACCAAGTTTCAGCCTTAGATGTTTTACGCCATACCCCACATCATGAAGAAGACCGAGTTCTATGATTGGCCCACCTTGATCAGTGACAGCCTTCATCAGCAGATAACAAAATACTTCTAGTTTCTTGAGTTTCATATGGTTTCTTACCTAGTCTAACTGGTGGCCTATCAAGGTCAATTCAGAGGGTTGAACACCGAGGGATCACTGAGCGTACAACATATCTACAACTACTACCCTCAGTTGGAATTCACGAAGTCACTGCATCACTACAAGAGAGTGAATGAGGCTTTTCTGATGTACACAGTGCGGGACCTGGACAATGAATTGCACGTCCGTATCTCTTCAGTTGCTAGGGCAGCGATGGCGGAATGGGCAGATTGGTTCATACAATTTCCTACTTTCACTTATCTCAGAGTCTATGGCTATTCAGGTGCCCCGCTCATGCTACCAAGGTACCTGTCAGACGAAGTCGTCTTCATGGAGTTCTTAAGGCAAGCCCACGATGTCCATGCATTCTTGAGGAATAGAAAGAAACCTGCCCTCAATTTTCCATTGGGACTAGGAATCTATACATGCAGGACTGCAGCAGATGCTAAAACCATGGGAGACGAGTTAGACAAACTCGACCTCAAGCCTTACAGCGAGAGACGATCATTTGATCCTCATGGTATCTACGCTGGCCGACTTGAGAAAAACTATGCTCATATATCCGCCCTTGAAGATTTTTGGGCTAATTGTACAGATGAGTTCGAAGTGCGAAGGCGTAGTTACAGCAGGCTCACTCTTCACCAGATGAAAGACTGCCTTTTAGAGGATATCGAAGGATTGTCAGATGATGATAAGGGTGTGTTACCCCTGATGTATGCCCGAAAGGGAGTTGAAGATCAGCCCCTTCCTCAAGTCAACTGGGCTAATAAGGAATCCCTCTCAGTCGAAGAAAGGACGAGGCAAGTCCATGAACATAGTAAGGTCTTCCTAGTGCTTAAAAGGAAGAAATCCATACCAGCAGCAGAGCTGCCAAGAGTACAGTCGTCACTTCCCTCCTCTTCTAGAGCACAATCAAAAGGAAAAGGCGTAAGTCAGTCTCAAGATGCTGTGAAGGGCAGCAGGTCAACCAAAAATGTAAGAAGAAGGTTAGACTTCTCAGGCATAGTCATATAGGAGCCATCAACGGTTGAAGCAGAAGCTCCTCCAAAAGAGCCTATACCTCAAAAGGAGAAAGGAGAAGGGCCCTTAGCACATGACTCCATACCACTGACAAGGTCTTCACCAATCCACATCGACCATGATATTGAAGATGATGAAGAAATTGCAATTGTACCTCCTAAGGAAGTTAGTAAAGATACTACCGTGTCTTGGCTTGAGAACTCCTTGGGAAGGGTAAGAAGAAGACCATATCAGGTGAATTTTGATGACCTTGATAACATCTATCAGGAACCTCCTACGAAGAAAGCAAAGAAGCAAGTTCACTTTGATAGGAATCCTGATAGCGAGATAGTCATGGAGACTACATTACCCCTAGAGGACAAGAACAGGGATGAGGTGAATATGGATGATTTCATGATGGTCAAAGCTAATCTTGGTAGAAATACCAGACATGCAGATGTCAGTCTCTTCAAAGTTGTGTCCGAAAGTCTTCAAGAAAGAGTGCTCAAGGATGGAGAAGACAAGGCAGCCCTCAAGGCTGAAATACAGCAGCTCAGGTTTTATATTTCTAACCTTGTCCATGGTTCTTCACAGGCGACCCAGCTGCTGCCCCAGGTTTTAGAGACACCAGCTGATCATCATCAGTTGAGACAGCTGATCATTTGTGGGAAAGAAACTCAAGAGTGGATGGAGAGTTTCATTGTCAAAGGAAGGAGATCTTGGCACAAATGTTTCAGTTGAGAGAAAACACTCATGAGCTACGTCAAGGTATCCAAGGGTTTGAACAAACAATGGCTGAAGTAAAACCAAGGCATGAAATCATCATTGCTGATTTAGATACAGCCTATGGTTCAGCAGTTTCAAAAGAACACAAGAGGCAGATCCTTGCTTGGAGAGAGCGTCATGTTTTCAAAGTTAAAACTTACGAGAGGATATCCGAAGAGTTTATTGCCTACAGACAAAGGGTGATCGAAGCTCTTCTTTTCATCAGTGAGTTTGTCACAAAGATTCCTTCTCGATACAGTCTTGAAGATGGTTCCTACGTCGGGCTTAATGAAGTGCAAGCTCAATTTCAGAGTGTTGTTCGTAGCTGTGATAGCAGCAATCCAGTTGACGGGAGAATGAGTCATATTTCGATGATGTCAGCAAAGTTTGAAAAGGCGGCCAATGAGGTCGAAGATGTCCTTAGGTCAATTGCAGATGGTGAAGATATTTTAGAAAAGCGGTGTTTTGCTATTGATGGCATAGATGCACCGAACCGGGACACAATTTCTAACTTTCTAGTGGATGTGATCAAGCTTTAAAGCAGCTTTCTTCCAGAAGCTTTCTTCCCGCTTTCTTTCTATTCTTGGAACGAATTCTTATCCATTCTTTGAGAAGAGAAAGAAGATAAATGTAATAGTTGGCGTTTCCCGTTTTTTCTGCTTTCTTAGGTGTTAGATGTTATCTTCTTTCTAGATTTAGAAATAAAGCTTGCTTGCTGAGCAAGCTCTAAATTGTGAAAGCAAGGAGATTTTAGGGTTCCCTACTCCTGCCTATAAATAAGAGCCTTTGCTCATTAGTTTTCTTTAACCATGCTTGTGATAACAAAACGAGCCTATTGGCCTTCTATTTGTTATTCAAGTGTTGTTCAATTGTTTTATGATAGCGAATTGTTGAGTCTCTTTTAGCCAACAAGGAGTTGTTGTAATTGTTGTTCCTATTGTGTAAGAACAAGATTGCAAGCCTCTTTAGCTGCAAGCTCTTGTTCCAGGCATGTTAGAAGTATCTTTTGTTCTAGAAGTTTGAGAAATAAAATCATGAGCCTCCTTTGCCTTGGTATAAAGTCTCAGATTTTCGTTATTTGTGTTATGCTTTTATGATCTTGATTTCAGCTTACATTGAAGTGTGTAGATGTTTGTTGGAAAAGGGTTTATTGAAGCACTTTGTCAGAGAAATAAAACACTGAGCCTATTGTGCCTTCTATTTGTTATTCAAGTGTTGTTCAATTGTTTTATGATAGCGAATTGTTGAGTCTCTTTTAGCCAACAAGGAGTTGTTGTAATTGTTGTTCCTATTGTGTAAGAACAAGATTGCAAGCCTCTTTAGCTGCAAGCTCTTGTTCCAAGCATGTTAGAAGTATCTTTTGTTCTAGAAGTTTGAGAAATAAAATCATGAGCCTCCTTTGCCTTGGTATAAAGTCTCAGATTTTCGTTATTTGTGTTATGCTTTTATGATCTTGATTTCAGCTTACATTGAAGTGTGTAGATGTTTGTTGGAAAAGGGTTTATTGAAGCACTTTGTCAGAGAATCAACCTTGTTCATTTCTAGTTTCTCTTGCTCTGCGTATTACTTGAGAAGTTAGAAACGTCTTTAGCTTAAGTTAGTCGTAGTTGAAGGTCTTAAAACAGAAAATCTCAGCTGCGGCGTTTGTGTTTAATAAACCTTGTGCTCTAGCTGATCAAAAAGATAGGCAACTTAGTTCTTAGTTTACTTTCTTTCAATACCATCAACAAGAGGGAGCTTCCCCTCCTAATTTGAAGAGCAGTTTTACTGTGCATAGCTGTCTGTTTCAAATACGCATTCCAAAGGTGCGAATTTAAATGCCAACAGAACTTAGAATAGAGGAACTTTCCTCTGATGTCGGATATTATTCAATCGCTCCCCGAATTCCCGCAACTTCATGTTCTCCTTGGTTTCCAGCAATTCTTCCCTTTTGTGTGTTGGCACATCTCAAACCCCCTCAAAATTTCATGATCATGTCAAACGCCTATGTTTCTCCATAAAATGATGAATGGCAAAGTGTTCTACACAACCAAGTCTTATCCTAATCCCCCTTGGATCCCCACAATTCCGAGACCCCCTTAGAATTTTGCAATCATCCCTAAAATATGGAATTCTCTCTGCTAAACACTGAAATGATGTTTATAACAGCCTTGCATGCGTATCTCTGGACCCAATGAGTGATTGCCATATGTCCCATCATGTCAGGGCATGGATTGGATGCCACCTTCTACATGTTTCTCTGTAAATTGGGAGTTCTATTCCTTTTGGAAGGATCCTTCTATCAAAGTTAGAAGAAGAGGGTTTCAATGTGAAGATTGGAAAGCTTGAATGTTGTAAGGCTTGAGAGCCAAAGGCATTGAAGGCCATTGAAGGTCTATACCTTGCTGTAATGATTTTATTACTATTTAATAAAGGAAATTTTCAATATTATGTTTGGAAATGTGGAGTTGCGTGCTTTTGGCTGCATGATTGGGCAATTTGGTAAGACCCCCTAGTTATGGCTACACCATACTCTTACAAGAAACAAGGAGTTGATGGGATCGACCAGGATACCATGAAAGAATAGTAAAGATATCATGTCTTCATTAAGATTCATACAAGAAGAACCACCAATATTGTCTTTCAACACAACGAAAGGGCCTAGGTAGGATTTAAGAATGCTCATAGGGGGGTGTCCAAGATTGAGGGGGGCAATTTGGACAATCTTGTTAGGAAGTTAAATATTCCCCCTAGAGCTTCCCCTAACAAACAAGGCCAACAATGCTCTACAAGTAGAGAAAATACAAGTAACGTGTAATGTCCCCATCTTTGAGTTCTCTTACATTGCAATTGGCTCTGACCTTCTCGGTGTGTGTCAACCTTATCAGAGGCGTTATTTGATGTTACCAGTGTGTGCAAATAATCTAGAGGACTCGGAGGACACTTTCTAAAGTTATTTCCGAGTTCTCCAAGATTCTTGGAGAGAGCATCTATTTATAGTAACTCACTAGGTCAGGTCCAATTCTTATTATTTATTCATCATAAGTATCACTTCAATGCAGCCGATTTTTGATTTCGATGTTTTTCAACAATTTTCGCAAATCGGATGTATTAATGAGCTATAATTTAATTATTTTTACTAAGGTTGTTAATTTTATTAAAATAATTTAATGGACACCTTAGTATAATAGCTCATTGGAATGAGAATTGAAAATTTTAAATGTTGGTGTTGATAAAGTGATCTTTGGTGCTAGAAATGTTTAAATAATAATATAGATCAATTTTGCTGGAGTAATAAGGCGTATTTTATTTATAAAGTAATTTTATATTAAATTTTCCAAAAAACTTCTAGAAATGTTAAAAAGGAGTTTTGTGAGCTCATTTGCATTACTGGAAGATTGTTAAATTCTCTTTGGAGATTTGTGCCTGTGGCCAAATTTCTCATCAGAGGAACTAAAACCCCAAAGGTTTCTTGACAGACGAAAACCCAAAAGGTAGTGCGGTTCGAACTAGGAATCGACAGTGTGCTGAAGATTTAGTAAACAGGGACAAAAACCCTCATTTCAGATTTAGAGGTGGATCCAAACAGGGTTCATATTAGTGGTAAAATATTTTGCAAGTTTCTTTGAGTTGGCAGTACCCCTAAACCTGTTCATCTAGTTTGAAAGAGGCATCTATTGAATATGGGTATTTGTTCAATGATTTTCTTATGATATAGCGCCCTTGTTATTGGTATTGCAACCCAATTTGAAGTTGCTGTGACTTATCCAAGCCAAGTGCCTAGGTTATGGTTGTACAAATGCAAATTCCTTGTCTCGAATTAAAGTTTAATACATATCATAGACCAAAAAACAAGTTCAACTTCTGAATACATATCAATTTCAAGTTTCAATATCAATAAAAATTATATATCATAAATTTCTTGTACAACTGAAACTCAAAAGCTTTTGTCATTGTTGTGTGAGCTCATTTGCATTACTGGAAGATTGTTAATTTCTCTTTGGAGATTTGTGCTTATGGCCAAATTTCTCATCGGAGGAACTAAAACCCCGAAGGTTTCTTGATAGACAAAAACCCAAAAGGTAGTGCGGTTCGAACTAGGAATCGACGATGTGCTGAAGATTTAGTAAACGGGGACAAAAACCCTCATTTCAGATTTAGAGGTGGATCCAAACAGGGTTCATGTTAGTAGTAAAATATTTTGCAAGTTTCTTTGAGTTGGCAGTACCCCTAAACTTGTTCGTCTAGTTTGAAAGAAGCATCTATTGAATATGGGTATTTGTTCAATGATTTTCTTATGATATAGCACCCTTGTTATTGGTCTTGCTACCCAATTTTAAGTTGCTATGATTTATCCAAGCCAAGTGCCTAGGTTATGGCTATACAGATGCAAATTCCTTGTCTCGAATTAAAGTTTAATACATATCATAGACCAAAAAACAAGTTAAACTTCTGAATACATATCAACTTGAAGTTTCGGTATCAATAAAAATTATATATCATAAATTTATTCTACGACTGAAACTCAAAAGCTTTTCTCGTTGTTGTGTGGGTGTTACTGAAGTAGATGGTATAGTTGCAATATCCTCAATAGGAGCCTCAACAAGTGCCTCAACAGGTGTCTCATTCATAATGATAGGATCAAGCTGTGTGAAGAAACTGCCTCTGCTGACTAACCAAGCTCGCCTTCTTCCTCCTCATATGCTGCCACTTCCGTGTCCCATTCAACTGCCTCTGCCTCTCTCTCCATCTCGGCTAACTCATCATCACTTATCAATGGTTCTACATCAACCTCATCAAGCTCAACAATCCAATCTGAGAATTCAAATTTGAGAAATGATCTCTGGTTTTTGGACGCAGCTATATGCATATTAACCATAGTTCAATTTTTGGTCTAATGATCTAGATAAGCATTGATTTTGCCTGAGACGAGATGCCAGCTAACAAGAACATAAAGCGTTGTCATCTAGCAACAAAAGGGACGATTTTGGCAAAGGGTCGATTATGCTTGGGCGGCAATTACCTTTCAGTTGAAGTCGATTTATCCAAGTTCCAACATATAATACATTTTAAGTCATTTTCATTGTATTTTCAGTCATAGTTATAGTTCATAAAATCGCTGTCATAAATAGCAGATTGGATTGCATCTGAATATTGCATATCTTGCTTGAAGGTCATATGTCCATTTTAGTTGTCATTACATTGTAGCATTTTGGAGTAGTGCAGCCTCTGTATCATTGGAAAAGGTTGTAAATTAATCAAGGCAGCAAGTTGCATTGATGTAACCATCTTTGTAATCAGATTGGAAGATATTTGTTGAATAGAAGCATCATTGTTGGTTGCATACAAATTGTATGACGAAATGTTTCAATGCTGTAGCTGCCCATTTAAAAATGTTCTCCAATGGCTGCAATTATCTCTATGAGAAAGACTAAAGTATCTCCCTCCACTATCCAAAAATTTTCAAGATTTTTTTTTTTTTTTAAAAAAGATCAAGTCTCCGAAATTTGTGGAATTGGCATTCTGAAATCGAGGTCTTTGTAAAATCATGGGTTTGTAGCCACGTTTTTTTTCTGAGAAACGAATTTTTAAATCGTATTCCTCTTGGTCGCATTTTTGGGTATCGTGGCTCTTCTTTGAATGCATTTTTCTGTGTCTTTGGTGGCGGACTTCAATGAAGACAGTGGTCACATCTTTCAGTTAGTTGCATTCGTGCTTCTAGTCGCATTTGTTCATACCTGCGTTCTAGAAATCACGTTTTTCTTTTATCCGCGTTTTTCAAACGTCTTTTGGACCCGTTTTGTGCCCTTCTTGCTCGTATTTCAAAACCATTGAAGGTCGTTTTTGCTCATAGTTGCGACGGCTAGGGCTTTTCCTCTTTTTTGCCACAATTTTGTGGAGTTTCCAACTATTTTCTGCAATCTTTGAAGCTTTCATGGCCACCTAAGGCCTCTGGAAATTTCGACCAGGGTTTTGACCAGTCATTTCAAGTCGGAATATTTTTTTGATTACAGATTCTTGGTGGGTTTTTCGAGATCTCAACTGGGTTGGTCCCAATTTTTTGGGTGCATCGTTTTTCGAGCCTCGAATTTTGTGCCAACAGATTTGCATTGTTTTCCATGCCTGAACCTGCCTTAGTGTATTGAAACTCGTGCCTCAGGTTTTGTGCATCAACCTCTTGTCAGTACCTCATTTTTTGTGCCTCCAAAAGTGTGAAGATGGTCAGTTTGAACAACATTATGTTGGAGGGCAATCAGTGATTCAACGGAAAAAATTATAACACCTGGAAGCAGTGGAAGATGACCATCTTTGAATACTGCTACCTTGATCAGATGATCCTGTTGTGACCTTTTCACACATCACCCCATTCAAGATGGGGACCCCCTAATTTTTGCTCCATTTTGGTCTTTTGGCTTTGGTTTTTGTCTCTCTCTCTCTCTGTCTCTTTTCTAATGTCTGCCTTCTGGGGACGTTCCCATCTGCAAGCTTAAAAGTAAAATTTGGCCAAGTCTGAGAATTAGGGTTTGTATTTCTCCAGTCAAACTGAGGTCGAATAGGGTGAATATATTGAAAATTGAGACTAACATTGTTACCAGTATGTTTCTAGTAGACTCTCAGCTAAATTCCATCAGATTCCGGCAACTTACTATTTTTAGTAAGTGTGCAATTACAGGTGCTTCTCTCAGCATTCTCGGAATTCCGATAGTCACATCGCATCCAGAACACATCAAGCTACTCGCGTGCAAAATTTGAGCCGAAATGGACGACTTGTTATTTTTAGCAGTCCGGCTTCCAGAGCCGATTCCAGGGTTTATATGTAGGATTTTTCAGTGCATGTTTGAGGATTCCTTCTGGGTTTTCTGAGACCTTCGCGACGATATAACATGCAAAGTGAGATAACAACTTTCAAAGTTCAGCCTTCCGAGGCTATTTTTAGGGTTTGCATGTCAGGGTTTTCTTTGCATGTCTACATATTCATTATGGGTTTTTCGAGAGCTTCGCAGTGATGTGACATGCAAATGGAGATGGTCACTCATTTAGGAACTTACTATTTTTAGCAGGTACATCCCGGCAGCCGCCTCCCAGCACTTCAGAATCACGAGCTAATCGCAATGTAGCAGAACGAGAACAAACGGAGACTATTTGGTATGCATGCAAGATGAATTAGGGTTTCTAGCTTTGGGGCCCGAAAAGAGGGGTAAAAAGTCAAAATTTTCGAAAACCGGTGTAAACCACCACGATCAGTATCTTTCAAGCCATCCACTGGTAAAGTTTGAGGGCAAACAGAGCACTTACTATTTATAGTAAGTCATTCCAGAAACAGGCTAAAAATAGCAAATCAGCAGCGGGCGCCAGTATCAGCAGGCAGGTCACATGGTGAGGAGTGCATCATTCACATTTCAAATCAAACGGAGTTGTGGAGGTATCAGAAGCAGGCAGTTACTATAAATAGCAAACCACCTTCAGAAATGGGCTAAAAATAGCGGGCCAACCCGAAATAGCAGTGTCAACAGGGCAACGAGGTCGTGAAGATGCAGTGTCTAAAGTTTCAAGGCAATCTGAGCTTCCGAGATGCAAGAATTGAAGGACTTACTATAAATAGCAAGCGTGCAGGAACCGGCGAAGACAAGAAAAAATGGCTAAGTGTTGATGTAATCCACCTCCACCTTAAGAATGCGCCCATCTTAGCCTTGAGGTGTCTAAAAATTTTCTAAGTCAGGAGTTCATCCTTCACTCATGGCCAAATGCGCCCTACTTGATGAAGAAGCATAAAAATTTTCTAAGTATAAAACTTCATCCACCTCACCTGGCTATGTGCGCCCACTCGAGGAAGAAGTTCAAGAAATTTTTCTAAGGCGTGGACTCATCCTCCACCACCCTCCATTTGCGCCCATCCTTCTAGCAAGTTCATATGCGCCCAAGGATAGCCAGTCAAAGAGTCAACAAGCTTTCATCCACTTGACATGTTAGAATGCGCCCATCCTTTGGCCTAGCTGATATGCGCCCATCTAAAGGAGTCAACAAGAAAGTCAAGGAGGTCAACAAAGTTTATCCATCACCTATGCCAAAATGCACCCTCACATGCAAACAAAATGCTAAAAGTTTCTAAGTTAGAAACTCGTCCTCCTCTCATGCCTAAATGCGCCCAAAAGAGGCCATGTGAAGACAAAAGAAGGGAGATGAAAGGTCACAAGAAGGCGTGGTAAATGTTCATCCTCCATGCATGTTCAAATGTGCCCTCACTTCAGCAAGAAAAAGAAAAGTGTTTATCCTTCTCAAGGCACAAAATGCGCCCACACTTGAAAGGCTAGTCAAAGGAGTCAATGGCGTGAGAACTTTCATCCTCCATCATGTATAAAATGCACCCATCTTCTTGAGCATGTAATATGCGCCCATGCAAGTTAGGATGGATCTTCCAAATGTTGACTAGCCACCACCACCCTTTGAATGCGCCCAAAGAAAGCCATGTGAAGACAAATTAAGGATAAAGACAAATAAAAGGTTGCCAAGGCGTTATTCAAGATGGGAATACTTTGATGTTGACTTTCTCCTCCTCTATGCCTTGAATGCGCCCATGTTAGAAGATGAAGGGTGAAATTGGCTAAGGCGTGGCTAGTAATTTCTTCCAAGTATGAGGCGCGCCTAGGGTGAGGTGATAAAAAAATATACTAGGCGTTGAAATTTAAAATGTCCTCTTCAAACATAAAATGCGCCTAAGGTGATGAAGATAACTACAGAGGGCTTTGGGATTTAAAAAAAAGAAATATATACTTCATGACAAGTAAAATGCGCCCAAGGCATTCAAGAAAGAAAAATTTCTAAGTGAGTTGAAACAATAAAAAATTTCTCACCACAGGAAGATGAAATAAAATTTTCGAAGGCAAAATTTTCAAAAGTGTTGAGTGATTCAAAAATTTTCTGAGGCAAAGAAATTTTCCTTAGGAGAAATACGCCCAAGTTGAAATAGTGATGAAATTTCCTAGAGCACGAGCAAGATTGCCAGTGAAGGAGTCCGATGATGCCAGCTGCACAGGGTCAACAAAAATATTTTCAAGTCAGAGCAACAAGAAATGTTCACAGATGTGAAAAACGGGATTAAATTTGTTAAAAATTATTCTTCCAAGGTTCAAAATTCAGGAAAAATTAAATGAACCCGTTCGTTGTATACCCATGAATTTGGCAAATTCTGAAGAAAATTTTCTTCTGGGTATTGAAGATCTCCAATGAGAAGTTGATTTTAAAGTCTTCCACAGTTCGTCGAGGCCTTCGAGATGGAGATTTTGATGGGCACAGGATTGATGAATTTCCTAAGGAAAATTTTTAAAAAAATTCTAAGGCAAGGAAAGAAATGTTTGTGAAGATAAAATGCCCCGGCGGATGAATTTGAAGTTGGGTGCCTAGATATTTTTTTGATCAAATTCCGGATGAAAGCATTTCTTCTCGAGTCTGAGTTGGATGAAATATCAAAGTCAAGTACGCCCAAGCAGTATACAAGATGGGTTGGAAATTTGACTAAGGCATGGAGAATTTGAGGATGAAGTTGGCTAGTGAACACGATGAACCCTCGGAAGTTAAAACTTGAAAATCCTGGTAAGTAAGTTAAGTTTATATTATGAAGTGTTCTAATACCCTTCTCCTTGCTTATTTTGTAGGAGTAATGTCGAGACCAAGCGGTGGTGACCTAAAGTGATGAAGGAAGTAATTCAAGATGACATTTCAACCTTAAAGGAAGAAAAGTTGCAAAAAAATGGCTAAGTGTTGAGACTTAGTATAACTCAAGTGACAAAGAAGAAGTTGAAGAACAACGTCAAGAAGAAGATCAAGAGCAGTGTGAACGCATTTCAAAGCGGGAATCTTCTAGAAGGATGATGGACATTAATGGCTCATTTATTACCCCACTCTCCTTTGTGGCAGTTTTTAGGGCGAATCTTGTTTAGGGCTGAGGTGGCACGATTTGGGCCATCCAGCCGATTGTAATCTTAGCCGTCTGTTGGACTGGGCTATCTATAAAAGGGGGAGTCCCCCTCATTTGTATCTCATTAGAATTAGATCAGAGTTAGGATAGCAGAGGAGTAGAGAGAAATTGATAGAGTAGAAAGTAGAGTAGTTTGATAGTATAGTTTAGATTGAAAAGGAAGGAAAGTCTTCCCTTTGAATACTTTGTAAGAAGTTGTCGTGAATGCTTTCATAATAAAAGAATTTTCATTGATGGTGATTTCTTCTTTGTTATGAGTAGTTGTCAAGGCTTCTTCGTCCTTCCAATTCACGTAGCAACTTGAAGTAGCTTAAAGTTAAGTAGATTTCGTTTCATGCAAGTACTTAGTAATTGTGGAATGTGGTGCTCGATTTGAACAAGACTTCGCTCATCCATACCACTAGCGGGCTCGCTGATGGTGGGTTCGCCCTGCGTGGTCAACTGGACTACTTTTCAAACTTAACTTCGATTGTGATTCACGTGTTTGTATGCATCGTCTTGATGGTACTTGCATGTTGAGTTATAATTTGAACATCTTTCGCCACTCCTCTGAAGATTGCACCGGTTTTGTGGAAGCTGTCCAAAGCGAGGCAAAGCAAGGCTCGATTGAAGTCTGTAAGAATTGATCGCCATGTCTCACGCCTTAGAGTAGAACATAAACTTCTTAGGCCCTATACTCTTTTAAATTCAGTCCATTTCTGGTTAGAATTAGGAAACTTGTGCTCACTTGCCAAATCATCCAAATTACATGAAATCCCTTAATCCACTGTCTGTTGTCAGCTGTCGAACAATTGTGTAAGTCCCCTTGAAATATGTAATGTCCCCTTCTCAAACTTGATCTTTCCAATGACCGTTGGCCTTTTTCCGGAAACCCGAAGGCTAATAGGAGGGTAAAATTAGGGTTTCCTATTTTTAAGGATGTCCTTGCTCGGAGTTGGTGGATTCAATGGCGGATTCTTTCTGGGTTTTCAGAGAGCTTCGCAGTGGTATGTTCGTCTCGGCATTCTGAGCATCTTCAGGAATTTACTATTTTTAGTAAATTCTATTTCTGGCAGTTTTTCAGTTGGGTTCAGCATGGTTGACTTCCTACTTCAGTTTGGTCAGTTGACTTGGTCATTTTTGGCTTCAGGGCACAATTGGAGAGATAAGTTGAGATATTTAATTAAAAAGTCGCGTTTTAATATTATATTCGAACGTTGACCCCTTGGCCTAGTCTATTGACTTTATGTTGTTTTGAAAAGTGGTCTTTTTGAGGGTGGCGCCTTCATTAAAGATTATTTTATATTTTATATTTTACCCAAAGTCAAAACAAGCTATAAAGTGGACGCATTTATTAAAGTATTGATTTTAATTAAAAGTCAATATTGAGCTTGAAGGAAATGGACGCCACTTTTGGAAGAGATTAGGGTTTTTGTCTTGAAGAGGAGTTAGGGCTTCGAGAAGTCAACGAGAAGTTATAAAAGGAAGACTTTGGTCATCATTTGGCATCTTTGGTCTACAGTATTGTTATGCTGCCGGTTTGGCTCTGGGTTTGCTTCGAGGAATGAAGGCCTCCTAGCACGGGCATCGCTTCTTGTTTGCAAGACAACAACTAGTGGTGATTCAATCTAGTTTGTGAGTTCTTCTTGAAAATTGTGCATTGTAATCTGCATTATAGATCAGTAGTTTCTGGTTTTGCATATTAGTGGATTCCTAGATATTGCATTGTTTGCTTTAGCTGATTCATATTTTTAATCATAAGTCAAAAAACATCAAAAACATTGTTCTGGGTATTAGCCCATTTCCATTGCTAGGCATAGGCGTCATCTTTCACCAATTTGCAGAATTTTTAGAGCTTGCTGTGATTTTCTAGAGCAGATCGCCCTTTTCATGAAGCCGTACCATTCAGCTTGTGCATTGGGATCTGTGCATAATTAACTCAAGGCTTTAAGATCTGCTTTTTGTGTTCTATCCTAGGCGTCTTATCTATTAGAGCATATTGCATTTTGTTTCAAGTTAATTGGATGAGATACGAGTGAGATATGAGCATATGAATGAATTCCATAACTGCTGGTTCTTAGTTCAAAGTGCAGATTTGTAAAGAAAAACAGAATTTGTATTGTTGATCATTGAAGGTTTATTGTCTTGGCACTTCTAACCAAGCTAAGGAGAATTATTATGATGAAATGTTAGTCTATCAAATTCCTAAGTTATTGGCAGGCGAATGATCATTATTTTTGTAAACTGACAGTAGTACTAGCAGTCATTTCAGTATTGCTCAATTCTGATTTGTAACACTCTCGTTCATTGTGAAGTTGTTTTGAAATAGATACATCTCCGCCCTATGGTAGCTACTTTCCCATTCTGGGTTAGCAAGCACATTCTGGGTGTTGAGTATTTCAGTTTTCAGTATTTCTTTCAAGCAATATACTTTGTAACACTCCGCCATATGGTCGCCCCTCACTCCATTCTGGATTGGGTAGCACATACTTGGTGTCGAGTTCCCTTTTAGCACTTAAGATAGAAGATCCTCTGACCATATGTTCGCCATCATCGGCGCCATTCTTGGTTAGAGTTCCTGCATAAGCAATTTGATTTAGATCCTCTGACCAATGCTCACACCTTGCCCACATCGGGATCCTGGTGTACATTCTGGTTAGAGTTGCTTCAGCATGTTTTGGTTTATCTTCTAACCTTAACGGGTGCATTGATTGTAATTTGAATTTGAAAAAACGAAAAAATTTGGCTCGGAATATTTCAAAATACCAGCAAAATCACATCAAGCCAACTGAAACTATTCGCATTTAAGGAACCTTGGAGTTAAATGTATGATCTATCTCGCAATCTTAGCATGCAGGAAACTTTGTTCAAGAGAGGATAGGGTATCCGTTGGGAAACTTTATTCTGTGTTGGTGCGGTCGTGAAAACCACGTCAACAGATCCTCGACAATGCTACTCGTCCCACAACGGCAAGTAAGGATTAGGAGAAGTTTGATGAACAGAATCGTGAAGAGATCATACTTATTAAGCTACCGCGATGATCACCGATGTCCCCATCTAGGGTCGGTAGCGAGTTAGCCTGATCGATCCGAGGTGACAGATTGTGCGGAGGATCATATGGGGCAGTTACTCTGTTGGTATCCAATTTGCGGTTGTGTCAGGTTACCTTGAGAATCTTCAGTGCATTTCAGAACTTTCTATTTTTAGAAAGTTAGGTCGGCTAGGCATGCTATTTTGGGCAGTGGCACCTGGTTCAACCTTTCAGCTCAGAGTCGACCCAGTTCAGCAGTTTGATGATCAGACGGAGAAATAAGGAGTAATTAATGATTTATTAAATATTTAATATTTTGACTTTATATTAAAGTCACTTTATTGAAATATTTAAATATTTAATTAATTGGCCTGTTATAAAGTATTTATTATACTTTATAATAAAGTATTAAATTTTGACTTAATGAGTATTTAATATTCATTAAAATAAGGACGCCAATTATTAAATATTTCTCCTAAGTTTAAAAGTGTGAATTAAGTCATTTATTTAAATGATTAATTAAAAGGAGATTGGGTCGAATTTCTTCAAGGAGTATATATTTTCACTCAAGGCAAAATCGAACTATTCTGATATTATTATTCGACTTTTGTCTTTTTGCTCTGAGCATTGGAGTTTGCAAACCCTAGGGTTTCTGGCAGACGAACGTTTCTGGAGAACGAAAACTCTTCAGAGATTAGGCAGACTGAGACTGTGAAATACCAGTTTAAGCTTGCACTTGGTGATTTCACACAGAGATCACAGATTGGATTCATTGAGCTATTCATTCAGCGTCAGCAGAGAATAATCATTTACAGTAGAGGCGAATCTTTCAGGGGGACATTTATCTGAGATCTGGCACACATTTCAAGGAGCCGTACTTCAATTAATACTGCTGTGTCAAGTCGTACAGTCCTGTACCAGCAAGGCCGTACTACCTCTTCACAGAGAGAAACGTCATCTCCTTCAGCTTATACTTTCTGGACCTTGGGCGCTTGGTTTATTGGAGACTTTGCATTGAGATTCGAGCCTGGAGATCCATGTATTCAACCTAGCCGTACCATCCCTTCATTCATTTAATGCAGCTACAGCCGCCATCAGGTTCTTCAAGAAATTTATTGTATTTCATTGTTTATTTAGATTTCTGTATTGTAAAATATATGAACACACTTGTACGATAAATTTAAAACTTTACAATTCATACATAAAAGTAAGAACAATACCATCTTGATTAAAAAATTTCTTTTCAAAACATAAATAAGAATCATCTTTTGCATCTTTAAACTATTTCATTTCAAATGAAATTACAAAGCATGAAGAGAAACATACATACATAGCCCGTAGGCTTTTGACACCAATAGAAATAAGAAGGTCCAGGAATTTGTCCTGTCAAGCTTTGGATCATCCGTCGGGTGTTCGTGGAGGAGAAACATCACTCGAGCGTTTTTCCGCCAACCACGGACTTATAATGCGGTCCCCAGCACGATCATTTTGCAATGAACGGCCCTCCCTTCGAAGAAGAGATTGGTTGGGTAACCTCTAATGACTACCAACTGGACATAGTGCTGTGATTCTACAAAACTAGTTTTCGTGCTATCGGCAAATCACAAACTAGGTTGTATTTCAGAATCACGGTGAACTGACAGTGTAGTACAACAACTAAATGGTTCCTTACACTACTTTGGCCAAAGTGTTTACGTTCAACGAAGAACATAGGTCATATGTCACATTCACTAGCCAGGTTCAACGTGACTTAAGGCTATCTTAATTCTACGCGTAGGTTGGTCTATCGGGGTAGTCCGTACCCTAGACTTCCTACAACATTTTACTATTGGAATGATGAATCTATTAAACAAGATACTACAACTGACGCCCTAATTCAGGATATATTCATCCTAGGGATACAATAACTTGATTAAGTTGTTTGTATTAAGTTGTAGAGTATATCTTGCAAATATTCTTGACTCAACCCTAGTAACTATTATTTAAAACACAAGCATATGCTCATTATATAGAGCCATTTAAACACAATGCAGATTGCTTTCCATTAACTAATGTAAAATGTACACCACTGACAACAAAAGCCATGACAAGACTATATTCATGATAATGGTTAAGAAACTACTATTCTTTTTAGTTCAATCTTAAGACAATCAAACTCATTTCTTTCCAGCCATGACTATAATTCAGAGACTTATCAGATTAATATGTAAAGTAAGAGTTTAGCATGCCTGATTTAGCTTTCCACAAGTTTGGAAGATAGCTCCTTCACTGGCCTTTACTCAGATCACTTTCAGCTTGGATTCTTGAAACCAAATACTCAACACAGTAAAAGGCAATTCCTGATTACTCCTCTTCTATTCAAAGATTACCAGCAATTTCAACTTCTGCTCTCTTGTTCAGAGAATACTTCACATTAACAAAATAACTTAGCAATTTCTCTACTATGGCGAATTCACTTTTTAGCTATAAAATACTCAAGAAACTTGACTGTAAATTCGTGTGAGTAAGAATGCCAAACGCAGGTATATATATAGGTTAATTTTAAAACTGATTTCCACCTTCTATGGCGCCAGAACTGCCAACAGGTTGAAGAATGTTTCAAACTAAAAACGTGTATCCATTTGGTGAGGGTTTCGACCTCCATGTTTGACAGCAAGAAGTTTATTTCATTTCGAATTTGTTTCAGACTGTTAAAAACGTGACAACTCTCAATCTGGCACGTTTTTACAGTTAGGTTAAATGCCAAGTTTCCATTTCAGACTTTTTCCTTGCTCAAATGGCGTCCACATTTCATTCTTTTTGCAAAGCAAGAAATATCTCATCTATTTTCTGACGCCTGGCCCTAGTCGCGCGATTTCTCTGCGCGTTTTTCATTTTCCTTCAGCATTTTCGCGTTTTTTCTTCTTTATTTCGCTTTGGTAAATCTTCAATATTTTAATAAAGTTTTCAAAGTAAAAATGACGCATTTGTTCAAGCTCAAATTTGAAGTTTAACATTTCAACGAATACATTTGAGAAATCTGCGTTTTTAAAGAAATTCGCGATTTTAAGAAATCCGCGATTTTTATGCTCTTCCCAGATTTGCATTCGCATTTTATAAAAGTGTTTTAAAATGTTTAATTTTCATTTCATTTGATTTTGTCAAATCTTTTATTTAAATATATTTTGTATATTCTATTAAAATACTTATATAATATAGTTTATGTATAATTATTTAAATTATCAATTTAAATAATATTATATACATTTTAAACTATATTATATTAATATTTTAATATAATATTAAATATATTGAAATACTTAACTTTATACTAATACATATATATTCATTTACATTATACATAAAACATGTAAATTTATATATATGTATTTGTATAATTTCAGAGGGAAGATATCATTACAATATATAATTCATTTATCTCGTTAGCCGTGGGTATGTATATTTGTATATATATCAGTATATATACTACATGTATAAGTATCCATAAATACATTTATATCGACACATACGTATGGCATATCCATTTGCTTTATACGTTTGTATCGACATGAATGTACTTATGGGTACTTGTACATATCGTATTCGTATGTACTAATACACATATCCACCTCTAACCAGAACTTATCATTTATAAGGTTATACTGGCAAGCATCACTTGTTTACATATTCAGAAGAAGACACGACTCCTAATGATACTAGTCAAACCTACAGATGACTTACCTTTAACCAGAACAATGACTTAGCTTACACAGTTCTAAGGTTTGTGTGTGTATGTCCAGTTGGTACCATTACTGTTTACCTGACCAAGTTCTTCCCCGAGTGATATCTCTCCTCTGTCTCGAGGTACGAACCTGTTCCCTGCAAATCATGACATGGTAACGGAAGTTATTTGCTCAAGACCAAAGTAATATACATTAAGCATCGTAGAAAGTTAGAACAACATTATTTCATAACTCAATATGCTAATTTCATTCAAGATTTACATCAATAGAAGCATTAGATAAAGAGACAATCATTTAGGATACATCCAATTGATCACAAGAACAATTCAATTTATTCAACAAAAAGATTCAACATTTACAATGTACATCCTATGAATAGTAGCTATACAATCGAGTTAATGACTTATAAAAGCTCTAAGAAAATAATATAATGTAGATGTATACTCTCGAGCATATTTGAGCTTATGGCATGAAGTTTGGAATTTATTTGAATTTATTAGCATTTATTGAGAAAATCGCAGCTTTTCCATTTTGTCTGAAAAACCATCAAAAACACAAAAAAAACCAAAAATCCGCAAAAAACACAAATTACAGTTAGGGTTCCAGTATAGAGAACTATCCGGGTTCTGACAGTGGTATCAAAGCACAGATATCCTGCCATCCTGTGCTTTTTTAGTTGCTTTTTCAGAGTACAGTGCTTTTTGGTTGCCTTTTATGAGCCGAGATATTATTCACTACATTAAAGGTGTAGGGACAGGCAAAGACGAGGATTGGACAGGTCCACCTATCCCTGAAGGTCAGATAATATCAGGAGTACTTGGTATTCACAAATCCAGTTCTGACGGCAGTGAAAACAGTGTTGCAACCCTAATGGCAGAACGTGAGACTTCCTCAGAGACTCGCAGGGATCCAGGGAAGGCGCATGCAGAGGGTGATATTACCGATGAGGAGTTTAGACGGAGGCATGATAATATGATGGACATGATGTCTCAGTTGATGGGTACCATTAGACAGTACACACCCACACAGCCTCATTACATACAGATTGGTCAGACGAGCGGGACTGCACCAGTGGATCAACCATTAGCATCAGCACCTCGGCAGCCGTCACCGATCTATCAGGAGCGTAGGCCAGGTCAGCCTACTTTCTTACCTAGGGAGACTCCACCACAGACTCCAGGGGCAGAGCATCAGGGGCAGCATCAGGAGTTTCAGCCACATAATGGCATGTCCGTGGCAGACTTGACGAGATTTCATGGTGAGTACATGTCACTAGCACCTGAGATCCGGCAGGCACTTACGTTTCATGAGTTTATTGATGTCTATAAACCCAGAGGAGGAGGCAGATTTGACCGTAGACCCCCACAGCATCAGCAGCCGCAGCCACAGGTGAACCGGGATTTGCAGTATGCGGTTAGCAAGATTACCTTGCCATATTTTGATGGGTCTGAAAAGACATCAGCGAGGTCTTGGGTTCAGAAACTGGACAATTACTTATCACTTAGGCCTATGCAGGAGGATGAGGCAATTAAATTTGCTACTTTGCATCTCGACGGAGTAGCACATGATTGGTGGCACCACGGTATGTACACGCTTGGCCATCATGCAGTTAATACCTATCAGGAGTTCACTAGCAGGCTGATAGAGAGATTTGATAAAAAGGATCCAGAACTTTATTTCAGAGAGTTGGCTCAGCTCAGACAGACAGGCAGTCTGGATTCATACATTGGTGAGTTTCAGAGAGTGGCAGTCATGGTGACAGGGATTTCAGAACGGAGACTCATCATACTCTTCGTTGAGGGTTTGACAGAACCCATGAGAGGTTGGGTTAAGGCTTTTGACCCTCCTACACTTCAGGAGGCCATGCGGAAGGCGAGAAGCATGGAGCTTGCAGCACCTCGCAGCAAGTTCAATTCTGGGTCAACACCATACACGAGACCCAATAGGCCTTTTGATAGAAACAATGACAGGAATAAGCCTTTTGACAGGAGAAAGGATCAACCGGATCCTAAGAGACAGAATGCACCACCATTTGACAGGGAAACGTTGAATGAATTGCGTAAGAAAAAGTTATGTTTTTGGTGCAAGGCACCCTATGATGAAAAGCATATATGCCCACTTCGTCCGAAGGTCAAAAATAATCAAATGGAATGGTTTTACGAGGGCGAAGAGCAATCTGATCTGTCAGACCAGCAAGCTGATTCCGAGCCTTCAGATGATGAGAGGTCCGAAAATGAGGGTGAACATGAAGGTGGAAGGAAGCTACAGGAGGCCCATCTGACTAGCCTTCAGAGAGATGGTTCATTTCGACTTCGTGGGCTCTTAGCAGGTCAGAAGGTGATCACATTGTTAGATACTGGTGCTACACACAATTTTATTGATGCACGTTTAGTGGAGAGGCGTGGCATCCAGACCGAGGCTTTCGAGGGTATTTGAGTCAAGGTGGCTGACGGATATACTCTCAGATGTGACCGAAAGATTACTGATCTTCCGATGAGATTGAACAACTATGAATTCAAGACTGAATTCTATGTTGTTAATATGGGGGATACAGATGTGGTGTTAGGGATGGCATGGTTGCATGATTTGGGTGAGTTCACACTCAACCTACGTGATATGGAGATGAAATTTAAGGTTGATGGGAGACCACATGTCATCAAGGCTATTAGAGACAATAATCTGAGGATGGTTTCATTCAGACGGATGGAGAGGCTCATTCGTCATGATATGGTTGACTGGGCAACTGAGTGCATGTTGATGCCAGCCTAGCAGGAGCAGTAGAAGGGTGAGTACCACCCTGACATTCAGATCTTGAGGACTAAACACTCCAAGGTGTTTAGTGACATCCCACCTGGTAGACCTCCAGACAGAGGCATGGAGCATATCATTGAGTTGGAGGAGGGCGCAAAGCCCGTTATGATCACTCCCTACAGACATCCGAAACGACTCAAGGATGAGATAGAGAAGACCATTAATGAGTTGTTAGCTATGGGCCATATCAGACCTAGCAAGTCTCCTTTTGCTTCATCGGTTGTATTGGTGAAGAAGGACGGATCACTTCGGATGTGTATTGATTACAGGCAGCTCAACAAAAGAACAATAAAACGAGTACCCTATTCCCGCGCGTGATGGTGATAGATGAGTTGCGGGCTGTCTTCTTCTGTGAAGATTGATTTGAATCGAGGGGTACCTGCCATCGAGATTGAGATGAGGGCTTGAGGATATTGAGAAAACGCTTCGGTGTCATTGCGGTCACCGAGTTCTTGGTTATGCCCTTAAAGATTTAACCAATGCACTACCTGCTGGTGGCAACTATGAGCGAGGGTTTTCGTGCTGGGATTGAGGGTCGTGTTAGTCTTCTTCGTGACATTTTGGTTTATAGCAGGTCATGGGATGAGCATCGGCTCATTTGGATCTGATCTTGGAGTATCTTAGCGGGCAGTCTTTCTATGCTAAGGAATCCAAGTGCCAAGCTCGGTATGGAGAGTTGTTATATGCAGGGCACATCATCGATTGCCGAAGTGAAGTATGGACCCGAAAGGTCAGAGCTATAGTTAATTGGCGGTGCGAGAACCTTCACAGCGACTCGGGGAGGTTTCATTGGGTTGTGTGCATTCTGGGGAGATTTGTTGGCAGGTTCTCACGTCATGCAGCACCCCTTACTGACTTGACGAAGAAGGGGGCTTTTACTTGGTCACCACAGGCGCAGGAGTGCTTTGACAGGTTCAAGGTGATCATGACTTCATGTCCGGTGCTAGCATTGCCTGACTTTACAAAGTCATTTGATTTATTCTGTGATGCTTCAGGAGAGGGCATTGGTGCCGTTTTGATGCAGGAGCGACATCCGATTGCATTTGAGAGCAGGAAACTCAGGGGTCCTGAGAGATTTTATAGTATTTATGACAAGGAGATGTTAGCCATTATGCATGCATTTGCTAAGTTCAGGCAGTACCTGGTAGGCAGCAAATTCAGTGTACGCACAGATCATAACAGCCTGAAACATTTCCTAGGACAGCGAGACTTGAATGAGAGGCAGCAAAAATGGGTCAGTAAACTACAGTCATATGACTTCGATATCACCTTCATTAAGGGAAAGCAGAATGTTGTAGCTGACGCCTTGTCTCGCAGACCCCAGTTGAATGCAGCGAAAGCGCGGATCCGCGGAGAGTTGGAGGCATCGGATTGTGCGGTATGCTACAGAACCCATGAGCTTCTAGCATTGTTGGCGAGACGAGCGGGGCAGCGGTACACTATTGTAGATGACTTGATCATTTACAAGGGGCGGATTCTTTTGGTTCCTGACTCTGAGGTGCGGACTACAGTTTTGAGAGCCTTTCACGACCTTCCTATGGCAGGCCATCCCGGATACTATAAGACATACAGAATGGTTGGGAGCGATTGCTTGGAAAGGGCTGAAAAGCCCGATGTGATACGGTATATTAAAGTGAGTGTTACATTATTGCCATGAGAACAAGCGGGGAGCACACTATCTGGCGGTTTGCTCCAACCGCCAGATACGGCGAAGTGGGGTGTTCTCGATGGACTTTATCACGGGTTTGCGGCCAGGTAAGATTGCATCGTAGTGGTTGATCGATTGACGCACACTTTTTCGATTACTACTACTTTCCACTGACGCTCCTTTGGGCTGCGGGATTATTTTTGAGAGGTATTAAAATTTTATGGGATTGCCTCGGGCGATAGTCGGCGATAAGAACTGATCGGTTCATGACAACTTTTAGCGAGGTATTCAGGCTTTGTGGGACCGAATTGACATCGAGTACCGGCTACCATCCGCAGAAAGATGGACAGACAGAGATTGTCAATAAGTGGGTGGAGGGTTATTTGCGTAATTATATAGCTGGTCAGCAGAGAGCTTGGGTGAGATGGATTTACTTGTGCGAGTATTGTTATAACTCGACTCACCATATGACGATACAGATGACACCCTTTATGGCTTTGTATGGGTATGAGGCGCCCAACCTTCCGGATTTGATATTAAGTGATAGCAGAGTGCCGAGTGCAGGGGATATGATGCAGAGTCAGCAGGACATCTTGAGGTCTCTCCGAGACAATATCCAGCGGGCACAGAATCAGCAGAAGCAGTATGCTGATCAGAAGAGGGTTGAGCGTACTTTTGAGGTGGGTGATATGGTGTACCTCATGTTGCAACCGTATCGTCAGTCTACTCTATGGAAAGTGGGGCGAGAGAAACTAAAACCTACGTTACTATGGTCCATTCACCGTGTTGTCGGGCGAGTGGCGAGTTGCTTATGAGTTGGACTTGCGGTGATATGGGTCCTGTCTTATTTCCGCGTTTCTGCGCTGAAAAAGGCATTAGGTCAGCATGTGATACCCTCTCCAGGGTTGCCACCCCTTGATGACGAAGGGAAACCGATACTAGTACCTGAGGCCATCCTCGAGATGAGAGAGAGACACCTTCGGAGGCATGTGATCAGGGAATATTTGGTCAAGTGGAGAGATTTTCCAGTTGAGGATGCTACATGGGAGTCAGAGGAGATCTTACAGCATCTAGAGTTGAGATTGCTTGAGGACAAGCAATTTCCGGGGGTTGTGATGTCCCCATCCTAGTGTTGGTAGTGATAAAGGTAGCCTATTATTAGATCCTCATAGGTGAGGTGCGAGAAGGATCATATGGGGCGATTACTTCGGTGTTTGGTAGCTCCAGTTTGCGGTGTGTCCCGAGGTTAGACGCCGGGAATGCTTCGAAGTGCATTTTCGGGGAACTTTCTATTTTTAGAAAGTTAGGTCAAAGGAAGAAGCACTGGCCCACAGGCTGAGCGCTGGTTCAACCTTTATTTCGAGAGTCAACCCGATTCGGCGGTTTGATGATGGGGAGCCGAGGAGAAATAAGGAGTAATTAATGATTTGTCATGTTAATATTTTGACTTTATATTAGAATCACTTTATTGAAATATTTAAATATTTAATTAATAGGCACGGTATAAAAGTATTTATTATACTTTATAATAAAGTATTAAGTACGGCTTAATGGTATTTAATATTCATTAAAATAAGGGCCTTAATTATTAAATATTTCTCCTAAGTTTAAAAGTCAGAATTAAGTCATTTGTTTGATATGATTAATTAAAGATTGGGTCGAATTTCTTCAAGGAGTATATATTTTCACTCTAGGCAAAATCGAACCATTCTGATATTATTATTCGACTTTTGTCTTTTTGCTCTGAGCATTGGAGTTTGCAAACCTTAGGGTTTCTGGCAGACAGACGTTTCTGGAGAACGAAAACTCTTCAGAGATTAGGCAGACTGAGACTGTGAAATACCAGTTTAAGCTTGCACTTGGTGATTTCACACAGAGATCACAGATTGGATTTATTGAGCTATTCATTCAGCGTCAGCAGAGAATAATCATTTACAGTAGAGGCGAATCTTTCAGAGGACATTTATCTGAGATCTGGCACACATTTCAAGGAGCCGTACTTCAATTAATACTGCTGTTGTCAGGCCGTACAGTCCTGTACCAGCAAGGCCGTACTACCTCTTCACAGAGAGAAACGTCATCTCCTTCAGCTTATACTTTCTGGACCTTGGGCGCTTGGTTTATTCGAGACTTTGCATTGAGATTCGAGCCTGCAGATCCATGTATTCAACCTAGCCGTACCATCCCTTCATTCATTTAATGCAGCTACAGCCGCCATCAGGTTCTTCAAGAAATTTACTGTATTTCATTGTTTTATTCAGTTTTCTGTATTGTAAAAGCTCTGAAAAAATAATATAATGGTGCGCCCTTACTCTCTGAACATATTTGAGCTTATGGCATGAAGTTTGGAATTTATTTGAATTTATTAGCATTTATTGAGAAAATCGCAGCTTTTAGCATTTTGTCTGAAAACCATCAAAAACACAAAAAAATCCAAAAATCCGTGAAAACACAAATTTAAGTTAGGGTTTCCGAATTGAGAACCATCAGGGTTCCGACATGACACCCTCAAATTCCACTTGGAAAATCAGCTAAGGAGATTTGGGATCACTTGAAGGGTTTGCATGAAACTTCTAACAAAAGCCTTGCGTTTTTCTTGAAGAATATGTTGTTTTCTATCATAATGGATGAGAAGACAACTCTACAAGCGCACCTAAACAAAATCCAGGAGATCAAAGATCAATTGGAGGCGATTGGTCGGAAAATGGAGGAAGACATGGTCGTGATCACTTTCAAGAGCCTACCTAAGTCCTATGAACATTTCATAGAGACTCTCAACATTACGTCTACTAATGTTGACCTCAAGTTTCCAGAACTTTGCACTATCCTTTTACAGCAGGATCGCTGGAAACAACAATTTGGTAGCAATGCATCCTCATCCTCTACGGAGCAAGCCTTTGCAGCTAAAACCCAGCCCAAGCACAAAGGGAAAGGTCAGCCTTCACAGCAGAAAGGCTCTAGTCAAACCCCAACCAGCCCTAAGAAGAAAAATATTCAGTGCAACTATTGCCACAAATATGGCCATATAAAGAAGGATTGTCGTGCATGTTTTTCTTCTAAACAAAAGAAGCAGGGAGGGTCTCAACAGAAAGCAAATGTCGCCGAGCATTCCAAGCAAAAGGAATCTACCTTTTATGCACTCATGGCAAAAAGGCCTGCAGACCATGTAAAATCCTCTGCTTGGTACATTGATTTGGGTGCCTCACGTCATTTCACTCATCGGCGTGACTGGTTCACAAACTTTTCCCCTTGCACTGACTAAGTGATTTTTGGAGGAGGCGAAGAATACATAGTTGTCGATACAGGCATTGTTCAGGTTTAGTCTGGTGGGAGGAATCTCATATTCCTCAACGTATATTATGTACCTGATATGGAGCTCAACCTTCTCTCAGTCAATCAGATAATGCGGCATTCTCCTCAGATGGATGTGGTGTTCAGCTCGCACAAATGTTCTATTGTAGATCGGGAGACTCGCACATCAATGGTTGTTGGTATTGAGGATCATGACCTCTACAAGCTCGTGGACACAGGTGATTCTCCGGAGTTAGCCATGGCAGCCAAGAACTCTGTTGTCACCAGTCTTTGGCACCAGCGGTATGGGCACTTGAATGTGCACTATCTCTCTCAGCTTGCTCGGGAGGGACTTGTAGCTAGCTTACCTAACATTCAAACTCAGCATCAAGGCGTTTGTGGTGCTTGTCATGCCGGGAAACAACATCAGACACCGTTCACGGATGGAGATTCTTAGCGAGCTTCTAAGGTACTGCAATTAGTTCATGCTGATATTTGTGGGCCTATGTCAACTCCTTCTGTAACTGGTTGCAAGTATTTTCTACATTTTGTTGATGATTTCAATAGGAAAATGTGGGTGTACTTTCTTAAGCAGAAATCAAAAGTGTTTAATTTATTTCAGAAGTTTAAGGCCTTGGTAGAAAAAGAGTTCGGTTCTTGCATAATAAATCTTAGGTCAAATAATGGGGGGGAATTATGTTCTGGTGCATTCTCCAACTTCTGTGATACACATGGGATTAAATGACAATTAACCACTGAAATATGCCCCTTAATTTTTTCTTGATTTTACATATCAATTACAATTGCAACACGCACCCATTAAGGTTAGCTCCAAAACCAAAACGATGCGAAAGGTAACTCTAACCAAGAATGCGCCCTAAAACCATTGAAGGAAGAGGGGCGAGCATATGGTCAGAGGATCCCTAGGATCTAAATAACTCAACAACTGAAAGTAAATGATAAGACTCAACGCCAAGAATGTGCACACAAGATCCCTTTGAAAGCGAGGTGCTAACATATGGCGGGGTAAGTATTACAAAACAAAAAGAACTTAGGCGGTGAACCAGCCATAAAGGTTTCCGTTCAACCACTTAAACAGTGGGGGGAATACTACAAACAATTCAACTAATTCATCCGCTGCGGCGGGCATCCACTCTTGAGTGGGAATTCTCCACTTTTCAGTGGGTGCAATGAGAGTTACAAAGTTTATTCTCCACACTAGCGGTAAAGCATCTAGGGGTAATTATTGTTTTGCATTATAATTCACAAGTAAATGCAGCAATAATAATGACCGGATTAGTACTACTAATTCACAGCCTTACAATGAAATACATCTGCAATTTACAAGTGTTACAATAACATAACCAATGCAAATACTTGAAAGATGATTCTTCCAACTTTTAATCTTCACAAATACAGAATTACAAGCCAAAATCTGAACTTAGTTCAATCTGATATAATGAACCAGCAAACTGAATTTTCATAACCAGCAAATGCAACATTTCAGGAATGTTCAAATCTCTTACCACACTTCACTAAACTTCGATGAGGCAACAGCTGGTCATCATTAAAGTGTTCAAATATTCTTCCAAAATGCTTCTATCTTCTCCAAATGGAATGCACATGGAATTAGCAGCATAGATGCCCAAGAAGTATTGCATATCAAGAAAAGAGCTAAGTCTGATATAAAACCACCAGCCTGTAATTTTTCAACCAGGAACTATGCAACACCCAAAAGTTCATAACCTCCACAATACTTCACCATATCACCTTAAATTAGAAGCAATTAATCACAAGAAACATGGCGACCAGCTCACATGAAACTCTAATGCCAAATCAAACACCAAAAAGAAGACACGAATTTCAAAGCTATCTTCTTGAAATGGTACGGCCCTAGGAGAGGGTCGACCTCTCTTTACAATTAATCCACTTTATTATAAATTTTGATCTTGCACAAATAGGGACGCCTCAAGCATACAAACTAAAAGAACCAATACCCATGTGCAATTAAAAATCATTCAAAGAGCTGCATATGAAAATCACCTTCAGCCATGAACGAACCAGCAAGCTCAAAAACTGAAAAATACATCAAATTCTTTCAACAGTGAAGCTCAATGTGCACTTCTGAATGAAGCACACTCTCAATCCACCATCTAAGGAACCATAGTTTCAGGCCCAAGAATGGAGTCAATTTGCTAAGATTCCCCTTAGCCAGGTTCTGGATTCATTCCAGCAGCGTAACTTTGCTCTTCAAAAATATGCATAATCAACTCATCATAAAACATCAATATATAGGCTTCAGTTGGCAAATGAAGCAACAAGAGACTCTTCAAATTCCAAGAAGTTGAATCACTTCAACTTCCAAAAGGGACGCCACTTTAAGCATTTCACTTTTTTTGAAATAATAAAATATTAATCAACCTCTTTTAGGCGTCCAACTTCACTTTGCAACAATAAAGCATTTAATAATTCATTAAATGCACCATTGACCCCTTAATGACCCCCTTTTAAAAACAACATGAAGTGATCATTCCTAGGCGTGGGGGTACAACTGAGAAACATAAAAATGACTAAGTATAAAACTTAATCTATGGAGATAACCAAACCAAACTGAAACTGAAGAAGGACAAGATGACTTGAGCTGAACTGATGCCGATGCCATTGCCACAAAATGACTTACTAAAAATAGCCAACTACTATAAATAGTAAATCCACAACAAAACTCACAGAAAATTGAACTGAGCTGGAAGTAGGACTTACTGAAAATGGAAACCCTAGATTTAGCACAACTGAGTAGCCTACGGATTCTCGGAAATAGGCTAAATCCAAATGAAGAGCGTATGGCCAAAATGGGGACATTACAACCACACCCTACACTCCTCAGCAAAATGGTGTTGTAGAGCGGTGCAATCGTACGATTGTTGAGATGGCTCGCTCCATGTTGCAACACAGGAGTGTTCCTACCAACTTTTGGGTAAAAGCAGTCAATACTACTGTTTATCTCCTTAATCGATCACCCACTCATGCCATTAAGGGGAAGACTCTTGAGGAAGCTTGGACTAGTCGCAAACCCAGGATCAGTCATTTGAAAGTTTTCGGCTCTCTAGCATATGTTTGGATTCTAGATGCCAGGAGCTCTAAGTTGGATTCCAAGAGCCAGAAACTAATGTTCACAGGGTACAGTGACAACCATAAGGCATACCGGCTGATTGATATAGACTCTGATCGTATTATCTTCAATCGGGATGTTGTCTTTGATGAAGAATGAGGAACATTTCATCTTTCCTCGCTTGTTCAGCATTCAGAGGATCAGCCCTTGAAGGCTTCTGATTTGGGTGTCCAACTTCCGTTAGGTTCACCTGATGGGAGGGATGACGAAGACTCAGTCTTTGATGATGCTCGACTTGATTTTCCTCCGGATGATAGTGAAAATCCCCCTGCTGAACGTGTTCCAGATCCACAACCAATTCCAGCTCCTCCTATTACATCTGATGTTGGCACTTCTACTCTCCGGCCGAAATGGTGGCTTAAGACAATCAATGATCTTCGACAAGATGAGCTCATTGAGGGTAGATCATCCAGAAACAAGAGCAAACAGTAGTCTACAATAAATTTTTCTCTCATGGCCAACATCCACAGTGTCCATGAGCCTCAGACATATTCAGAGGCTAAAGGAATTCCTAAGTGGGAAAAAGCGATGGAATCCGAATACCAAAGTCTTCAGAAGAATCACACTTCGGTCCTTTCTGATCTTCCTCTAGGAAAGAAGCCCATTAGCTGCAAATGGGTGTATAAGGTGAAATATAAAGCTGACGGAACCCTTGACAAGTACAAAGCTCGTTTGGTTGCACGGGGGTTCTCACAGAAAGAAGGAATTGACTACAAGGAGACCTTTGCTCCTACAACCAAAATGAGTACCATACGGCTCATCCTTGCCTTAGCAGCCCAGTTTGGTTGCAAAGTCCATCAAATGGATGTTAAGAGTGCTTTCCTCAACGATGAGTTGAAGGAAGAAGTTTACATGAGCCTCCAGGATTCAAAGTTGTTGGTCAAGAACAGAAGGTGTGCAGATTGGTCAAAGCACTCTATGGCCTGAAACAGGCTCCTCGGGCTTGGTACATCAAGATTGATAAGTACCTCTGTAATTGTAATGTCCCCATTTTGGCCATAAGCTCTTCTTTGGTTGATAGCCTATTTATGGAAATCCGTAGGTTGATCAGTGAAATTAGGGTTTCCTTGCTTGGAGATTTGTGGCATTTCTAGGTATTTACTATTTTTAGTAAATACTAATTTTGGCAGTGGTTCAGTTGTCAGCCTTCATTAAGTCATTTTCAGTTGGAGCAGTTGCTTGGGTTTGATTTTGGCTTTAAAAAAGCATTATTTTGGTGAAATAATATATTTCAAGGCATTAATGTTTTAATTTCAAGTTGACCCCTTGGCCTAGTTCATTAACTTTAAGTTGTTCTTAAAAGGTGGTCATGAAGGGGGACGTCATCATGGAGGATAAATTTAATATTTAAAGTCTTTTAATGCCTTGGGAAATAAAGTGGACGCCTTTTTGAAGGAGTTATTATTTTAAAATAAAGATTTTATATTGCCTTGTAAAGTGGACGCCTTTTTGAGAAGCTGAATGGTTTTTTTGGAAATTTGAAGAGTCTCTGTGACTGTTGGCGTCTTTTCTTGAGGGATTGAAGAGTCTTCTACTCTTCTATAAAATGAAGGCATTGTTCCAGCATTGGTATCCATGAAAATTATGCTAAAGTTATGCTGTCGAAATGACAATTGACATATTGCTTCGAGGAAGTCTACCTCCTAGCCTTTCATCCAATTTCGTGTTTGCAATATAACACCTAGTTGGCTTCATTGCTGCTTCTCAACATCAGACTAGCAGATTGAGCATCAAAGATTTATGAATTTTGAAGTATTTTACAGTTTTGAGTTCCTGGTTTTTGCTACAGCTGAAGCTAAGTTTTGTTCATATCTTTTGGAGTGAATTTATTTTTGTTCTGGGTACTTTGGCTATCCATCTGTTGACTGAAGGCGCCACCTTTCTCAAAATATTGGAATTTATTTCCAAGTATTTATTTTATACTTGCAAAATCGAACTTTCAAGGAGGCCGTACTTTTTAGCTGCATTGGGAATTGTGCCAGAAATTAATGAACGTGTTTTGCTGCTGTTTCTTCCTCCTGGTTTGGTCGCCCATCTTCTGAGAATCATTTGCAACAAATTTCAGTCAATTCGGAGGCGGAATGAGTGAGTTATGAATATTTTACTGTTTCCCAGTCTGCTGTTATAAATTTCCAGAATTCTGATTTTTATATCAGATTGTTGCAATTTCCAGTTTTTGGCTTATACTTCAGTATTTGAGTGTTATATCATTGTAAAAGTTCATACTTATATCTAAGGTTCATTCTTTATCAATTGTACTTAGTAATTTGCAGAGTTTTATTTGTAAGGTTGAGATTAAGCATTACTAATCCAACCATTCTTTCATTTCTGCAATTTACTTTCTGTTCTATCATTAAATTACCCCTGGATGGTTTACCGCCAGTGTGGACAATCTATTTGTAACACTCTTATACCCACTTCATAGTGGTGAATCCCCACAGCTCTGTGGATGCCCGCCGCAGCGGATGAATTGTGCTTAATTGTAATTTTTCCCCCCACTGTTTGGTGGTAGCGAGGAAATGTTTTCTATGGCTGGTTATCCGCCTATCAGTTTATAATTTCAATTTTCTAGACTCCGTCATATGTTAGCACCTCGCCCTCAGTGGGATCTTGAGTGCACATTCTTGACGTTGAGTAGTTCTTCAATTCAAGTTCAGTTTCTTCAATTTAAAGTTCAGTTTCAGTTTGAGGCTAACGCTAATCCAATCATCTATTGCTGGTTATGTTGTGTTACTTCTTCGAAAAAATTGGTTAGCATATTTCAGTGGTATCAGAGCAGAAGACCCTGCCATCCTGTGGCAAATTTGCAGTTGTGTATCAGATGAGTGATAGAGATCTCCGGTACTACACCGATAGTCAGAGCAGATTTTAGTTCAGCTCCTTGTGGTATCCAGAAGTTGGCAGTTAGGCATGGCTAATGAAGAAGAGATGAAGTTGGCAGAGACTCTCTTTATGGCTGGAAAGAGACTTGGTAAAGAATTTCAGTCAAGAGAAGATGAACAAAACATTCTTCATTTGTTAGAACAATGTTTGAGACAAGTGAAGCAATCACCTTCAGAGAAAATGGAGTTGGCACTAGCTCCTACAGTGAATTTTTTGAATCAGCCCTATTGGTTGGGGCATCCTGATGAAGAAACCAAGCTACTGATTTCTTCCTGTTTCATGGAGATAATAAGAATTGTAATTCCCCAATTGCCCTATGATGTCGAAACTATGAAGACCATATTAAATATGATAGTGGAAAGTTTTCAAGACCTTGATGAAATTGATAGCAATCAGTACTCCAGAAGAGCTACTATATTGAAGATGTTTTCTGAACTCAAAACAAGTATTTTGCTGGTTGAATTGGGTATGCAAGATCAAATATATTATTTGATCCATTACCTCTTCATTTCAACTTGGAGTGAACAAGAAGAGGATGTAGTTGCAGCAATGAGAAACATTTTAATTTTAACTATCAATGAGATGGATGACATTCCAAAATCCGTCTTAACTTTTCTGTTAAACATTCATGAACAAGAAGGAAAGGATTCCTCTACTGCTGGTATGTTGATAGAGATTTGTTCATTCAGTGTGATAGAAAATTGAAGCCACACATGAGGAAGATAGAGCAGAAAAATGAGGTAGTCATTAATGCAGAAGTCGGAAATAAAATATTGTTTCTCAATGATTGTAAGGTTGTTTCTCAAGAAATACCTATTGATATGCAGTTGTCCGCACATGCTGAGGGTGAGTGCAGGGAGGCAACATCAATTTTGAATACATATGAAGAATTTATGACAAGTGACCAAGAAGATTTCTTTGGTATGTATGTGGATGCTAATGATAAAATCAGCAACACATCTATTCATGATGGGTTTGTTGAAGATAAAAATGATAAATTAATCAAAGCAGCCAGCTTTGATGACTCTTATTTCCAGTATGATGACGGTGGCGAAGGCGGTATTGAGCTTGATCATCAAACTAAGCTCTTGGAGGAAGTTACTGATGAAGATTTCAGTTTGAATGGAATGAAGAGTGACTCATTCAATGAGTCAATAATCCAAGAGGAGCATGGAGATCTTGTTCCTGTTGATCATTACAATCAACCCTTTTGCATTTGGGATCCTGGTGAGATGGCACCAAGGTATGTTAAAGAACTTGAGTGGGATAAATTTCCCTTTGATCCTGATAAAGTTCAAAATTCATTTTGTATTGCAAGCAATAAAGTCATTGGAGAAGACATTGTCTTTGATGAAGAAGCTTGTTTGGCAAAGCTCCATAAAGATTCCTTTGAGGTAGTAGTAGCCACTAAAGCAGAGTATGTTGCTACCAAGACTTTAAGAGAATCAATCAATAATGATTCATTGTTTGAAAATATTGCTGTTAGGAAGGAAGCTGATTTTGAGAATCAAGTCAAAGAAAATAAATCAGAAAAGTTGATGTTTGATGAGCAAAGCTTCTTTGCTGATTTTGATCATGGGCCTAAAGAGCTGCAAGTTTTGAAGGATAACTTAATGGTTTCAGAAGAGAAAATTGTTAAAGCATTATCAAGATTTGATAGCACACACAATTTTGTTGAAGAACTCTACTGGAAGTCACAGTTTGAAGAGAGACAAAATGGAGTTAAAGGAGTCACTCTTTCCAAGTTGCAAACTACCAAAGAAGCATTGGAATCATTAAAGATAGATTATTTGCATTTACTGTCAGATAGGGATAATGCCATTAAGTTTGCAGAAGAGATGAAATATGCTAACCAATTTTTTCGAAGGAATAACACAAAATAACCAGCAATAGATGATTGGATTAGCGTTAGCCTCAAATCAAAATCTGAACTTGAATGGAAGATACTGAACTTGAACTGAAGAAACTGAACTTGAATAGAAGAACTACTCAACGTCAAGAATGTGCACTCAAGATCCCACTGAGGGCGAGGTGCTAACATATGACGGAGTCTAGAAATTGAAATTAAGAACTATCAGGCGGATAACCAGCCATGAGAAACAATTCCACGCTACCACCAAACAGTGGGGGGAAAAGATTACAATGAAAGCAATTCATCCGCTGCGGCGGGCATCCACAGAACTGTGGGGATTCACCACTATGAGTGGGTATAAGTTATTACAATAAAATTAACCACACTGGCGGTAAACCATCCAGGGGACTTATGTGAGAAGATACAGAAAGAAATTGCAGCAATTAAAAACTGGAACAGTACTACTGTTTGCAGTTTGTACAAATGAATAATAAGCTGCAAAATTACTTAGAAATTACAATAATCTTCAAACACAAGATGGATAGATGTTTTTCAATGTTTGTAGAACTTTCTAACAGCAGATAATAAATCAGAAATCAGAACTACTACAATCTGATACAAAACTGTGAAACTGGAAATATCAATCTGCAACTATGAGAATCAATGAAATCTTCATAACTCACTCAATTCTTCTCCGAATGACGTGAAACGAGTTGCAAATGCACCTACAAGTCTGGCGCCCAAGTTAGAATCCAGAAACAGCAACCAAAGTCCTTAATTTATTTGGCACGAATTCCAATGCAGCTCTAAATGGTACGGCCCCTTGAGAAAATCGACTTTGCAATATAAAATCAACAACTTCAAAATAAAATCTGATTTTTGGTGGAAGTTGGCGCCTCCAGTCAACAATTAGATTGCTCAAACACCCAGAACTAAATAAAAATCACTCAGCAAGATATGAACAGAAAACAGCGTCAGCTGTAGCAAAACCAGGAACTTCAAAACTGTAGAATTCACCAAAATTCTCAACCTTTATTGCTCAATCTGCTAGTCTGATGTGAGAAGCAGCAATGTTCCAACTAGGTGTTGTATTTCAAACACGAAATTGGGAATGGGCTAGGAGGTAGCATCCTCGAAGCAATAGCAAAATGTCCATAGTCATTTTGACAGCATAACAGTAAGGTAATTGATGGATATCAAATGCTGGAGTCATGTCTTCATTTTATAAGAATTGAGAAACTCTTCAACTTCCTCAATGGTACGCCAAAAGACAACTATTTGAATTCTCCTTATTTTCAAATTTCATAAAAATATATTCCTCATAAAGTGGCGTCCACTTTCCTCCAAGCATAAATTCAAAAATATAAAATATTAATATCACCTTATGACAAGGCGTACCCTTCAAGTCCCCTTTTTAAAACAACTTGCAAGTTGTATCCTTAGGCCAAGGGGTGGTCAATTGAAAAAAATAACACTTATGCCAATACTTAGTAAATTTCAACAATTAAGGCTTGAGAGGAAGATATTGAAACAACCAATAACATGCTCAACTGAAGTGATGACTGAAGACAACCAACTGCATACTGCCACAACTATCATTTACTAAAAATAGTAAATAAAATGAAATGCTACAAAAGCCAAGCCCATGAAACCCTAATTTCCACCTCATTCCAGTCTACGGGTTCCAGAATAGACTGAAGAATGCCAATGCTGATCACTGATGAGAAGGGGACATTACAAGAGACCTATGATGCCTACCAAGAGAAGGAGAAAGAAGTTGATCGTCTTTACCTTGATCTTTCCTTAGCTCATCACTCTTTATGCAAGGGAGAAAATCAAATTCCTATTGCAGCCACACTTGAAGGACAAGAAGCTGATACAAGGATTATGGAGATCAAGCAAATAGTTGAAGGCATTAATGAACTCCATAATGATGAAACCTTGCTTAATTTTAAGGAGATTCATGAAGATGATGGTAATTGGAAGGTAAATCAAGAGTGTGAACTCTTGAGTTGGGAAGAGAACTTGCCTCAAGAAGGGATAGCTTGCAGCCATGAGCTTGAATCAACAAAGTGCATGTTAGCGAATGTTCAGTTGGGTGTAATGGAGGTAGGAGACCAGCTAGTTGATTTCAAACTTCTCAGAGAATGTAGGGACGAGATATATTCTGTGATTGATAATCCTCCAAGCTTGCTTGTAAGTGAATGCATAAGAGGTTTAGAGAATTCAGTCTCCATATGGGAAGTGTTGATTCATGACGACTTCCCCATCTTTGACACCAAGGTGTTAAAACATGTTTTGGTAAGACATATTGTTTACATGCCTGACAGTTTATCCTTTGGATTGAGTAATGCTCACACTATCTTGTCTTGGGAGAAGGATTTGAAGACGATGTTTGTTTCAGGCTCCCTTGTTTTTGAAGCTTTCTTGGATAGACTTCAATGGTTTACCAAAGAAGTCAATAATTTTCTGGGTGTGCAATTGGAGTTGATTGGTACTCAGGAATTTGTTGTGAAAAATCTTTTGGGGTATGGTAGGAAGCTTCATTGGAGGGATAAGGATCAAACTTTCAAAATTAATGGTGTTTTTCCTTTCTTACCAGCCACTTGATGATTCCATTTGTTTACCAACAAATGGATTGGAGAGAAATTTTGAGCAAAGAATGGTTCTTTGCTGTAATGGAACTCTTAGAGTGGGTGTTTCCACCCTTGTGTTCGAGCAATTTGGTCAAGATGAATGTGGATTTTCAATATTGCAGCAGTTGTTCCTACTCTTGTTTGCAGATTTCTTTGAACTCTAATGTTGAGTCTTTCATTCTTGATTTGGTGGTAGCTGCTGGTCACTCCATTGCAACAGCAACGAGTGAAGATTCTAGACTTATTACTCATGAAGTTTGGGAGAAAGTTGAACCTAAACAAATTATTTACTTTCTTAACAATCTATCTCTTGAGTTGAGTGATATTTTGGCTCATCCTAGTTCTTTGAGGGAATGGGAATTGAGGACAACTTTTGTTTTGCGCTCCATTAATGTTGATGTTTTCATGGGTGGGCTACATGGGTTTATCAAAGAAGACTCTAAATTCTTGAGTTTGCATTTTGCCTTGATTAGTACTTGGAGAAGTGTTGTGTACTATTTCAGATGCATTGGAAAACATTTTCAGTCGAGTATCCATGTTTGGAATCCTCAATATGGCTTGATGGAGATTGTTACAACTAGAAAGAGAAATCTTTGGAGAGATAAGAATTTAATTTTCAGATCCTCCGATGATGTCCCCATCTTCGCCAATCATTTGAAGGTTCTTTTTGCTCATCAACTGGTGAATTGGAGAGATATTTCGAACAAAGGATGGTTTAATGTTGGTTTGGAGTTTCTTGAGAAGATGTTTTCAGCCTTGGTCATGAGCAATTGTTCTATTATGGACGTTGATTTTCAGTATTGCAGCAACTGTTCAGTTCATTGCATGATGATTTTCCTAAAATCAGATTTTGAGAGGTTCATTTCAGTTTTCATGGGCAGCTGGTCCATTCATTCTTCCTCTTCTCAATCTTTTTTCAGTAATGGTTTATGGCCTCAAAAGTGGGAAATGATGCTCCATAGTGATTTGGACCAGATTTGGATAGTGTTTAAGTTCCAGATTTGGATAGTGTTTAAGTTCCTTTCCAGTGATTTATTCTATACAAATTCTTGCACTAGTGTTTGGGGCAGCGAACCCTTGCTTGTTTGGGTTCAACCTTTTGAGACTTTTGAGATTTTAGTGGGAGTTTTCATAAATTTTCTTGCATATATTAGAATTATTCAGAAGAGGCATTATACATCCTTGAGGAGCTTTGATGATGCGGCTGTTATGAACATGCAAAGGGCTGTTTATTCTTTTACAAATAGCTATGATGGAGTTACATTTGTTGTTGTGATTTGGTTTGACGCTTTGAGCAGTGATGTTGATGAGAATATCTTTGAGTTGTTTAGAGTAATCTTCTTTATTCTCAGGATGGTGATTGACATTAACATCGCAGATGTTAATTCCTCAGAGTTTATTGGGCATGAGATGCTGCTAGATTTTGATTCCATTCCTTCCATGTTTTTCAGTTTGAATTTTAGGCATGTTATCTCCTTGAGGTTGCAGGGATGGTTTATGCAGTTCTGGTGCAGTGATTTCATTTGTGTGATCAGAGTAGAGCAGCATCAGCATGATGGAACCTTTCCGAGATGGACTTGGGACCCCGGGATCCTACATGTTTGGTGGGATCAGTTTGGAGTGTTGTGGCATTGCTTGAGGACAAGCAATTTTGGGAAGGGCGGACTGTAATGTCCCCATTTTGGCCATACGCTCTTCTTTGACTGATAGCCTATTTCTGGAAATCCGTAGGTTGATCAGAAGTGAAATTAGGGTTTCCTTGCTTGGAGGTTTGTGGCATTTCTAGGTATTTACTATTTTTAGTAAATACTAATTTTGGCAGTGGTTCAGTTGTCAGCCTTCATTAAGTCATTTTCAGTTGGAGCAGTTGCTTGGGTTTGATTTTGGCTTTAAAAAGCATTATTTTGGTGAAATAATATATTTCAAGGCATTAATGTTTTAATTTCAAGTTGACCCCTTGGCCTAGTTCATTAACTTTAAGTTGTTCTTAAAAGGTGGTCATGAAGGGGGACGTCATCATGGAGGATAAATTTAATATTTAAAGTCTTTTAATGCCTTGGGAAATAAAGTGGACGCCTTTTTGAAGGAGTTATTATTTTAAAATAAAGATTTTATATTGCCTTGTAAAGTGGACGCCTTTTTGAGAAGCTGAATGGTTTTTTTGGAAATTTGAAGAGTCTCTGTGACTGTTGGCGTCTTTTCTTGAGGGATTGAAGAGTCTTCTACTCTTCTATAAAATGAAGGCATTGTTCCAGCATTGGTATCCATGAAAATTATGCTAAAGTTATGCTGTCGAAATGACAATTGACATATTGCTTCGAGGAAGTCTACCTCCTAGCCTTTCATCCAATTTCGTGTTTGCAATATAACACCTAGTTGGCTTCATTGCTGCTTCTCAACATCAGACTAGCAGATTGAGCATCAAAGATTTATGAATTTTGAAGTATTTTACAGTTTTGAGTTCCTGGTTTTTGCTACAGCTGAAGCTAAGTTTTGTTCATATCTTTTGGAGTGAATTTATTTTTGTTCTGGGTACTTTGGCTATCCATCTGTTGACTGAAGGCGCCACCTTTCTCAAAATATTGGAATTTATTTCCAAGTATTTATTTTATACTTGCAAAATCGAACTTTCAAGGAGGCCGTACTTTTTAGCTGCATTGGGAATTGTGCCAGAAATTAATGAACGTGTTTTGCTGCTGTTTCTTCCTCCTGGTTTGGTCGCCCATCTTCTGAGAATCATTTGCAACAAATTTCAGTCAATTCGGAGGCGGAATGAGTGAGTTATGAATATTTTACTGTTTCCCAGTCTGCTGTTATAAATTTCCAGAATTCTGATTTTTATATCAGATTGTTGCAATTTCCAGTTTTTGGCTTATACTTCAGTATTTGAGTGTTATATCATTGTAAAAGTTCATACTTATATCTAAGGTTCATTCCTTATCAATTGTACTTAGTAATTTGCAGAGTTTTATTTGTAAGGTTGAGATTAAGCATTACTAATCCAACCATTCTTTCATTTCTGCAATTTACTTTCTGTTCTATCATTAAATTACCCCTGGATGGTTTACCGCCAGTGTGGACAATCTATTTGTAACACTCTTATACCCACTTCATAGTGGTGAATCCCCACAGCTCTGTGGATGCCCGCCGCAGCGGATGAATTGTGCTTAATTGTAATTTTTCCCCCCACTGTTTGGTGGTAGCGAGGAAATGTTTTCTATGGCTGGTTATCCGCCTATCAGTTTATAATTTCAATTTTCTAGACTCCGTCATATGTTAGCACCTCGCCCTCAGTGGGATCTTGAGTGCACATTCTTGACGTTGAGTAGTTCTTCAATTCAAGTTCAGTTTCTTCAATTTAAAGTTCAGTTTCAGTTTGAGGCTAACGCTAATCCAATCATCTATTGCTGGTTATGTTGTGTTACTTCTTCGAAAAAATTGGTTAGCATATTTCAGTAATGTCCCCTTTCTAGCTTAGACATGTTGACAGGTTGCTTAGCCTATTCCTAACCCTCGTAGGCTAGAGCAAATGGTTAGGGGGTCCCTTTTGGCAGTATTTGGCATGGTTTTACCTCCATTGATCAGTGAGAGTTCAGGTTTGACTTTCATTGGACCCATTTGGCACACTTACTATTTATAGTAAGTGCCTATTTCAGGAAAGTCAGTGTTGCTATTTGTGGCAGGGGCACCTGAACAGACCTCAAAGCCAGTGACGACCATTGTTTGGGCTCTACAGTTGTTACTTGGCTCATTTGGAGAGATTTACTATATATAGTAAGTCAAGATCATGGAGTTGCTATATTTAACAGGGCACATGGAGACTTGGTATTTGCAAATATTCAATGGTTAAGAAAGGTCGACTTAAAATGAGTTTGGTATTAATGAAGAATATGAATTAAATGTACTTTATTTTAAAAGTATAATATAAGTCACTTTTTAATCATAAAGTGACCCATGGGGCCATGACCCTCACATTAGTTGCCACTTTAAAAAAGTATTTATTATATTGGGTGCCCAAACTATGAGATATAAGTCAACTTAATATAAACAAAAGCAAATTAAAAGTTATATCATTTAAATGTTTTAAATAGCCAAAAAAGGTCGATTTTTTTCTATGGAGGTATAAAAAGCAAATGAAAAAGAAAATCAACCTCATTGTATTGTGAGTACTTGAATTTGTTTTGCAGATTCTGGCTTTTGCTGTGAGAAACCAAAGGTTTCAGCAATTTGGCTTCAATCCAGCCATTGAAGAACGAAAACTCTTCAATGCTTATGCAGTTTTGAGGTTGTGGAAGATCAGCCGAATTATTGCACGAGGTTTGGCTTCATCCCGGAGTCAAAATAGAGCAGATTGGTGAAGAAATTCAGGGAATATTTGAGGATTACCTAAAGAAATTATTCCAGGTTTGAAGAACCTGATTTTATACACTTTCATTGAAGATATTTCAAGATTGAGAGGGGCCATACAGATTTCTTTGAGGCCGTACGAACTTGCAGCTGTGAGGTCTACTTTGCTAGTACAGTCCATACATCACCCAGCAGGAGGCATCTTTCTTCTAGGGGCTGAAACACCTCTCTCTAGAATAGCTAGCCACTTCCATTGAGGGCGGCTAGGTAGTGGGTAAGCTCAGCAACAAAGAAAAGTGGGGAAAATCGAAGACATCAGCTGCAACATCATTCAAGGGGTTCCACAAATTCAATACCGCCAAGTTCATTTCTGATTTGTAATGCATTCTAGGAGTCAATAGACATTTTCATTGCAATCATTCTGTCATACCAGCAATGTATTAGAGTTTGCATTCAATTAAGGAGAAATAAAATTATGCTGCCAACTGTTTGATGTAATGCCTATAGTGAACATGCTTAACAAATGTTGATGGGATGCATGTCAAGTGTTTGACTTTATGCCTACTAGTTGTAGATTGATAGTTGCATCCATTTCAAATATTATTGCACCATATATTAGACTTATGCATGTTATCAAGTCCATACTTTTGTTAGAAACATCATGACATGTCAGTGAAACATTCCAACAAGCAAAACTACAAACTCAGAAAATCCTATCAGCAAGGGAACAAATTCTGATTTTTATAACAGCGAGGGTTTGGGTTCAGAGTTCTATACCAGCAATGTGTGATATTCAGTTTGAGAGACACCAGGTCTCTTACAACCTCACAAAACATGGCTTTCAGAGGAGTCCATCTGACTCTAACATGTATGTCAAACAAACTGGTGATGATATACTTATTGTTGTTGTCCATGTGGATAACCTGATCATTACTGGCAGCTCGACACATTTGATCGATGAGATCAAATAGGATTTGTGCAACACTTTTGACATGACAGACTTGGGACTCTTGCATTACTATTTAGGTGTTGAGGTTTGGCAAACCGAGAGCAGTATTTTCATCTCCCAGTCCAAGTATGCTCGAAGTCTTTTGGATAAGTTCTAAATGCAGGATTGCAAACTTGCCTCCACACCCATGGAAAAAGGGCTTAAGTTGTCAGCTAAGTCAGACTCACCTGTGGTAGATGAATCATTGTTTAGGCAACTAGTGGGCAGCCTCATCTATCTCACTGCCACTAGACCTGACCTCAGTTTTGCAATGAGCTACATATCACGCTTCATGACAACCCCCAAGGTTGATCATTGGGTAGTAGTGAAGTGTGTGCTGCATTATGTGAAGGGCACTTCTGACTATGGACTCTTGTACACCCGAAGTCACGATCCTAGACTCAGTGGTTTCATAGACTCAGATTGGGCAGGTTCAGTTGATGACAGGAAATCAACATCTGGGTATGTGTTCAGTTTGGGATCCAATGCAATCACATGGACTAGTAAGAAGCAGCAGGCAGTGGCTCTCTCCTCGACAAAAGCAAAGTATCGGGGAGCAGTTAAAGCAGCATGTGAGGTAGTTTGGCTTCGCCGGATGCTTGCAGATATGCAAATATCTCAAGCAGGTCCGACTCCCTTGTTCTGTGATAATTAGAGGGTTCTCAAACTTGCCAAGAATCTGGTCTTCCATGAAAGAACCAAGCATGTGGAAACTCATTGTCACTTCATTCGGAAGCTGGTTGAAGACAGATCAGTTCAGTTGCTATATGTTCCAACAGAGGAGCAAACAGCAAACATTCTCACCAAGTCGTTGAGTCCAGATAAATTTGTGAAATTCAGGGGGCATCTTGGTGTAGTTGATAGATTGAGCATTAAGGGAGGGTATTAAAATAATATTTATTATTTATTTATTAATGCTCAATATTGTAAATTAGTGATAAGATCGTCTCTGATCTTATCTAGGGTTTCTTTTTAGAAACTTCCCATTTTTGTAAATTTTGTAAACTATTTATTGAGCACATTGCTCTTGTTAATATCATCAAATATTTTACCAATTACTTGCATAATAGAATTGCATTTTCATTCGTTGCTCTTCACTAAGGGGACAGAATTTTGTGGGTATTGGAGGGATCACTTTCTCTTGTGAAGACAATCATTTCTACAATAATTTTGGAGGCCAATACTATTGTATTTGTTTATACGAAAGGTTGCCAGGCAAGAACGGGGGGGCAACAGTTGGAGGGCATTTCTTCATTGAACAGGCACTACATCATCAGCAAATGATCCCAGGTTTTTTTATATGCATTTTTTACTTCATATTTTAGCATCATTTCAATGTAATAATGTTGTTATAACAACAACTACAGTTGCATACATTCATGTCATTGTAAGCCAAGAGTCTTAGCAAATCATTCACAATCAGCTTGCATTTAGTTCATGCACCATTTAATAAGAGTAGGAGTTGCATAATTATCATAGCAATACATTATTGTAATCAGTTGGGAAGTTATTTTTCAATAGAAGTTTCTTTGGAGGTTGCATGCCAAATGTATGACGAAATGTCACTTGGTTGTAGCTGCTCATTTTCATCAAGTTGTGTCATTTAATTGCACTAGAAAAACACAAAAACATATTGCATATCATTGTTATTCTATTATTAGTCAATTTGCATCATTGGAGAACCTCTTGAAACATCATTAGTATCAAGCAACATCAAAACAAAGCAATCAAAAATTTATAACAGCAAGTTCAAACTTTGCAAGACAAGTGTTTGATGAAATGTCCAAGGCTTGAAAAGGTGAAAACAAAGTTAGTTGTCACCTTGGGACATGCCAACATCACATCCTACCTGGAGTTCAGATAGAGACTCATTGACAGATTTGATCAGAAGGATCCAGAACTTCACTTCAGAGAGTTAGCACAACTCCAGCAGAGTGGGACCATAGACTCCTATATCTCAGTATTCCAGCGCTTGGCAGTTATGGTGACTGATGTTTCAGAATAGCGTCTGGTGATGCTCTTCATTGAGGGTTTATCCGAACCCCTTCTCGGTTGGGTTAAGGCCTTCAAATCATATTCCCTTCAGGATGCAGTCACTAGAGCTAGAGACATGGAGTCTAGCCATCAAAAGAGCAAATCCTCAAGCAATCAAAAGAACAAATCTTCCTCCCACAACTCATCTCCTTCAGAAGATATAGGGGAAAAACCTTTTCCTAAGGAAGGCAATAAGAAAAACAAAGCAGATGAAGATTTCCGTAGGGAATGTAGGGAGAAGGGTGTTTGCTATCATTGTAAGGAGAAATGGGTGAATGGACATCGTTGCTTAGGAAAGGGGAAGGTTCATCTTATTGAGGTAGCGTCAGGAAGTGAGGATGAACTTGGAGTTGAGGACAACAACAGTTCAGATGAGGAGTTGGAAAATAAGGGCTCTCTTGGTACTCTAGCCGGTTAACCTATGTTCAACCCTTTCAGGATTAGAGGAATTCTACATGGCCAACACATCACGGTTTTGGTTGACAGTGAGGCTACACATAAATTCATTGATTCAGCTTTAGTAGTGAAGCAGAAATTAACTCAAGGTTTTGAAGGGTTCAACATCATGGTGGTTGGTGGTCATAGGTTGACATGTAAAAGGAAGGTTCCTCAATTGAGTATCACTCTCGGCAATTATACCATCACAAATGACTTCTACGTGGTGGACTTGGGAGATAAACATGCGATATTGGGTATTCAGTGGCTCTATTCATTGGGAAAGTATTCACAAAACTTCAAAAAGATGACACTCAAGTTTTGGACAGCGAGTGGTCAAAGGGTGGTGCTTACGGGAAAAGCAGATAGAGCATCTAAGGATGTGTCAATAAAACACATGGAGAGCATTTCCCTTCATCAGGATGTAACAGAGGCAGCTGTGGGTGATATGGATAGGGTAGATGGCATCATGATGATGATGCTGATAATATTGCTTTTGTTGCATTAGGTGGAGAGTCATCTTTTGATGTTGATAGTTTGGTGAGGAATGTACATGACTACTCAGGAATTCCTTTCGCACAGGTAGGAGACTTCCATCTCAATTGCATTATTAGGAGTGTTCATCAGTTTTCCTTCGATCCACATGTGGAGGATGTGACCACGACATTATTTACACAGCGAGGTGGGTTGAAGGAAAGGAGTTTGGATTCACCAGGGTTCACCAAACCAATAACTTTAGAGGATGAATACAAGCAGGAACTAATTACTTGGTCCAACTGGAGTCCAGAAGTTCACTTGATGGATTGTTGGCTTCACAGGTTGATGAGTTTAAACATTGCCAGGGACCTCAACTTTGTTCAGAAGTGGTTAAGAGGAGTCCTTCTCAGGGTTATTTGGGATCCAGGCGGATGGTGGATAGGCTTGCTCCAGATTTTATGGCAGTGGACTTGGAATGGCAGTCGTAGATTGCTTGAGGACAAGCAATCTTTGGAAAGGGAGGATTGTCATCTCCCCAATTTGGAGCAATAAGGAGAATTTATTAAATTAATTATTTATAAGGTTATTAAATAAATAAATATTAAAAAGTAACCTTATATTTAATTAATTTAATATTAAAGTGACTAAAAATAAAATAATATCAAAAAGTCAATAAAATAAAATAATATTTTATTTTAGAAGCTTCTAGAGAGTGATTGTAATTTCTTTATAAGGAGCTTTGGAAGGCATTTGAGACATCCGGAGTTGAATACATTTTCTGAATATTGGAGAGCTTGAATGCTTGACAGAGCTGGAGAAGTTGAATTCTCTAAGTTTGCTGGTTTCGGTTGTGCAACACCAACCCCAGCTAGTTGGGAGTGAGATATTTCAATCTTTCACATTGGGAAAAATTTAAAATTTAATGGCCATTGGCCAAATTTTGAAGGCAAGAAGAATTCGATTTTGGACAAATACATTTCCAGATTTTTGAAGAAAGCGATTACAAATTTTTTGAAGACAATTGGCAACCTTTTGGAGTTCGAGCTTGGTGGAGAAAATCAGATAAAGCATTTCTAGTCTGTAGCAAGTCGATCTCATCAAGGTGGAGCGAATTCTCTTCCTCAAGAGAATTCGAATTTGAGAAATGATCTTTGGTTTTTGGATGCAGCTGTATGCATATTAACCATAGTTCGATTTTTGGTCTTATGATCTGGATAAGCATTGATTATGCCTGAGAAGAGAAGCCAGCTAACAAGAACATAAAGCATTGTCATCCAGCAACAAAAGGGACGATTTTGGCAAAGGGTCGATTATGCTTGGGCGGCAATTACCTTTCAATTGAAGTCGATTTATCCAAGTTCCAACATATAATACATTTGAAGTCATTCTCATTGTATTTTTAGTCATAGTTTAGTTCATAAAATCGCTATCATAAATAGCAGATTGGATTGCATCTAGATATTGCATATCTTGCTTGGAGGTCATATGTCCATTTTAGTTGTCATTACACTGTAGCATTTTGGAGTAGTGCAGCCTCTATATCATTGGCAAAGGTTGTAAATTAATCAAGGCAGCAAGTTGCATTGGTGTAACCATCTTTGTATTCAGATTGGAAGATATTTGTTGAATAAAGGCATCATTGTTGGTTGCATACAAACTATATGACGAAATGTTTCAATGTTGTAGCTGCCCATTTAAATAGTTTAGGACATTTATTTTGCATCAGAAAATACAAAAATACATTGCATATCATTACTACTTCATTGTTAAGCATATTAGCATTCACTTTCTAAGCATTTCAATAACTTAGCATCAATAACAAAACAAACAAAGCAAACTCAATCTCAAATCAGCGACTACAGAAATTGTCAGCCAACTGTTTGACGAAATCCCTAAGGCAGAATTTGAAGAGTTTTGGGTCAGATTTAGCAAGGCTCTTTACAACCTTCTTCTCGTGCAATCGAAGGTTGTACCGCACATAAACAAGGTCATTCAAGCACTTTTGAGTCAATCTTATAGCTCTATATCTCATCAAGTATTAGATCTCGAAGGTCATTATCACTAACCAATCTCTCAATACATGTGTTGAGGCCAACAAGAACCTTTGCATCTACTTTGAAATTAGGAGAGAAATGAAACTTGGGGCTCAAATAGTAGGCAACAACATCAAAATGTTGGTGGAGTTGTCGGTTCCACCTCCGATCTATTATGCACCATATGGATTCATATTTGGTCTTGTTTGACCCATACAAATGTTGAATTGCCTCTTTGGCCTTATCCATGGCCTCATATAGATACCCCATGGGGTTTTGATCCCCATCTAGCAATCGTAAAACTCTAACTAACGGTTTTGACACCTAAAATATAGAAAATTTAACAAAATCAGCAAGTTGTAATATTAGAAAACAAAAAAATAAATCATCAATCAAAGTTTGAAAACTTGCATTGATGATCTCCTCCATTACTTTGGAAAATCTATCATCAAAAATGGTCTTCATGACCTTCTCTGCTTCAGCCTTCCTGCAATAAGGACTCTCCAACCATCTGTCTCTCACAAACATGCGCTTGAGGTTGAGTAATGTAGCTAAAATACTCTACAAGGTGAGGAAATTGGTGGCAAAGCGTGTGACTCTTGATCGCATGAGATCCTTACCATCACTGTGCTCTCTCATGAGACTTAGAACCCATGTGTGATTGTAGATGTGCTTTGTGATATTCCTTCTATCTTCAACCACATTATTCACCCAACTTAATTTCCCTATGTCCTCAAGGAGCAAGTCAAGATAGTGGGCAGCACAAAGGCTCCAAAATAATGTTGAATGCCTCAACATTAGATGTTTACCGGCTGCCACATATGCAGCTGCATTGTCAATCACAATTTGAATGACCTTTTGAACCCCCACTTCCATCACCACCTCAATTAACATGTTGAACAAGGTCTCTGCATATTTTGTTTCATTGAAGGCATCAATTCATTTTAGAAATACCAAATGTCCCCCTGAAGCCACTAAAAAGTTGATGAGTTTCCTATTTCTGCCATCCGTCCACCCATCAGATATAATGGTGCAGCCATTCTTTTCCCAAATTCTCCTTTGTTCCTCCACTAGTTGATGTGTGTTTTGAACCTCATTCTGCAATAATGGTCCACTCAACTCATGACGACTTGGGCCTTAAACCCCTTTCCTACCATGGTCAATGCATGGACCAACCCTTTCCAATAAGGACTAGAAGCAACATTGAACAAAATATTGTTGTAGTACCAAAAACTCACACATGCCAACTTCGCCTCATTTTGCAACTCTCTATTCCAAGCAATACTTTCCAATGAAGGTTGTGCACCAAGAGTATTACGTGGAACGAAAATACTAGAACTGAGGTTGCCCACACTTCTACTTCCTGATCCTCATATCCGTGGCCCAAGAGAAGAAGAGTCCCCATATCTCTCTGTGACCCTGTAGAACTAAAATCTGCATATAGGTCTGCCATTGCCTCTATTGTTCTCTTTTAATTTTCCTTCCTTTGGTCAAATACTGCAAGGAGTGCTTTGGCCTCCCTCTCAACCGCGGATGCCATGTCACATGGTCTAAAATCTTGGTTCTACAAGGTGGTGTTTCAATCGATTTATGCCACCAAATAGAGACCTGGTGCAATGGATGCAAATAACCTCTCCTCACATTGCACCTAGAGTTCTATGTTTCCAGCAAGGACCTCTTAGTTTTCCACCACTCTTTTTACTTGCAGAAGCCATATTCTTTTAGCAAAATACCTAGCAAAAGAGAGACAAGATAAACATTAAGAGATAAAAAGTGAAGTTAAACAATAAGGCACATCATAATAAGGCATATTATGAACATTTGAAAACCATTTGATTATAGTTTAGTTACTGTCAAGTGTCAACTGTCAACTGTATCTTTTAAAGTTTTAACAAAAGAATAAAGATTAAATGATTCAAATCAATGATTGTCTTTCTGCAATAAAGAAAAAATCCAGAATGGGGTCCTATCTCTACTATTTTTCTTTAATTTTTCCAGAACAAAACTATTATTTTTAGTATTTACATACTGTCAGTGTTATGGTCAAAGATATTTGGCTTCCTATATGCTATATTCTATGAAGTTAAATTATTTTTCTCTCGTGCATTTGACAGTATATTGAGGAAATTGATCTTTATAGACATGCAAGTCAGAGGCAATACATGCTAATTTTATTGCTTGGATCAACTTCAATACAAATTGTCATCAGGGCTCTTTTACTAGGAACATGAGAGATAAAGAGTTAACATGAAATCACTGCTAAGATGATCAAATTCAAATGTAATAGTATAGTTTCTACGAACCTATAGAGCATATTACATTAGTCCTTAGAACATTCTTAATATTTGACAATGATTGTGAACATGTAATTTAGAGATGATAAATTACATCTTCTAATGATGAAGGCTCCAAATTTTTGTAGGGTGCATCTAAATTAGTAGAAACTTGGTTTTGGACTATTTTTTGTGGTAGCAAGGTAAAATTAGATTATTAGATGTAATTTTCCTCGATGGTGATTTCTTGCTTTAATTTAACTTTATATTTAATCATAAACCTGATTTTTTTCATTTTTGTAGCATTGTATGAGTTGCAAAATAAGAGCAATAGAAAAAACTCGTGTCATATAAAAATTGCATCATAAAAATGGCAAAACAAACTTGTAACGTCGTGTTCCCTCATCACAAAAGCAAAAAGAAGCTAAAAAATCGTGTTTTGTTTTTGTTTCGACTTAAACCTAATTCATGTTTTCTTGGGTGAGTTTTCTGCATGTAAATCATGCATTTTCATGCTTGCACAAGTAAAAATTGCCTTGCTTTTTTCGTTTGATGCAGCCACGAGTAATGAGGCGAGTTACTCGCCACCACTGATGGTGCGCGAGTACTCGGGAGTAAAGCAATTTTTCTGTGAGTTTTGTAACCCTAATTAGTCTTGGTATGGTCTCTATTGGAATTTATGGTAAAACTCAATTGGTCAAACATATTTAAAATATATATATAGGAGGAGTTCTTACAGTGGCATAAAAGCACAGAGTATCTTGCCAACTTGTAGAGAAACTAGCATTTGTTGGAGTTTCTAAAATTGCATGACAATTTGGAAAGCATTTTAACTTAGAAAAAAATATTGCAGCTTGAGCAAATCAGAACATGGGTCCCTTCTCAAAAACTTTCAATGGTTCATTTAAGTGTGTGTGTGTGTCAAGTCTAGAAATTTACAGAAAGAAAAGGATGTGGGAAATTGGCTTTATGTAGTTGGGGAAGGATTGGAGTTTGTACAATTTCCAGATGATGTTCTTAGGATGAATGAATTGGAATTGTATTTTTCCAAGGTAGACCAATCAGATTGGGAGATTTCGAAGTGGGCTTTGAAGCCATCAATGTTTTCTTTAGTCCAGCCCAAGCTTATGAGACATGCAAATATAGATGTGAGATTTGCAATCACCTCTTGCATTAGTGAAATAATAAGGATTGTAGCTCCTGAAGTACCGTATATAGATGACATAATGAAAGAGCTATTCCAATTGATTGAGGAGAGTTTTCATAGGTTGAATGGCACTAGACAACCTTCTTTTGATAAGAGGGTGAAAATTTTAGAAACTGTTCCAAAGGTTAGATCTTGTGTGTCAATGCATGATCTCAAATGTGATGATTTGATACTCCAAAATGTTTCAATGCTTCTTTGCAAAAGTCAGAAAATATCATGCAAAGAATGTTCAAACAGCAATGCAAATTACTTTGTCTCTGATTTTAGATGAGGATGATGATATTTTCAAGTAGTTGCTATGTAATTTGTTGGCCATTTGGAGGAAGGAGCAGGTAGTCTCACCTATAACTCAAGAATTATCAAAAATATTGGTTGAGAAGAAAATTGAGAAGATTAAATACCAGTTGATTGAAGCGGAATCGATTTCCTTGGGTTTACAGCTTATAGGACCTCCTAAAATAAGCAAGAACCAAATGAGAAGAAAGCAGCATTATTTCACATGCCAAGTTGCTTGGACACCTCGTCACATAAGTGGGAATAACAAAGAAGGTGAGTTAATGACTCCTACCACATGTTCATCACAGCCAAGTGATGATGTGAACAAATAAGAAATTGAGACAATAGAGTTTGAAGAAAATGCCTTATCTCAAAGGATATGTATGACAAAGCTCCAAGATGACTCCATTGAAATGTATGCACCTACATATGTTGGGAATGTGTTCAATGAAGATGTCAAAACAACAACATTGGGTGCAAATTCAGATCAATCCAGTAAGGATTATGAGGCCTATGGTGACATTGACAACAGCTTTGAAAGGTATGATGATTCATGTATTCTTCCTAGCAGCAGTTCACTAATGCACGATTATGTTATTCATAATGAAGTTTTGGAAACTAAAATAATGAACTAGGAAAATTCCAAATTTGATGAGGAGATTGATGTAAATGAGGATGCTTTCTTGATGAAATAAAAAATGAGAAGAATCAACAAGTTGTTGGAAGGAGATTTATCAAATGAACCTGAGATTATTGCTGGTATAGAAATGAGGTTACAACAATTGAATTTCCTTTTGACCAAGGTGCTGTCCTAACCTTTGAGCATAAATCATGCGAGGAAGATGACATTAAGGGAGCTGATTTTGAGGACCAATCAGAAAATTTATTGCAAATTGCCAATTTTGAGTCATAGAGTTTGATGAATCAGATGAAAGTCATTGAAGATAAGATTGTTGCAGCCTTAACACATTTTGATAACACACACAGGTTCGTTGAAGATCTTTGTTGGAAGGCCCAAGTTGAGAAAAGACAGAAAGGGGTTGAAAGAGAATCCACTCTTGCAGATTTGTATGTAGTTAAAGAAGCTTTGGAAACAATGAAATCAGATTACTTGCAATTGCTTTCAGATAGGGATCATGCTATCAAGTTTTCTAAAAACAAGGAGAAAGAGGTTGACAAACTCAATCTAGAGTTAAGTTTGGTTCATTTTTCATTCTACAAAGTTGAAAATCAGTCATCAATTGCAGCTACACCCAAGGAACAAGAATCTAACACAAGGACCATGGAAGTCAAGCAAATACTTGAAGGAATTGACAAGTTTCACAAGGTTTGGAGCCTAGCTACCCTTGGGAACATGAAGAAGAATGCATAAGTGATGGAATAATGCATAATGATTTCAGCGTTCCTTGTACCACAAAGATTCAAAATGTTGATAGTTTATGGGAAGAACATCAAGAGTGTAATCTTACAAGGTCAGAGGAGCAATTTTCTTATGATGCTTGTGGTAATCATAGGATGTGGGATCCAGGTGTGGTGTCTAATTATGAGGTGAAACTAGTTGAATTTCCTATTGGGCCACTTAGGATCGTTGATGGTTTACTTCCCATAGTGGACTATTGTGGATTGGATCATCATGGGTTGATGATCTTGTTGGGTTACCACAAGGAAGGGAGTTTTTCTGTGGTCTTCAGTTTGATGGAGTGGATAGCATTGGTGTTGAATCTACAAGCACCACCAAATGCACTCTTGATTGGTATGCACTCTTGATTGGTAATCAGAGTAGTGCAACAACATGGTGGAGTTACTCTTTGGGTTAGTATCTATGCACGAGATCTTTTTTATGGGCTATTGGTGACTACTAGCTAAGTCACAAGGTTTGAATTTGAATTCAAATTTGACAACAATAAAATTCGAATGAAATTCGACAAGGGTAAAAAATTCGGAAAAAAAATTGACATCAAATTTACCTTATATAATTTTATTTTATTTTAAATATAAATAATATATCACAAAATGATCAAAGTAGTTTAATTTAAATATTTAATTTGTTAATCTTTATATATAATAGATTAAAATTATTAAAATAAAATATTAAATTAAAATAAATAAATTATAAATTAAAATATTAATAAATTCAAAATTTTAATTTTAATATTTAAATTTGTTCATTTTAAAATAAAACAATACTATATTTGTTTAATTTAGTTAAAAGTTTGTTAGATTCTATATATTAATAATTTAAAATATAAATTTAATATTTTAAAATATTAAATTTTAACTTATTAGCATTTAATGTTAAAAAAATAAAATTAAAAAAATATAAAGACAATGAGCTACTATTAAATTAAATATATTGAATGTTAAAACTTTCAAAATTTTAAATGCATAATTAAAATTTTATCGAAAGACAAATAAAAGAAGAAAACACTAAATAAAAAATAAAATGAAATAAAAAAGGTGTTAAACAAATAACCCTAAAAATAGATAAGATGCATGCGTAGCCTACTTAGAAGTTTTGGCAAGAGCTCTGAAAGCTCAATTTTTAAGTAATGACAATCATGCGAGTCTGGAACGCTCGTCGCTGGTTCACTTTGAGTCGTTTACTCTTTCCAAAACAGACAAATTCGAAAATGATGCATGCAAATCTACTCATTGACCGTCCATCAGGTCAACCATTGGCTAGAGATTTTAACAAAAATTTGTAGAATGAAAACGTGTTTGAAGTCGACACTGTCATTCTTGCCTATTGGTGCTCAGCTCTCACTCAAATGCTAGACTCACGCCAGCTGTGGAAGAAATATGTCATGCCCTAGCAAAAAAAATCATTGCTCATTGCTCATTGCTCAACCCTCAAAAACAGCCTGGTCATGTTTTCCGTATGAATTGAATGGCGAATTTCAATGATTTTCAAAAAATAAAATAATGTTTGCCGAATTTTGAATTTCAAGGATGAAATTTGGCGAATCCTGACTTAGGTGACTAGTGATGATGGAAGAAGCATACCATGGGATGTTGTGGACCTAAAAGGTGATAATAATGTTGCTGATATGTCTTTACTCAGTCATCATATGAGTCCATTTGAACTCCTGCAAGTGGACCGAAGAGAGATTATGAGCAAAACTTGGTATTCTATCAAGTTGGTGACTTTGGGGGAGACATTTTTAGCTAAGGGAATGATCAGAAATTTCATTTTGGCCAAGGTTATTCAATATTGTGGCAATTGTTATTCTTCATAGGTGATTTATTTTGAAAAATCAGATTTGAACAGCTGTAGATTTGAGCAATTTCAGTCCAATCAGCTCGTTGACAAGGTCAATTTTGGGTCTCAGATGGAGAGGATGACAAATTTGGTTAACTAGTTTCGGTGTTGGTTGGGTGGTCGGGCACCAAATAATTGTTATTGCTTATATTCAACTTGCACTTATGTTTGGGACAATAGGTTAAATTTCACTTAAAGTTATTATGTGAGATTGCAAGGTGTTGCAAATGAAAGAGCTAATGTTAACTTCATTGAACTTACTCCTATGGTGTTTCAAATTGATTTTTTTGAAGAGCAATTCTCTGAGGAGTTAACTGAATTTTTGTAATATGTGATTGCTCTTCTTGCAGGTGGATTTCAAGAGGTCACTTGTGCAGGTGTCCAACACGACCATGTTTTGAGTAGATGGAACTACAAACCTCCTAGGTTGACTTGTGACCCTGGGATCATATTTGGTTTCAGATGAGATCAACCTAGCGATTATGGGGTTGAGTTGGCATTGCTTGAGGACAAGCAATCTTTGGTGAGGGAGGACTATAATGTCCCATTTTTGGGTTTTCTAGCATTGCAATTTGCTATGACCTTCTCAATGTATGTTAGCCTTATCAGAGAGGTTACTTGATGTTACCATTGAGCTCAGATGACACTTTTTGAAGTTATTAGCGGCTTTTAGTGTGTTCTCCAAGATTCTTGGAGAGAGAATCTATTTATAGTAGGTCACTCGATCGAGTCCAATTATCATTATTCATCATAGGTATACCTCCAATGCAGTCCGTTTTTTATTCCGATGCTTTTTGATAGTTTCCGCAAATCAATGTATTAATGAGCTATAATTTAATTATTTTTACTAAGATTGCTAATTTTATTAAAATAATTTACTGGGCACCTTAGTATATAACAGCTCGTTGGAATGAGAAGTGAAAGTTTTAAATGTTGGATGCCAATAAAGTGATTTTTGGTGCTGAAATGTTTAAATAATAATATAAATCACTTTTTGGAGTAATAAGGCATATTTGATTTATAAAGTGATTTTATATTATATTTTCTGAAAAAGCTTCTGGAAATGTTATAAAAGGAGTTTTGTGAGCTCATTTGCATTATTGGAAGATTATTAATTTCTCTTTGGAGATTTATGCTGATGGCCAAATTTCTCACTGGGGTGACGAAAACCATAAAAGTTTCCTAACGGACGAAAACCCGAAAGGTAGTGTGGTTCCAACCAGGAATTGAAAGTGTGATGAAAGTTTAGTAAACAAGGATAGAAAACCTCATTTCAAATTTAGAGGTGAATCCAGACAAGTTTCGCATTGTGTTAAAATATTTTGCAGGTTGCTTTGAGCTGGTCTACCACTTTGCCCAAGGCAAGCTGTACCCCTAAACCTGTTCATCTAGTTTGAAAGAGGCATCTATTGAATATGGGTATTTTCTCAACAATTTCTTATGATATAGCGCCCTTGTTATTGGTATTACAACCCAGTTTTAAGTTGCTATGATTTATCCAAGCCAAGCACCCAAGTTCTAACCGTACAGATGTAAATTCCCTTAAATGTACAAGTGCTAATATTTTTGGTGACTATTTTGGTATAAAAACTTTATCAGCAGCAGCACCCAAGTGTATTTACCACTCAGCAACATTTAATGTTCATCAAAGAGACAAGGAAATTTAATATACATTTTACCAGGAAAAATCACCTTGCTAAAGTTTATGCCATCCTTTGGAGTGAACTGAAAATACCTTACAGGTTTGCAAAACCTTTTAATTTCATGTGTTTAGAAGACTGTGAGGTTAGTCAAATCTGAAATAATGGCGCGCTGGTCTTTGGAAGAACAGTTCCTTAGTATTTAATGATTCAAGACAGTCTCGTATAGCTTGCAGCCACTGAAAGTTTATCACAGTTGCAGTTACAGTCCAGAATAACATTGTTTTTGAGCCTTTCTTATGAGCTAGGAGGTATTGTGTCACTCTTTCAATATGCCATGACTGCAAGGAGCCTCTACATGATATACTTGATCGAGTTTGGTGAGGTTGAAGACCAATGAGCTCAGTGATCAGCATTATACAGCCTGCAACCTTTAAACAATTTTGTTTAGAGGTATTTATGCAACCTATTAATGCTTGGTTGTTTCCTATAATGAGAACTGAATAATGAATATGACACCTGATGTTTCATGAACAATTTAATGCTATTCTATATGCCAGAATATCAATGTTATGTCAGTATGTTAGTCATTTGAAAATCATAGCAGAACTGTGAAAGTGTTATTAGTCTTGGTTTGGTCTTTGTAGGAATTTATGGTAAAACTCAGTTGGTCAAACAAATTAAAAAAATATTAAAAAATAAATTATAGGGGGAGTTCTTACATAATGTGCATATGTCTTCTTGACTCAAGCTGTAAACAAGTGGAAGGTTCTTGGTGTCAAAACACAACATATACAATTCATCTCAAATTCAATTGAGGGGATCAAAGCAAGCTGGTAGTGATATGGATTACCCCCTAATTTTGCAAACAAAGGAAACACCTCCAATCATCCTATTTTAGAACAATCAAAAGTCATTTATAACTTTGTGCTTTGTGTTTTCAAAATCAAGTGTCTAGTGACATTCTGATAAATGGCATCATCATGTATATGCTTTCCGAGCATTGTCACCATCTCATTCATCATCATGGTTAAGTCATCTTAATTTCCCTTTAAAAGAAGAGCACATGACATCAATTATGATTTGCACATTTACTCGTATAATGATTAGTCTTTGTGGAATATAGTGTTCATTGACTCAATATTACGTTGTGCTTTTCCCACTACCATCAAAATTAGGAAGACTGAGTTTACTCAAGGCATGTTGATACTCCTAATGTGGGCCTCAAGGTCTTTATTCCCATTGTGTTCTTCTCCTGTCTTTACGTTAGTTCATGTATTGGTTAAGTGTTATTTCATTTCTAATTGCATGAGGAAGTGTGTGATACCCATAATAAACCGCCATTACCTCATCAACCAATGGCTGCTCCTCTTCTTGTGGGATTTCTTCCTCCTCCTCCCTAGGTGTAAATGTAGGCTGAAAAGGTCTATGTGACCCACCTGTACTGGCACCTCATGGAATATCATTACCTGCATTGCTACCTTCTATAGCATTTTGATTCACCCTAAGATAATTCATACCCTGAGACATTTGACCAATAGTTGTGATTATTGTTGTGACCTTTTCACACATCACCCCATTCAAAATGGGGACCCCCTAATTTTTGCTCCGTTCCTCGTCTTTTGGCTTTGGTTTTGTCTCTCTCTCTCTGTCTCTTTTTGATGTCTGCCTTTCTGGGGATGTGCCCACCTTTGAGCTTAAACTTGAAATTTTGGCTAAATCTAAGAATTAGGGTTTTGAATCTTCCGGCCAGTTTGAAGTCAAATAAGTGAATTGAAATTTGAGCTTGGCACTACATTCAGTATGCTTCCAGCAGGTTCCTAGCAAAATTTCATTGAATTTTGACAACTTACTATTTTTAGTAAGTACCTAATTTGGGACATTTTCTCAACACTTTTGAAGTTCTATCCGTTACACTGCGTTCGGAGCACGTCAAACTGTTTGTTTGCAAAATTTGAGCCAGATCTAACAACTTTCTATTTTTAGCAAGTAACACCTTCAGAAGCAAATTTTAGGGTTTGCATGCGAAGTTTTTCAGTGCATGTCTGAAGAATATTTCTGGGTTTTCCGAGACCTACGCGATGGTATAACATGCAAGATGAGATGATAACTTTTAGCACTCAGGCTTCAGAGGCTATTTTTAGGGTTTGCATGTTGGAGTCTTCAACGCATGTCTGGATATTCTTTGTGGGTTTTTCGAAAGCTTCACAGTGATGTAACATGCAAACCAAGATCAGGACCTTTTTCAAGAGTTGTCTTCAAAGGCTATTTTTAGGGTTTGCATGCAGGACTTTTCAATGCATGTTAGGTTATTCTTTATGGGTTTTTCAAGAGCTACGCAACAAGGTGACATGCAAGCAGAGTTGGTCACTTTTTCAAAGACTTACTATTTTTAGCAAGATCATTCCGGCAGCTGCCCAGCACTTCAATATCACAAACAGGGCGACATGCAACAGAAACAGGGCCAAACGGAGATCGTTTGAGCAACATGCAAGGCAGATTAGGGTTTCGAGCTTTGGGGCCTAAAATGAGGAGCCAAATGCCAGAATCTCCAAAAACTGATGTATCCCACTACGATTAGCATCTCTCAAGGAATCCACTGGTAAAATTTGAAGGCAATCTGAGCACTTACTATTTATAGTAAGTCACTTCTGAAACAGGCTATAAATAGCAAGTCGGTACGAGGCACCAGTGTGAACAGGCCAGTCAACCCATGAGGATCACGTCAGTCAAATTTCAAGTTGAACGGAGTTGCAGAAGTCCTAAAACCAAGCAATTACTATAAATAGTAAATCACCTCCAGATACAAGCTATAAATAACAGGTCGACACAAGATGGCAATGTGAACAAATCAACTAGATCATGAAGGTCCTATGGCGAAAATTTCAAATCAATCCAAGCTTTAGAAGAGTGAGAACCAGAAACTTACTAAATGTAACAAACCAGGGCAAGCAAGCAAAAAAATGTCTAAGTCTAAGAATTCCTACTCAGCCCCCTAAATGCGCCCTCAACTTGATGAAGATGATAAAAAGTTTTCAAGTATGTGAAATTTCCTGCTTAACCTCTCAAATGCGCTATCATCAGGAAGGAGGTGATAAAAAATGTTTAAGTCATGAAGAATTCCTGCTCCACACCTCAAATGCACCTAAGGAGAGAAGTAGTAAAGGCAAGTTTAAATTCCTCCTTGACCCATGAAATGCGCCCAGGTCATCTAGCTATGGAGGACATGGAAAAAGTTGTTAAGTATTGTTAATTCCTCCTAGCCCCCCCAAATGCGCCCATCTCCAAGAGGTATGAAGGAAAAATAGCTAAGGCATTGTTAATTCCTGCAGGACCCCCTAGATGCGCACTTGATGGATATGGAGCTAGAAATTTTTCTAAGTGTTGAATTCCTGCAGAGGGTCCCAAATGTGCCCAAGATAGAGGTGGCTCTAGGAAATGTGTTAAGTGGTGTTGGAAATTCCTCCTTGATACCTCAAATGCGCCCATATTCAAGATGACTCTAGGAAAGTTTCTAAGTGTTGAAGTTCCTCCACCACTAGCTAAATGCGCCCAAGTTGATGGGCTAGCATAAAAAAGTTCTAAGTGTCAAAAAATTCCTCCTCTATACTTGAAATGCGCCCATATTGAAGCTGGCCATGGAAAATTCTAAGTGTTAAGAATTCCTCCTCACACCCCCAAATGCGCCCATGATTGAGGTGGATGGGAGAAAATTTATATAAGGAAAAATTGAAATTCCTCCTAGATCTCTCATATGCGCCCATGGTTATGGAGATGATGAAATTTTTCTAAGTATTGAAATCTCTCCTGCCCTAGAGAAATACGCCCAACCTCGAGAGAAGGTGATAAATTTTACTAAGGCATATATGAACTGGCGAAGAAGGAGTCAAAATGCACCAGCTTCGTGAAGTTGAGGAAAATTGTCCCAAGGCAAAGCAAGAGAAAAAAAATACGCCCAAAGATGAAGAATGAAGATGAAGTTTGATGAAAATACTTTTTCCAAGGTATAAATTGCAAAAATTAAAAGTACCCCTTCGTCTATAGACCCATGAATTTGATGTTTTCTGAGGAGAATTCTCTTCTGGGTACTGGATATCTTCGACAAGGAGTTGATTTTAAAATTTTCCATGCCTCGCCAGATATTTTGGGATGAGGATTTTTGATGGGTGCCTAAATAATGAAATTCCCTAAAGAAAATTAAAATTTTACTAAGACAAGAAGGAAAAGGTGTTGTTAGAAATAAAATGCCTTGACTTGTGAAATTGAAGTTGATTGCCTAGATGATTTTGATCAAATTCTTCATGAAAATAATCTTCCCGAGCTAGAGATGGATAAAATCAAAGTGTCAATACCTCAACTGGTGAAATGAATTTCTTAAGGGGGGTGCAATTGAATTTAATATTTTCAAAAGATGATTTAAAAATGCTAGTGAGGTACACCTAGACCAATGAATCTTTTTGAGATTCTAAAAGGTCAAAATATTCTAGATGCCAAATGCCAAGTGTTACAGCTGCCTGAGGAGGGAAATTCAAATTCCTGCAGTGGAGTAGTGGAAATTTAATAACTCAACTAAAATTAGCTTCTTCTAGAATCCGACTTGGCTATATGAGCTGTGAAGTTTTGTTATTTTCTCCATCAGCTAGCAAGTTCGACTTGAGCTCTGAAGTGAAAGAAGATTGCAATGTGAGGAAAGTTGAGGGTGAAGAAATTCGAACTTAGGCTCTAGGTGTTGAGAGAAATTCAAAGTTGAGGAGTTGCTAAAGCTAGCTTGGGTCAAATTTCTTCTAAGTGCTGAGAGTGTATTGCTGCAAGTAAATTTTTCTAAGTGTTGAGAATTCGAAGTTGCTGCAGGAGGTGTTGAGGTTTGAAGTTAAAATTTAGTGTTGAAGCTTCTCATTTTCAAAAATCTGTTGGCAGCCCCAATGTGATTTTATTTTTCTAAGTTAAATTCTAATGACTATCTTTTGTTTTTGCAGAATGGTTGAAGTAAGAGCAACTAGCAAGGAAAATAATGTTGAATCCAGCAAGGAAAATGCTTCCAGACAAGTTGTGATCAAGAAGCTGAGCAAGTCTTTCCTGCCAGAGTCAAAGTTCTTTTCGAAGTTGGGCAAGTTGAGTGACACAAACTTGGGCTCTTTCAATATGGAAGCTTTCAAAAGCCGAATGATGGGAATTGGAGGCCATCATCCATCAATCACTTCGCACAATATTGTTAGAAGTGGACTTTATGCAGCTATTGGTTTTCCACCAGCAATTCAGTGCCCGGAGTTGATCATGGAGTGTGCTAACTATTACAACTCAGAGCAAAGGACTATCACTTCACCGGATGGCAAGTTGTTCGCCAACCTCACACCTGCAGCTATTGGCGAAGTATTTGGAATTCTCTCACATGAGAAGATGATTTACAAAACGAGAGAACGTGTTGAGCGTATGTATGCTTCTACATTTGATAGATGCACTGATATGATAAACTCTCATTGGATGAACAAGCCCAAGCCAACTCGCATGAAGTTGCCAAAGCAGATAATCTTAGATGATTTGAAGTAGGAATATTGTGATTTGATTATGATGCTCAGCAGAGTTGGAGGATGTCCCCAAGCGTTCATCTTTGAACCGTGGATGTTTTACTACATCAACCTTGTGCTGGAAGGCGAGGAGCATATTAACTGGGCAGTGATGATTAGTGATAATTTGTGCAAGCAACTTCGGAGTTTGAGGAGAACAAAAACATTCTATATGGGATCATACACTATCTACATGTTGGCTCGTATGATGAAGTACAAAGGAATATCATACAAGGAGCCTATTGGGTGTGGCTCTCAGCAATTCAAGATTCATGAGGCTTGTCCGCAACTGCACTTGACAAACACATCTCACTATAAGAGAGTCAATGACGCCTTCACCATGCACATGACGAGGTCACTTCAGCAAAGAACTCATCACAGGGTCTCCAAGGAGGCTCAGGAGTTGATAGAAAGGTTGGGTGTTGGTTTATCCAATTTCCGAAATTTACTTACATTAGGCTGCAAGGGTTCTCTTCATATCCATATAGGTTGCCCAAATACCCTACGAACAGGATCTTGATGTTAGAAATATCTAGGCAACTCATTGCCTATGACAAGATTCAGAAGAAGAAGAAGGGAGGGCTTGACTTCCCAATCATCATGGGAAACTCAAATGAAGTGTGTCCTTCACTACAGGCAGCCAAGGAAGCTGAAAATGAGCTTCAGTTTTTCCACCTTTCTTACCACACCAACAGGCAATATTATGACCCTCACAGGAATATCAGATCGATACTGTTAGAGGAGTTCAGACATAAGGCAAATATTGAAGATTTTTGGGCTAGTGCGTTGGATGGGGCTAAAGTAAGAAGAAGGATGTTTTCAAGATTACCTTTGAGCATGATTAGGGAGTGCAAGATTGTTCCAGTGCCGGACTAGGTAGATGAGGCTATGAATGTTCTTCATCCAGATTATGAGACAATGAGGGATACACCACTCCCACTTCCAAATTGGTCAAAGCCAAAGATTGTGGATTTGGATACACTTTGCATACCAGTCCTGACATTCACCAGAGGATGGGTTGAGAGGCATGTGAATAGGCTTAAGAGCAGGTCAATTCCTCTTATAATTTGATGGGAGATCATACGACGCCAACTATTACAAAGAAGAAACAGATTGCTCAAGCTCCAGAGTCACGAAGGAAAGAGCCAATTCAGCCAAAGCCTCCAAGAATTGAGGTAGCATCACCTACGCCATTGGAGACACGTTCTCCAAGTATATAAGAGGTTTCATTATTTGTTGATCAGAGGAATATGTTGAATAAGGAACAAGAATTACAGGAGGCAAATCAGCCACCACAAAGGGAGTCTATTGGCCAAAGTGTCAACGCACCTACCAGAGATAATCAGCAGGAAGAAGATGAAGAAACAGCCACAGATAAGGGCTTCCAGCATGAAATTGAGGCAACATTAGAAGATGACACTGTTACAGGACAAGAAGCCTAGGGTTCAGGAGATACTCAGCCCATAGAAGTCAATGAGCCTCGTCAAGATGACGTTAAAGAGGAGGTTCATGAAGAAAAAGCAAGAAATGAGCAGCCATTTATTATTTCTGACCTACAGCAAGTAGTACCAGATTGGCTTAGAGATAGGATGAGGAGGAGCCCCGTTGAGGAGACTGATCCAACAATTGAGATGGAGGAATTCCTAAGTAGGATCAGCGCGCCTCCGACAAGGAAGAGGGCTAGGAAATTTTCAAAGATTTCAACGGATGAGGATGGCTCTCGCACCCTCCACATGGTTGTGCCAACGGTTGAGTGTGATCAAGATGAGGCTATTCTAGAAAATTATGTGATCACCACCATGGAATTAGGTCGCCCCATAGGAGCACAGATAATTGAGGAATGTGATAGCTCCTACCAGGCACTCAAGGACAGGTTGCTCTGGACTGAAGGCAAATAAAAGAAATTGAAGCAGCATAAGACATTGATAGGTTACGTACAGCACTTGTCTTGTCCTTGTGGGCAAGAGAATCTGGCGATTGAGCTTCCAACCGAGTTTCCTAGAGAGTCTGTCAGCGGCTTGGAGGATTTGAGAAAGATGGCACAGGAGGCGGATAAGTGGGTTGCTAGTGTTCGTGCTAAGACAGAAAAGTTTATGGAGGATCTTGCTCATGCTTATCAGCAGGCTTCCAGCATTATGGTACGGATGGATGCAGTTGATCAGGCTTGGGCCGATGCTCATATCTATTAGACTAAGGTTGTCCTTCGTCTAGAGGCTTTGTGCATACTCCCTTACAGACTTTGGTTGAGGGAGGCATGATACAGGAGGGTGATAGATATGATTTCACCAGCTGGTACTCTTCAGTTGTCACAAGTCGAGGATTCTTTGATGCAACACAAGCAGATTTGGCCAAGGTTAGAAAGGCCATGACGAACATTCTTGATGGAGCCCTGAACACATTGGAGGCTATCTTTGCTAGGAGGTTGGCTTCGTAGGAGGTGACTGCTGATGGTTTGAGGAGTAGACTGCCACCTTTCTTTTCAGAGGTGAAGACTTTTGTTCAAAATGATTTTGAGAACACCTCAACTTTCTCCAACATTATTCAGAACACTCGGGATGCTTTAGTTGCTTGGAGAAAGTCTTGCACTCGACATGGGCAGGCAGTTACAGTGTTGGAGTTCCAGCTTGATCATATTTCGCCTATCTCAGTTCAGGAGGTTGAAGCTGTGCTGGCTAGATTCATTGATTTTGCAGCCAAGGAGGACAATGGAAACGCCTTTCTGGAAGATGACCTTCTAGATGATTGATCGTGGGCATTGATTTCCTTTACTATTTTGGGAGTGAGTGGGAATCTTCTGGCTCATTTATTGTACCACTCCTCATTTTGATAGTTTTTAGGGTTAGGGCTGATGTGGCTTTGTTGTACCCCAAAATTAAAATTTTTGTTACACTTAGACATTTTGAAGAAATGAGTAAAAGTCTTGTCAAAAAGGTCAAAATTTGGGTGTGCATGTCTTGCATGAGGGGTTAAAGTGTAAAATTTTCAATTTCTGACGATCTGGGTCTGCTAAGAGCAGCTTAACCTACAAAACCCAGATCTCAGTTTTTCATCCCTAAATTTTAGGAAAACTGCTATTTTTAGAAATTTTCTAAAATTAGTAACGCTGGTTTTGGGTTTCTTTCAAAACGGATACGCAAAATTTTCTAAAATAGAAAGTTGGTCCGAGTGTCCCAAACTGATTTTGATTGGCCAGCAGATCGTCGGGTGCACTTAAAATAATTTGCCCCACGGGTATATTCGAAGCATATCTGGAGCTCCGAGGTCATCAATGGAGGTCATCCGACTGCCAGGCGTCAATTTCAGCACTTAAACTTCTAGCAGAAGGTGAAACGATGAACATGCACGAAGAACGAGAAAGAAAGTTGAAAGGTCATGAAAATTTTCTAACACTGCTGAGTTTGCGCGCCCCTGTTGAAGAAAGGCGCCCACCTTTTTAGGGCATCAGATGAGTGAATTAGGGTTAGGACCTCCAATGGAAGTTGCTCAGTTTTCAGTCAGCTTCGCGATGGATATCCCCGTCAGAGTGTCCGACAATCCAGTCTCCGGCAAATTCGAGTCAAAGTGGAAGGTATAGAGCGAAGATCTGAAACTCAAAGAAGAAGATTGAATCTAAAATTGAAAATTTTTCTAAGTCTGCAGAAACTGGGCGCCCCTGTTGAAGAAAGGCGCCCAACTTTTCAAGGTTTCAAACAGATGAATTTGCAGTCAAAGTTATAACAAGATATCTTCAGAATGCAACAGGCTTTCCAGTGAGTTATCCAGCACGACAAACGGAGTTCGCAGTCATCAGATTCAAAGGGCGGAACAGAGGGTCAGACGAGAGTTGAAAAGAGAAATTCGAAAGCAAAGGTGAAAAATGTGAAAAATAAACTAACTCTGGTGAAGATGGGCGCCCCAGCTTGCCAGGGGCGCCCAAGCTTTTGAGGACCTAAAATCCACTTTTTGGCAGAAGTGTTTCCAGAAGATCCCTCCTGAAATCCTCTCAACTTCGCAATGAATCCAAACATTCATCAATCCGACGCCCGGAGCTCGAAATTCAACAAGATCGCCCGTAGAAGTGAAAGACATGAATAAATTGAAGATTTTTCTAAGTCTGGTGAAGATGGGCGCCCCTGTTGAAGAAAGGCGCCCAAGCTTTAAGGCCTTCAAATGATGAAATTTGCAGAAGTAGTATCCAAGAGTGCCTCATCAAAATCAGTCTGGCTATCCAACGAAATATTCAGACAGTCAGTCGGATCAGCGTAGCTCCCGGAATCGCGGATTCATCAGAAAATCAAAGGGAGAAGGAAGAACTTGGAAATCAGAAAAATGGTTAACACTGAAGAACTTGAGCGCCCCTAGAAAGAAAAGCCTCCCATGAATTCGAAGGTCAAAATCAAGTTTTTAGCCGGAGGTGCCTCCAGAACATCGTTCTCAGAATCAGTCAGGCTCCGCCGTGAACCACTTAGCTCGTCTGTCGGGTTGATCTGTCAACAGGAAATCAAAGGCAAAGTAGCATGTCAAAATGGAGAAAAGTTGAAAAAGTTAAAATTTTGACTGACACTGGTGGAAATAAGCGCCCCTCTTGGAGAAAGGCGCCCAAAGTTTCATGCCTTAGAGTATTTTCAAGAATTTTCAAAATTTCAAAATTTGCAAGAAGAGAAGGATGGCGTCCAAGTTCAAGGGTGTAAGGAGCCTTGCTAAATTTGGCCTGAAATTTCTATTTTTGTCTCCTTGGAAATATGATAAACAGTTGGCGTGCAAGCTGTATATGTTAATCTCGTTGAATTTACTTGTTTGGTTTGAAGAGAGCCCGAATATGTGCTGACAAAGGCTATTACATGTGTTCTGATATCGCTGTGAGGAGCCTTACTAACCTTTGATCTGAGTTTTCTGTTTAATTCCCCTTTGGTATTTAGACAAGTACAGATTGTGCAAACTGAGTGTGCTGATTTATGCTGATACAGTCCTCTGTTTGTTTTGTTTGGTTTGATGCTTGATTTGAATGCTCAGTTTGGTTAACACGAGGGAATAGGTTGCAAACATGTAATACATAAATAATAATGATGGCACATGAGCTAACAACAATTTCCAAAAGTGCAGTCTATTACTGAATACTAAATACTGGAATCCATGCATAGAAGTTACAACATACTGTAACAAACATTTAGAATCCCTTTCCCAGCATAGAACAAAATCACAAGCCTAGTTACCCGCAAAATACATGAATCAATGTGCTCCAACAACTTGCAGCAGATAACAATTTGAACACAGTGTTCTCAGACTTCATTTTGCAACAGTCATTACATGTATTTTCTGTTCTTATAATACTGGGTAATGACATTCTACAGCCCCCAGTTCATAGTAATTATGGCCAGCTCTATACATAATTATTTAGAGATGACTGCAGCTCAAACACAAAGATTAAAACAGTGAAACATGCTCAGACCTGGAAGTAGTTCGTTTTCAGCTTGTATATGTTGTAGGCGAGCTCAACATAGTGCAGAATACACACCCAGCAGCTGCAATGTCTTCTTGGTAGCCGAGTCTCTTCATAAACTGGTGCGTTTTGCCTTGTAAACTCCAAACGCACTTCCCAAAAGCCTCCAGCATCAACCACGACCCCAAAGAGAGCTATGTAGAAATTGTCCCTGCACAAAAATATGCGTCTTTCTGTTCTTCGTATATATTCCTTCCAAAACGGCTCAAATATGGAATTCCATGGCTGAGATAAGTGCGCCTAGGGTTATTATATCAAAGCGCCATCAAACCCTTCTGTAAAACTTTCCAAAAATCGTTCCCTGAAGCTACATCGAGTGCATTAACACAAATCACGAATCTGGAATAAACCTCCAGCTAGGTCAGATTGCTTCCACTGACAAAACCGGAAGGCCAAGGTCTGAAACCCGCCAAAAAGGAGCCCTTGAGCTTTCCCGTGAAGAGAGAAGAATAATAATCTCAAAAGTGCGAATGCCTCTCTTCATTTTTTTCTTTTGTATCTCCTCCATCAAAAATTAAAGTGACATGTTATATAGTCTTTTAATAAATATTTCACCAAGTCACTATTGCACCACATAAAGTGACTTTCAAAAATTAATATTTCAATAACTCACTTTTGAATCTTTTTGAAAAGTCACTTAGCCAAAAATAATTAATTAATTAATTGGCATCACATTGTAAGGCTAAACGCGATACACAATTAATTAACTAATGATTCCCTAATAATGGCATTAGCCTTCGGGAAGGGAAAGGCTAACGACAAACCGAAGGGCTATCGAGAAGGGGACATTACAGTCCTCCCGTCCCGAATTTGCTTGTCCTCAAGCAAATGTAAGCTCGGGTGCTGAAGAATCTGCTCATTCTCCCATGTGGCATCCTCCGCTAGCAAATCTTTCCATCTCACCAAGTACTCCTTTACCACCCTGTTTCTCAACCTCCTCTCTCAAGTTTCCACAATCTCCTCGGGGACTAGGACCAAATGTCCTTCCTCGTCCAGCGGTGGGAGCTCTGAAGAAGAAGTAACCTGCTGACCCAGTGCCTTCTTGAGGCAGGAAACATGAAATACATTATGAATCTTGCTGCTTTCTGGCAGCTCCAACTCGTATGCTACCTCTCCAACCCTCCTGATAATCCTGTATGGTCCATAGAATCTGGGCTTGAGCTTTTCGGCTCCTCTCTTCTTGAGAGAAGACTGTCAATATGGCTGCAAACGAAGGTATACTAGATCACTCACCTCGAAACTACACTCAACCCTGTGTCTATTAGCATATATCTTTTGCTGATTCTGTGCCACCTGTAGGTTATCCTTGAGTGCCCTCAAGATATCTTGACTCTCCTAAATCCAATCCTTGGCTTTGGGGGCCCTGCTATCACCAAAAGCCATCTCCATAAATGAAGGTGCATCGTAACCGTACAGAGCTCTGAAAGGACTCATCCCAATGGACATATGATAAGTGGTATTATAGCAATACTCCCCCAAGTGCAACCACTTAATCCATGCTCGTTGCTGCCCTGCAATGTAGTTGCGCAAGTACCCTTCAACCCATTTGTTCACAATCTCTGTCTGACCATCTGTCTGAGGGTGATAACTTGTGCTCAGAGTCAACTCAGTGCCCACCAACCTAAACAACTCCTGCCAAAATGCACTCATGAATCTACTATCCCTGTCACTGACTATGTTCCGGGGTAGCCCATGTAATCGAAAGATCTCCCTGAAAAATAACTCAGCCACCTGTGGTGCCCTGTACTCAGTCGGAATAGCAAAGAAGTGAGTGTACTTCGTCAACCGATCCACCACCACAAAGATACTATCTCTCCCGTGCACCTTAGGTAGACCTGTGATGAAGTCCATAGAAATGCTCTCCCATTTCTGCTCTGGGATAGGCAATGGCTGAAGTAATCCTGCCGAATGTGTATGCTCTGACTTGTTCTGTTGACAAGTCACACACTCCCTAACGTGTCTCAACACATCATCTTTGAGGCCCTTCCATGTGAACCTCTCTCTGACCTGTCTGTAAGTTTTGAAATAGCCCTGATGGCCTGCTAAGGGGGTGTCATGAGAAGCCAGCAATATTTTCTCCTTCAATCTAGACTCTGGCACCAAGTAAATCCTGTCCTTGTAGTAGATCACATCATCCACTACTCTGTACCTATCATCCTGAATCAACCCATCCAACAACTCACAAGAAAACTTATTCTTGGAGTACTCTACCAACAAGAGGGATTTCCAATCTGCGGAAATCTCTGAAAGTGAGCAAGCTGAAGGTCTCCTAGAGAGGGCATCTGCCACAACATTCTTCTTTCCCTTCACGTACTCTATATCAAAATCATAGGCCTGAATCCTACTAACCCACTTCTGCTGCCTCTCATTCAAATCCTTCTGCTCCAAGAAGTATCTGAGACTGTTGTGGTCGGTCCTCACCACAAACTTCCCTCCAACTAAGTACTGTCTGAATTTCGCCAAGGCATGCATAATGGCGAGCATCTCCTTATCATAGATGGAGTATAGTCGCTCTGGTCCCCTCAACTTACGGCTCTCAAAAGCTATGGGGTGTCTGTTTTGCATCAACACTGCTACTATACCCTCGCCTGACGCATCACACTCCAAAACAAACGGCTGTGTGAAATCTGGAAGCGCTAATACTGGACGACTACTCATCACCTCCTTGAGCTTATCAAAAGCTCGTTGAGCCTCCTCTGACCAACTGAATGCACCTTTCTTTGTCAAATCTATCAAAGGTGCTCCCAACTGTGAAAATCCCCTCACAAACCACCTATAGTAACTGCACAATCCAAAGAAGCCTCGTAACTCTGTGAGTGTCCTAGGTGGTGGCCAATCAAGTATCACCCGTATCTTCTCCTGATGAACCTGTACTCCCTCTGCGCTGATAACATGCCCCAAATATAATATCTCTCTAAGGCCAAATTCACATTTTGAAGCCTTAGCGTAGAGTGATTGCTCCTCCATAATACTCAAGACCTCGTCAAGATGTCTCAAGTGCTCCTCCCAAGTCCGACTGTAAATGAGCAGGTCATCAAAGAACACCAATAAGAATTTACGAAACTGCTTATTGAATATATGATTCATGCAGGACTGAAATGTGGCAGGTGCGTTTGTCAAACCAAATGGCATGACTAAGAACTCATAGTGCCCATAATGACAACGAAATGTTGTTTTGTGTATGTCCTGATCTCTGACCCTTATTTGATGATACCCTGAACGAAGATCAATCTTCGAAAAATACACTGCCCCATGAAGCTCATCCAACAACTCATCTATCCTGGGTATAGGGTACCTGTTCTTGATGGTTTTCTTATTAAGAGCTCGGTAATCAATGCACATCTGCATGGTCCCATCCTTCTTCTTCACCAAGACCACAGAAGAAGCAAATGGACTGGAGCTCGGTCTAATGTGTCCCATCTCAAGCAATTCTTTGATTGCTTTCTCGATCTCATCCTTGAATTTCTTAGGATGACGATAGGGGGTAGTTATCACCGGTTTGGCCCCCTCCTCTAGCTCAATGGTATGCTCAAAACCACGATCAGGTGGTCTCCCTGGAGGGATCTCTCCAAAAACCCTATCATGTTTGCCCAATAGCTCCTGAATGTCAACATGATATGGCTGCCCTGAATTTGAAGACTCTTTGGTGGTGATCAAACACTCTGCTGCCCAAGCTATGTCATCATGCCGAAAAATGCTCTCCATGCGTCTAGCAGACACAACCTTGGCTGACCCATTATTCATGCCTCTAAGCACCACACGTTGTCCCTCTGTTGTCCTGAACTTGAGTTCCATGGTCTGAAAATTCTGAGAATATTTCCCTAATGAGTGTAACCACTGAATCCCAAGTATAGCATGAGTGTCACCCAAATCCACCACATAGAAGTCATCTGTAGCTGTGTAATTGCCCAAGGTAATAGGCAACTGTGAAACCCTCCAAGTGCATCTCAATTTATAGCCATCTGCCACCATCACATTAAATCCTTCAAAGTCCTCTGCGGGTAGCATATGTTTCTCAACTAGGGCTGCATCAATAAAGTTGTGGGTTGCCCCACTATCAATCAACACACATATGCGATGTCCCTGTAAAACTCCTCTAACTCTAAAAGAGTTGAATCTAGGAGTGCCCGATAAGGTAGCAATGATACCGCTCTTACCCTCTCCCTGAGGCTGCTCCTCATCTGAACTGCTGTCATCACTATCCTAAGAAGGCTCGTCATCACCGCTATCATCCTCTAACACAACCTCAATAAGGTGAGCTTTGCCTTTCCCTAGGCAACGGTGTCCTGGTTCCCAACGTTCCTTGCAATGGTAACAAATTCCCTTAATTCTACATTCCTTGCGATACTCCTCATCTGGATCGCTTTTCTTGTTTCCCTTTTTCTGAAAAGGCTTCTTGCCCTTGTTCTTCTGAGGAATAAAAGGTTTAGAAGAGAATTTGTTATCAGGTGTGGAGAGCTCCATGTCTCTCGCCCTAGTGATCGCATCCTGTAGTGAATCGGATTTGAAAGCCTTAATCCAACCCCGAAGTGGTTCGGATAGACCCTCAATAAAGAGCATAACCAGCCTCTGCTCTGAAATATCTGTCACCATAACTGCCAATCGCTGAAACTCTGAGATATATGTGTCTACTGATCTGCTCTGTTTAAGCTGTGCTAACTCCCGGAAATGAAGCTCTGGATCCCTCTGATCAAATTTGTCTATAATTTTCTGTGTGAACTCCAAATAGGAGGTGATATTGGCATGCCCTAAAGTGACAAGCCCATGATACCACCACTCATGTGCCTCACCATCCAAGTGTAGCGTAGCATACTTAATAGCCTCTGTCTCCAACATGGGGTTTAGCTGGAAATAAATGTCCAACTTTTGTACCCACGCTCTGGCTATGCATTTATTAGACCCGTCAAAGGAAGGAATCATTAGTTTTCCAACCTTACGTTGTAGATCCTGGTTTTCCTGCCCTCTACTGTTGTTTCTGGGTCTATTCCGATACTTGATGGTGCAAAAATCAGCCAATGACATGGCAGCATGAAATTCATCTCCCAACGATTGATATTCCCTCAAATAATCTGTGAATCCCTCTCCTTGCGCTTGCTGCTCTTGATTTCCAGCAGGCTATCCTCCCAAGAATTGAGGCATGAGAGGCCTCGGAGTCACCCTACTAGCTGTCCTAGCATGGTTATGTGCTGGTATATTGGTATTGCTGGCCTCTACATTGTTATCATGACCGTTTGTCCCATTGTTACCAGTACTTCTATCACCCAAGAGCTGGGTTAAGAGCTGAGCTATCTGTTGTTGACCTCTAGCTAAGTCATTAAGGATCTGTTGAGTGCTGCCCTCGGGTATGTCATGCCTATCACCCATGATATCTTCTTCAGATGATGAATCGGTATCAAAAGGACCAACACCTCTTCTCCTTTCTCTTCTGTATGTTATATATTCTCGGTTATCCGGATTCATAACATCCCACTACCACACAGGCAGGCAGGAAGCTGGCTCTGATACCACTGTAAGGAGCCTTGCTAAATTTGGCCTGAAATTTCTATTTTTGTCTCCTTGGAAATATGATAAACAGTTGGTGTGCAAGCTGTATATGTTAATCTCGTTGAATTTACTTGTTTGGTTTGAAGAGAGCCCGAATATGTGCTGACAAAGGCTATTACATGTGTTCTGATATCGCTGTGAGGAGCCTTACTAACCTTTGATCTGAGTTTTCTGTTTAATTCCCCTTTGGTATTTAGACAAGTACAGATTGTGCAAACTGAGTGTGCTGATTTATGCTGATACAGTCCTCTGTTTGTTTTGTTTGGTTTGATGCTTGATTTGAATGCTCAGTTTGGTTAACACGAGGGAATAGGTTGCAAACATGTAATACATAAATAATAATGATGGCACATGAGCTAACAACAATTTCCAAAAGTGCAGTCTATTACTGAATACTAAATACTGGAATCCATGCATAGAAGTTACAACATACTGTAGCAAACATTTAGAATCCCTTTCCCAGCATAGAACAAAATCACAAGCCTAGTTACCCGCAGAATACATGAATCAATGTGCTCCAACAACTTGCAGCAGATAACAATTTGAACACAGTGTTCTCAGATTCATTTTGCAACAGTCATTACATGTATTTTATGTTCTTATAATACTGGGTAATGACATTCTACAGCCCCCAGTTCATAGTAATTATGGCCAGCTCTATACATAATTATTTAGAGATGACTGCAGCTCAAACACAAAGATTAAAACAGTGAAACATGCTCAGACCTGGAAGTAGTTCGTTTTCAGCTTGTATATGTTGTAGGCGAGCTCAACATAGTGCAGAATACACACCCAGCAGCTGCAATGTCTTCTTGGTAGCCGAGTCTCTTCATAAACTGGTGCGTTTTGCCTTGTAAACTCCAAACGCACTTCCCAAAAGCCTCCAGCATCAACCACGACCCCAAAGAGAGCTATGTAGAAATTGTCCCTGCACAAAAATATGCGTCTTTCTGTTCTTCGTATATATTCCTTCCAAAACGGCTCAAATATGGAATTCCATGGCTGAGATAAGTGCGCCTAGGGTTATTATATCAAAGCGCCATCAAACCCTTCTGTAAAACTTTCCAAAAATCGTCCCCTGAAGCTACATCGAGTGCATTAACACAAATCACGAATCTGGAATAAATCTCCAGCTAGGTCAGATTGCTTCCACTGACGAAACCGGAAGGCCAAGGTCTGAAACCCGCCAAAAAGGAGCCCTTGAGCTTTCCCGTGAAGAGAGAAGAATAATAATCTCAAAAGTGCGAATGCCTCTCTTCATTTTTTTCTTTTGTATCTCTTCCATCAAAAATTAAAGTGACATGTTATATAGTATTTTAATAAATATTTCACCAAGTCACTATTGCACCACATAAAGTGACTTTCAAAATTAATATTTCAATAACTCACTTTTGAATCTTTTTGAAAAGTCACTTAGCCAAAAATAATTAATTAATTAATTGGCATCACATTGTAAGGCTAAACGCGATACACAATTAATTAACTAATGATTCCCTAATAATGGCATTAGCCTTCGGGAAGGGAAAGGCTAACGACAAACCGAAGGGCTATCGAGAAGGGGACATTACAAAGGGGCTGAGATTTAGGGTTTTGAAATTTAAAAAAAAAAAAAAGCAAAACCTAAATCAAACCCTAAGTCTATTTAACACTTCTTTTCAATGTATTTTTCATTATTTTTGCAGGTAGCATCCAGAGGAGAAAGTTGGAGCAGCAAGTTTGAAGATTTTTGGTGATTCAAGAATCCATGGTTGCTGGTTTTACATCAGATTTTTCAGACCAGCAAGCATAAACCCTTGCTTTTTCATTCTTTTTGTTCCAGAAGATCAAATTTTTCAAGCAGAAGGCCAAGGCTTTCAATTTTTCAGTCATCTGGGTCTTTTTGCCTCAATCTTCTGAAGAATTTTTCAAGAACTTCATCAAGTTGCAGCAAGTGCTTTTATTTTGCATGTCAGTGAAAACCTCTGTGCATTCAAATTTCAACCATCTGGGTCCTTGCCAATCAGTCTTCTGAAGAAAACCCATATCGCAGCTTTTTTCAACAAAGTTCAAAAACCTAGGGTTGGTTGCTTTTTCAATCAAACGTCAGGGTTTTGCAAATCCAGTCATCTGGGTCCATTTCTATTCATGCTCTGAACAAAACCCAGATGTCAGCTTTTTCGGAAAAAATTGAAGAAATTAGGGTTTGCTGCTTTTTCAGGCTAAATTCAAGATTTCAAAAATGGACGATCTGGGTTGTCTTGCATTGATATTCTGAACAAAACCCATATCTCAGAAAAATTTCTCAAAAATTCGTCCGTTGGAGCACAAAAAATCGGCATTCTAAAAATAGAAATTGCACAAGACTTGTCTGAGCCAAGGCGGGTTTACAGTCATTCTTCAAGTTTTCTAAAATGGAATACACTCCTAATGTTTTCAAGTCTGAATCAGTTCTCTTTCACAATTATATCAAAACAGCTGAGACAAACTTGCATCATGTCAAGCCGGTGTTCGATCTACATGCCTAGGAGAGAATAGGCAACACTTCAATCAAGAACCTGGGACATTCTGGACTCCTCGCAGCAGCGTCTATTCCTATATCAGTTCAGAGCCTTGAGTTCGTAATCGCTTGCATTAAGCATTACAACCCGGCTACTAGGGAGATCCAGTCAGCAGACGGTAGATTGATTTGCAGTCTAAAGCCTGATATGGTCGAAAGGTGTTTTTCCATTCCCCCGTGGCCTGAAAGCGTAACTCTTTCAAGGGATGAATGCGAAAGGATGTGGAATATGCATAAAGATAAATATAGCAAGAAGATTGCACAGAGATGGATGAAAGAAAAACATAAGACATTGCCCAAGAATGTCGGGCGAGGAGAGTTCAAGGACGAGGTTGCCATCATCATCACTTTGCTCAACAGGGTCACTGGCTCAGACGATGCCACCAAGTTCCAACCTTGGATGTTTTATGCCATACCCCACATCATGAAGAAGACCGAGTTTTATGATTGGCCTACTTTGATTAGTGATTGCCTACATCAGAAAATAATAGAATACTTCCAGTTTCATGTATTCCACATGGTGTCATACCTAGTCTACCTGGTGGCCTATCAAGGTCAATTCAGAGGGTTGAACACTGAAGGATCATTGAGCGTACAACACATTTATAACTATTATCCTCAGCTGGAATTCATTAAGTCGTTGCACCACTACAAAAGGGTGAACGAGGCATTCTTGATGTACACAGTGCGGGACTTAGACAACGAATTGCACGTCCACATCTCTTCAGTTGCCAGGGCAGCAATGGCGGAATGGGCGGATTGGTTTATACAGTTTCCTACCTTTACCTATCTCAGGGTCTATGGTTATTCAGGTGCCCCGCTCATGTTGCCAAGGTATCCGTCAGATGAGGTCATCTTCATGGAATTCTTGAGGCAGGCTCACGGTGTTCATACAGTCTTAAGAAATAGAAAGAAACCCTCTCTTCACTTTCCATTAGGGTTGGGTATTTATACATGCAGGACTGTTGCGGATGCCAGGACAATTGGAGAAGAGTTAGATAAATTCGGCCTCAAATCCTATAGCGAGAGGCGATCATTTGATCCTCATGGTGTCTACGCTGGCCGGTTGGAAAAGAACTACAATCACATAGCCGCACTTGAAGATTTTTGGGCTAACTATGCAGATGAGTTTGAAGTGCGAAGGCGTAGTTACAGCAAGCTAACTCTCCATCAGATGAAAGATTGTCTAAATGAAGATATAGAAGGGCTCTCTAATGATGATGAAGATGTTCTTCTACCAATGTACACTCAGAAACGAATCGAGGATCAGCCTCTTCCACAAGTTAATTGGGCAAACAAGGAATCTCTTTCAGTTGAAGATAGGACAAGACAAGTCATTGAGCATAGTAAGGTTTTCTTAGTGCTTAAAAGGAAGAACTCCATTCCAGTAGCAGAGCCGCCAAGGATAATTCCCTCTTCTTCCAGAACACAGTCAAAAGGAAAGGGTAAAAGTCAGTCTCAAGATGGCGTCAAAGGTTGTAGATCAAATAAAAATGTAAAAAGAAGGTTGGATTTCTCAGGCATAGTCATACAGGAACAGCCTACAGCTGATTCAGAAGTTCCTCCTGACGAGCCCGTACCTCAAAGTGAAGCAGAGGAGCCACCTTCAACGCATGTTTTTGTACCTTTGACGGGTTCTTCACCAATTCACATTGATCTTGATGTCGAAGATGATGAAGAGATTGCAGCAGTACCTCCTGAGGAAGTTAGTAAAGATACTACTGTGTCTTGGCTTGAGAACTCCTTAGGAAGGGTTAGGAGAAGGCCTTCATATCAAGTGAGTGTTGATGATCTCGATAACATCTATCAGGAACCTCCTAAGAAGAAGGCAAAGAAGCAAGTTCATTTTGATAGGAATCCTGATAACGAGATTGTCGTGGAGACTGCAGTGCCCCCAGAAGATAAGAATAGGGATGAGGTAAATATGGATGATTTTGTCATGGTCAAGGCTAATCTCGGTAGAAATACCAGACATGCAGATTTGAGTCTCTTCAAAGTTGTATCCGAAAACCTTCATGAAAGAGTGCTTAAAGATGGAGAAGACAAGGCAACCCTCAAGGCTGAAAATCAGCAGCTTAGACTTTTCATTTCTAACCTTGCTCGTGGTTCTTCACAAACAACTCAGTTGCTACCCCAGGTCTTAGAGACACCAGCTGATCACCATCAGTTAAGACAGCTGGTCATATGTGGGAAAGAGACTCAGGAGTGGATCGAAAGCTTCATTGTCAGAGGAAGGGAGATCTTGGCTCGGATGTTCCAGTTGAGAGAAAACGCTCATGAACTTCGTCAAGGCATTCAAGGATTTGAACAAACACTGGTTGAAGTAAAACCTAGGCATGAGATTATCATTGCTGATTTAGATACAGCCTACGGTTCAGCAGTTTCAAAGGAGCACAAAAGACAAATCCTTGCTTGGAGAGAGCGTCATGTTTTCAAAGTTAAAACTTATGAGAGGATATCTAAAGAATTCATCACCTACAGACAAAGGGTGGTTGAAGCTCTTCTTTTCATCAGCGAATTCGTCATAGAGATCCCCTCTCAGTATAGTCTTGAAGACGGTTCCTATGTCGGGCTTGAGGAGGTGCAAAATCAGTTCCAGAATGTTGTTCATAATTGTAGTCCAGTTGGCGGAAGGATAGGCCATATTTCAGTGATGTCAGCAAAGTTCGATAAAGCGGCCAATGAGGTCAAGATTTCCCGAGATCTATTGCAGATGCTGAAGATATTCTTGAAAAGAGGTGTTTTGTCGTTGATGGCATAGATGCACCGAACCGGGACACAATCTCTAACTTCCTAGCGGATGTGATCGAGCTTTAAAGCAGCTTTTTTCTAAAAGCTTTCTTTCCCGCTTTCTTTTTATTCTTGGAATAATCCTTATCCATTCTTTGAGGATAGAAAGAAGATAAGATGTAATAGTTGGCGTTTCCGCTTTTTCTGCTTTCTAGGGTTTTATCTTTCTAGATTTAGTAATAAAGCTTGCTTGCTGAGCAAGCCCTAGATTGTGAAAGCAAGGAGATTTTAGGGTTTCCCTACCCTTTGTCTATAAATAAGAGCCTTTGCTCATTTAGTTTCTTTAACCGTGCTAGTGAGAACAAATGAGCCTATTGTGCCTTCTATTTGTTGCTCAAGTATTGTTCATTTGTGTTGTGATAAGCAAATTGTTGAGCCTCTTTAGCCAACAAGGAGTTAGTGAGATTGCTGTTTTCTATTGTGTTAAGAATAAGTTTGCAAGCCTCCTTAGCTGCAATTTCTTGTTCAAGGCATGTTAGAAGTGAGCTTTGTTTTAGAGATTTGAGTAATAAAATCATGAGCCTCTTTTGCCTTGGTCTAAAATCTCAGATTTCCGTTATCAGTGTTCTACTTTTATGATCTTTATTTCAGCTTGCAGTGAAGTGTGTAGGTGTTCGTTGAAAGAGAGATTATTGAAGTATTTTTGTCAGAGAATCTACCTTGTTAATTTCTAACTTCTCTTGCTCTGCTATTACTTGAGAGGCTAGGAACGTCTTTAGTTTAAGTTAGTCGTAGTTGAAACTTCTTATCAGAAAATCTCAGCTGCGGCGTTTGTGTTTAAAAAACCTTGTGCTCTAAGCTGATCAAAAAGATAGGCAACTTAGTTTTAGTTTACTTTCTTTCAAACACCATCAGCAAGAGGGAGCTTCCCCTCCTAATTTGAAGAGCAGTTCATCTGTGCATAGCTGTCCGTTTTCAAATCCGCATTCCAGAGGTGTGAATTTAAACGCCAACAAGCTTGATCTGAGCCCTCCATTTGATTGTAATTTGAGCCGTCCATTGGACTGGGCCATCTATAAAAGGGGCATCCCCCCTCATTTGCAATTCATTAGAGATTAGATCAAAGAATAGAGCAGAGAGGCTGATAGTATAATTGTAATAGCTTAACATAGTTTATTATGCATAGCATAGTTTGAAGGAGAAGGAAAGTTTTCCCTTGAGAACTTTGTAAGAAGTTGTTGTGAAAACTATCATAATAAAAAGAGTTTTCATTGATGATGATTTCGTCTTTTGTTATGAGTAGCTAGCAAGATTTCTTCGTCCTTCTACTTCAAGTAGGACTTAAAGTAGAATAAATTTCATTTCATGCAAGTAGATGTTAGTTGCGGATTGTGGTGTTTGATCAAAGCAGTTTCGTTTAATCCATACCACTCGCAGCTTGCTGACGGTAAGTTTTCCTTGTGTGGTCGACTAGAATACCCTATAAGCTTAACTTCGGTTATGATTCGCGTCTTGGCATGCATCGTCTTGATGGTGTCTTTATGCTAAATTGTGACTTGAACACTCCTTGCTACTCCCTTGAAGATTGCACCGAATTTGTAGACGCTGTCCAATGCGAGGCGAAGCAGAGTCTAGTTGAAGCTTGTTGAAATTGATCCCACGTTCCGCTCTTAGATAGAACTTAGATCTTCTAAACTCCACTTATTTAAATTCCGCACATTTCTGGTTAGTATAGGAGACACATACCTCAGCGCCAAATCATTCATATTGCACGAAAATCCCCTTTCATCATTAATCTGCTATCAGTTGCCATGAACTTGTGAACAATTGTGTAAGTCCCCTCGTGAAAACAGCATATCACAACGAACCAAGTGTATTCCATTGCATTGAAGGAACCTTGGAGTTGAACGTACGATCTCTCTCGCAATCTTAGCGTACAGAATACTTTGATCAAGAGAGAATGGAGTAGTCGTTGGATACTTTGTTCTGCTGATTGGTGCGGTCACAAAAATCACATCAACAATTAGTTGTTGTTGGGTTTGCATGAATTGTTGCATCATTTGCTATTGCACCCTGGCTAGATCATTTGGTATATTTTGAACATTGTCATGGCCCTTCTTTTAGTCCTATCCTGAGGACTCTCACCACCTGAACCCACCATTGTTCCGCTACTCTATGCAACTCTAAGTGGTTGTATAGTTGGTAATGCAATTGATAATGTATCCTCTTTTGGATATGATTCTGGAAATTGAAATTGTCTACGTTTTTGTTCTCTTTTAAAGCATCGTTTTGCTCTATCACTGGTGTACATAACCCCCCAGGCTGGTAGGATTTTGGCTCTAATACCACTACAAGAGTCCACTACTAATCGAACACCAATCTTGGATAATGTTGTACCCAAAACCAAAATTTTTGCTTCACTAAGGCATTTTGCTTAATTGAGTCTTAATCTTGTTAAAGTGATGTCAGAAGGTCGTTTTGGGGTTTTTCAAATTTGGAGTTGGTGTCAGTGTCATGTCAGCCTGTTACTGAAGAGATTTGAGAAAAATGAAAATCTGAACGGAAATTGCCAAAATTTTCTCTCTGGAGAGGGGAGCACATTCTCAAATGGGCGCCCTATCTTTTAGGGGCCCGGATCCTGTTTTTAGGGTTTATCACCTCCAGCAGACATTCGTCCGGCATCACGTCAGCTTCGCAGTGAGCTATCAAGCCTGTCAAACGGACCTGTTTCGAGCAAGTTGTGGTGGATACAGCGCAAAACGAGAGGAAAACGAGAATTGGCTAACACTGGTAAAAAGCGCAACTTTTGGAAATGGCGCCCATCTTTTTGAGGTGCTAAATGAAGGTTTTTGGCTAAATGCCGTCCAAGATGTTTGTCTCACGTTTGTTCGAGCTTCGCGACGCATCCGTCAGTGGGTGAATCTGAGTTGCTGAAGTGCTTGAACCTGAGGTCAAACGTAGGGTCAAATCTTAGTCAGAACGTCAGAGGAAAAAGCAAAAGAGCACATTTTAGGAAAGGCGCCTAAGCTTTTCAAGCCTTTAATGCTTTCTTTCTGATGATTTTAGATATTCAATGTGTCTGTGTTACGTTCAGCTTTCCGTTGCCTGTCTCCGTCAGTTCAGAGGATGACTCAGCAGCTTGCAGTCGGAGTTTTTGTGATATTCTAGCCAGTTCCAAAAATGGTTAAGTCTGGAATGAAAAGAGCAGTTTCTCAAAAAGGCGCCCTTGTTTTTCACCCTTTAGATGATGTTTTCTGGAGAAATGTGCCTTTGCAACTGTTATGCAGAATGATGTCAGCTACGCAGTGAACCTGAGTTCCAGTCCTGAAAGTTAAGAAAATCAGAAGTTATGAAGGATTTATTTTTCCCTTCGTTCGATATACAGAAGTCAAAATTTGACTAAGTCTGAGGAAAAGCGCAGCTTTGAAAAAGGCGCTTGGATTTTTGAGCCTTCAGATGACAGTTTTATGACGTATAGTCTCAAGATATCTTTTGATCAGTTTTTACTCAGCCCTGCAATGCACCTGTCAGCTAGCCAATCGGAGAAGTCAGTCAACCAGTGTCAGAGGATGAACAGAGGTCCCGACAGAGGTTTTAGCTTAAATTTTCATCAAATTTGGCTAAGTCTGGAATTCGCTTGAGAGTTCAAAGTTGAATTTTCGAAAGTGAGTTGAATGGACGCCTTAACTGGAGTTCTGACTGTAGTTAGACTAAACGTTTTCTGGGTTGTCATCTTCAGTTCGTATATTGGCATGTCGAGTAATCTTTCAGTTCGCATGTCGAGTTAACTAGTTTGCATGTTGAGTTAACTTGATTGCATGTCCACTTAACTGAAGATTACCACTAAATGTCAACTGAAGTTTACATGCATGGCGATTTTGGTTGCAATTGTGAAGATTTTAGTGAAGATGGCGCTTCATCAAATGTCAACTGAAGTTCAAAAGGGACGAATTGAATGGTGAAGTATATTTTAGTGAAGTATGGCGAATTTGAAGTTGTTAACTACAGTCAAGAAAAGGGTCGCCATATTTAGGTTTGAATAGTGAAGCATAGTATTGGTGAAGCTACGCACTTTTCAAGGAGATGGCAACTTTAGTTCTAAAAGGGTTGTTATTTTTAGATTTTATTGATTAAAGCATGTGAAGTTGGCGCATTCTTGAAGGCCAACTGAAGTCCCAAAAGGCTAGCTATTTTTAGCATATTTATTGCATGAAGATGGCGAACTTCTCATTTCAATTATGAATGTTAACTAAAGTTATCAAAAGGCACGCCTTAGGTCAATTTGTGAATCCAAAGCAAGTTTGAAGATGGCGAACTTGATAAGGTTGTTAACTAAAGCTAAAATCGCATGGTTGAGTTGAACTGAAGACTGGTAAAGCAAACCCTAATGCATGACCATTTATTTAGCTTGTTCGAGTTTCAGTTAACTGTGATAAGGTCCAATTAGAAGCCAAGCGCCATTTTTCAAGCTTTAGTGCTTTATGCGAATTTCAATGATGAAAGCTTATTTATTTCAGCCTTGGCGTCCATTATTTCTTCATTTCAAACTTCGAAGCCTATATTCTTCTTGAGCGAGCAGCAAGCTAAAGGTGCTACAGGTGTCAGAATTCAGCGTTCTTCATAGCATCGGATTCAGATTGTTCAAAGGAAGAAGATTCCAGACTTTATTTTCACTTTGCATGCAAGTTTCATCAAGTTCCTAAAGAAGATTGGCGAATTTTTCAGAAGCAGAGCAAATAAAACTTTCTATCTTCTGTCTTATTTCTTCTATTTCTCATCTTAGGTACTTTCTTCGCATGTCAAAGAAATTCAACAAATATTCAGAATTCGACCATCTGGGTTCGCATACTTCAGCATTTGCAGCAAAACCCACGTCTTAGATTTTTTCGAGAAAATTGCCCCGTAGCCTTCATTCTGAAGCTCTGTGCTTTTTTCCGAGAATTTCTTTGCATGTGGGCTAAAATCACATCTTTTTGAAAATCTCATCATTTGGGTTTGTTCAGAATTCCGTTGTGCATAAAACCCATGTTCCAGATTTTCTCAAGAAAAATTGCCCCCGAGAAGCTCTAAAACCCTTACAATTCTCGACTGAAGAATCTTTGTATATCAAGCTAAACGACATATTTTCTCAATTCTGACGGTGTGGGTTGTCTTAGAATCCTTTTCTAGACAAAACCCATGTCTCAGAATTTTTGGTGAAAATTATCCTTCGATAGGCTATTTTTAGCCTCACCGAGCCATTTTTGCTTTCTGGAGAAAGTTGTCAGAACATAGCCGTGTTCACAGTCAACGGGCGAGTTTTTCAGAATGCAATTCACGTAGACTGAATTCAAGACCAAATCGGTCTTAATTTAGGTTTTCATCAGAGCAGCTGACAATGAAGCGTTACGCTGCAGAAGTAACAGAGATCACTTCATTTACGGAGCCGCCAAAGTCACTCAGATCTTGTGCCATTATCTTCGTGAAAATGGTATCTACGCTGATCTCGAGGTTGTACAAACTGAGTTTCAGATGCATGTTTATGATATCTTGATGGAGGTTCTGATCACATTTTCAGTAAATTTCAGCGAGTTTCAAGGAGACTGAAGATGTCAAAGAATGTATGCACACAGTCAAAGAAGGCGACAGAGAATTGAAGAAGCAGATTATTATTTTTGGACAGCGTCAGAGTGACGGAAGACAGAGTAATTAATGAGTTCTTGGTCGAAGTGTTAGACCGAGTTGACATGGAGTGATCTGCCAGTTGGAACCTGCAGTTAATTTCGAGGGTTGAGTCATGAGAGTAGTTAACTCGACTTTTAGTCTTGAGTTTACTTGCTGACTTAACACATGCTTATCTCATCCTTGGAATTATCAACACGGGAGTTAGGGTTAGGGTTTCCAGTTAAGCGGTAGTGGCGGTTAACTTTGCTTTAAATAAGGGCGTGCATGCTTGCACATTGTCCATTTAGGTTAAATGTACCGGTTAACGATGGTAGCTTTCCAGTTAACTGTATAGTTTACTTCATTAGGGTTTGGCGCAAAACTTGCATGCATTGCAGGACTGTAGATGACACAAGGTGATTTTAGGGTTCCTACACCTTGATGTATATAAATAAGAGCTTTTGCTCATTTGTAATTAACTTTTGCTTGAGAGAGAAATATATGCTGCGCCTACCTTGCCCTCAATATTGCTCTTTTGGTATTTGTTCATGTGTCTTCGCTATTATGATTAAGTGTTATGCCACATTGGGTTTCATGCAATTGTAATGGTGGATTCTTTATGTCTTGTGAATCTTTTATCATTTCAATCAAGTGTTATGCCACATAGGGTTTCGTGAGATTGTGATGATAAAATCGTTTTGTGAAGTCTTTACTACTTTCAATCAAGTGTTATGCCACATAGGGTTCCATAAGATTGGCGTGGTAAATTCCTCCCATAGTTAGATCTGTTTTGCATATTTACCATTGAGATCAATTGTTATGCCACATAGGGTTCCAAGAGATTGAGATGATAAATCTGCTTTATGTAAATTTACCATTGTGATCAATCGTTATGCCACATAGGGTTTCGAGAAATTGCAGTGATAAATCTGTTCTGTGAATCTTTATCATTATAATTGAAGGTTATGCCACATAGGGTTTCGTGAGATTGTGGTGATAAAGGTTGTTTGTGAAGACTTTACTTTTTTAATCGAGTGTTATGCCACATAGGGTTCCATAAAATTGTCTTGGTAAAGTCTTAAATCTGTTTGTGCCCAATAAGCTTGTTTAGATTGAGATGATAGTTGCGCCACCTTGCCTTCAAGTAGAGAATCTAAACACGTTTATCATCTATAATCATCCCTGCTCCATTTCCTCATGCTCTGTTTTCTTGAGGAAACTGGATAGATTTAAAGTAGTTAGCTTAGTTGTAGTTAATGATCTGCGAAACCAGAAAATCCTTAGCTGCAACGTTCTTGGTTTTCTTAACCTTGTGCCTCTTCCAGCTGAGAACAAAAAGATAGGACTTAGATTACTTTTCTTTTCCATGCATTCCAGCACAACGAGGGAGCTTCCCCTCCTAATTTGAAGAGCACTCATTGCGTAGTGTACATAGCTGTCCGTACAAACCTGCACTCCAGAGGTGTTAGATTTTACGCCAACAGATAAAATGTTTTACAATTTACAGAAGTTTGACAATGCAAGCATTTTGTCAAACTATTTATAGGCTTCCGAATTGAAGATATTTTCAACTCTATTTAAATATTTGAGAAGTTCTCATAATAACTATCACATGGAATAATTTCCTAAACTTCCAAACTACCACGTTACCTTGAGAGGCCCTTTCCTTGTATGGCGGCGACCTAAATCACTGCTAGCATTCATATTATATGTGCAGCCCATACCAATTAAAGTTGCGTTCAAGTTTTAAACCTTTAAATAAAATATTCAGACACCTCCCTTTCTCCAATCGCAGATGTTAAATAAAATAGCCCTTCACACAAATATGAAATGGCACAGCATCATATTAAATGAATGCTTTGAAGCATAAAGGAAATTGAACCCCTAAGACTTTACACTGAGCTGACCAAGGTGACACATAGGATAGGACTAGGATTTTAAACTTTATTTGGAGGCATCAATTCTTCCCAAGAACACACATAAGCAGTACGACACCCTTTTATTTGATCACTGTGACTCCAAACAGCTGTTAGTTTAATATCTAAAATCCTTAACGCTTCAAACAAATGTATCAACCTCCTTTGATAACCCAAACTGTACGGCGCCTCTATTGGAAATTGTACAATGTGGGTTTTCTTTTGACTGCAACAGCTATAAAAATAATAAGTGTTTTCTAACTGGAGCGTCTTTGAATGCCCCTCATTCTCTTAGTAAGATGTACAACTCTCTTAGGAGAAAATACAACCAGATACCCCCAGATATGAAGGAAGTCAGCAATAATGACTGCAACAAATAAAATATAGAATTTACCTTATTTTTACTCCTGCAATAACCTCATATACACAACCCTAAAATTTTCCTTAGAACAAGACTTCGCAAATTTCAACAATCCAATCGTGAAAGATCAATGCAATAAATTTGAATGATCTCTTCAACAACCAACTAGGATAGGTCTTCCACAACTAGCTAGGGTTTCAACTCCTCAAGAAGCTCACCAAAATCCAAATAGATGAAAAATAAACCAAGCATAATCTATTAGAAATCTAATAACCCAAGGAACTTTTTAAGAGAAAATCAAAGTTACATAAACTGGAAAAACATAAGAATGCAAACCAGGACTCCGAGAGATTATGCAATGTCAATGTGACAATATTGCATTAAGAGATTCCAAATTGAATCAATACATGAATGAATACAAATACAAGCTAGGTAATGAGTTTATATAGAACTTAGGAGAGGAGGTAGGTGGCAAATCCAACCAATAGGAATCAACCACAAAAAGTGGAGATGGACCATCAAAAGTGGAGGATGCCACCAAAAGTAGAAAGTGGTTCCACCCTTTAAGGAAGGGGACACCACACACTTACCTCCTAGTAATAAACTCTATTATCCTAAGAAAGCTTAATAAAGTGTAGGAAAACCTAGGACTAAGGGAAAATAAATTAACCCACTAGGAAAATAAAAACCTACACCAACATAATCCTCGAATGAGCTTCCAATTTTTGTTTATACCCTTTCATTGTGTTGGAATTATTGTCATTGATGTCAAAGGTGCTTAGTCAGGATTGTTGGAATGGTTGTCATTGATGTCAAAGTCACAGCAAAAGGATATCATCATTGATGTATGAATAAGATTGTTGCAAATATTGTCATTGATGTCAAAGGAGAGATTATGGAAAACATGAACAAGACTGATCTTAGAAGAAAGAAAAGTATAAATATGAACCATTACTACATACATTCAAAGAAGTTACAACAAATATATTGTAATAGTTTGAAGACAAAGCTGTTTACATAAATCCATTGTAAATTGGAGTCTCCACTATGAAAAGAATCACAAGATATTGTAGAAGCCACAATAGATCAAATGAAGTATTTTAATGTGCGCTGTTAATGTTAGCCAACCACTCTTGTCAAGCCATATATTAATTTAAGAAAATCACCCAAATACATACTTTGCTGGCCGATCACAACCAAATAACTTATATCAACTAATGTCATGAAAATATCATTTCAGAAGGCAGCAAATTAAAGACATATGTAGCCAAAGTTATCGACCAAGAAATGATAATGAATAAGCAGCGATTAAATTTCATAAAAGCAGCAATCCTTCATGAAGATAAATGATAAAAGACAGTGAATAACTAATAAAGAGGTTGCGATTCATATTAGTAGAAATGTTAAGAATTAATTAATAAAGAGCAGCGAATCTACCTTAAAGAAGAGAAGTAATTTAACACAGCTATTAATGAGTATATAGCGATTCATAATAAGCAATAGTTATGTAAATGAAATTCAGCAATTAATTAATGAAGAAAGAGGAAGGGATTAAAGTGGCAAAAATTATAATTAGCAAAGGGCAGTGATGAATATTTGAGAAAGGTCATGACCATTCAAAAGGTCATCTCTTTTTAAAAGGATGTCTCTCTTCAATTTAGATTTGAAGATATAAAGATGAGATATGAAATGTGGATTTAGAAGCAAGTAATTAATGAATAATTTCTGAGAAAAAGAACAGATATAAAGAAAAGAAGAGGCAGAAAAATGAAGAGCAATTCTGATCTATTTTAGAAGAAAGTATGTGTGATAGAATGAAAAATATATGAGCAGATTTATAAAGAAAAATTGATATACATAGTGACCAAGTTTGAAAGAAAATATTGACAGTTTGGATCTGATTTATGAAAGAGAGCTGTGCAGGATTTGAATCAAATTTGTGAAAGAAAGATAATGTGTGAATTGACCATAAATGGGGACATTACATTTCATTTGATGACACCTTGATAGACACTAAGACTTTAGAAGAGCACATGAGGCACCTAGAGAAGTATTGGGATTTTTTTTAATCCCAATCCTTGTATGCAAAGGAAACTAAGTGTGAATTTATGAAATATTCCAAGCCAAATTTTTTCCTTTTTTTTTTTACCAAGTACACAACAATGCAGAGAGCACCTGTTAGGGTTAGATAAATCAAACCAACAGATTACAAATAACTCGTTGCCAAGAATGCGCACTCAATCTCAACAACAGAGAGGCTGTCATATGGCAAGAGGAGCGTCAGTGCCTTAAACAAAATGCAACTAAAGGTAACTCTAACCAAGAATGTGTCCGCGAAGGACGAACATATGGTCAGAGGATCTTCTACGCTACAAGTACTGAAAACAAACTCAACACCAAGCATGTGCTACCCAATCCAGTATGGAAAGGAGGCGACCATATGGTGGAGTGCTAAGAATTACAATGCTAATAAGGGAGATAGACACTAAGACTTGGGAAGAGCACATGAGGCACCTAGAGAAGTATTGGGATTTTTTTTAATCCCAATCCTTGTATGCAAAGGAAACTAAGTGTGAATTTATGAAATATTCCGAGCCAAAAATTTTTGTTTTTTTTTTTTACCAAGTACACAACAATGCAGAGAGCACCCGTTAGGGTTAGATAAATCAAACCAGCAGATTACAAATAACTCGTTGCCAAGAATGCGCACTCAATCTCAACAACAGAGAGGCTGTCATATGGCAAGAGGAGCGTCAGTGCCTTAAACAAAATGCAACTAAAGGTAACTCTAACCAAGAATGTGTCCGCGAAGGACGAACATATGGTCAGAGGATCTTCTACGCTACAAGTACTGAAAACAAACTCAACACCAAGCATGTGCTACCCAATCCAGTATGGAAAGGAGGCGACCATATGGTGGAGTGCTAAGAATTACAATGCTAATAAGGGAAATAAGCAGGAATGTTGAAGTACTCGACGTCAAGAATGTGCTTTCCAACCCGAGACAGAATGGGAGCTACCATATGACGGAGATATAAAGAAATACAATTGCGTATACAGAATGTAAAGTAAGACTGAGAGAAATGCTGATAGTACTACTGTTCAGCTTACAATGAATATTTAAATGCCTGCAAGATCAAGTATTAGAACTCTTCAAATTGCTGCAACAACAAGGAATCTTTTACAAAGCCTTTAATGATTTCCTAACACCAATCCAAGAAGGAGAATGCAGATTTCTCAAATCTGATTATGACAGACCTGCACTTTAAAATATATAACCAAGTTAACCAACAACACAGATCCTTGTCAAAATGCTCATAACTCTCTCATTTCTCACCCAAATGATCTCAAATCTGATGCAATAGACCTTCAAAATGATGGCACCTAACTTAGTAATAAGAAATGGCATCTAAAAGTGGTTATTAATTACTGACACGAATCCCAAGGCACTCCAAAAAGTACGGCCTTCAAGGAATGACGAATTTGCATTATAAAATCATAAACTTCGTATTAAAATCTGCAAATATTCATGAAGGGGCGCCTCCAACAGGGAAACACAATGAGACAATACCCAAAACGAGAATGTTTAAGATTTGAGACTTGTGAGCAGAAATATACATTCAGCAATCATGACCAGCAACTCTGGAATTGACAAGAAATGATAAAACTCAACTACGAAGGATAGGAAACCAACTATAACTAAAAGACAAATCAATAACTCTCAAACCTCTCAACTAGTTGCTGTCTTTCAAGCAAGAAGAAGAGCCAAGCTAGGAGGCCTTCATTCCTCGAAGCAATCCCAAAGCCAATCCGGCAGCATAACATTCCTGTAGACAAAAAATAATTCAAACAGAACCAATGGCTTCCTTTTATAATTTCCAGTTGACCCGTCTTGAAACCCTAATCTTCTTTTTTGAATCAAACCCTAATTCTCCAATAGGTGGCGTCCCACTTTCCCAAGCACAACTTTGACTTTTAAAATCACTTTATTTCTTCCTTGAAGTTGGCGTCCAATTTATGCTTGAATTAAACTTCTTTATAAGAAATATAATTAATTTCCTTCAATGAAGCGCCACCCAAAAAGAACATCTTTTAAAAACAACTTAAAGTGAAGTTGTTAGGCCAAGGGGGTTAATGTTAAAATATAACATTAAAACATGACTTAATTGAAATAATTCGACTTATCTCTCCAATTGTGCCCCAAAGCCAAAAATGAGTAAGCCAACTGATCAGTCTGAAGTAGAAAGCCAACCGTGCCGAAACCAACAGGACCACTGCCAGAAATAGAATTTACTAAAAATAGTAAATTCTAGAAAGTGCTCGGAATGCCAAGAAAAACATACCACTGCGAAGCTCTCTGAAAACCCAGAAAGAATCCGCCATTAAAACAACCAACCTCAAGCAAAAGCATCCTCCAAAACGCGAAACCCTAATTTTGCCACTAATTAGCCGACAGTACACTGGGAATAGGCTATCAATCACTGAAAAGTGAAGTGCTAAAAACGGGGACATTACAATTTACTATGATTTTTTTTTATTTAGGGCATGTGATCAACTCAGAGGGTGATTCAAGCTATCTTGGATTGGCCACCACCAAAGACTCTCACTCATTTGAGAGGTTTTTTGGGCTTATGCAACTTCTATAGAGGTTTGTGAAGGGATTTTCATAGTTAGTTGCCCTACTCACTGATTTGACCAAAAAGGGGGCATTTACATGGTCTACATCAATGCAACGGACTTTTGAGCAGCTCAATAAAGTCATGAGCTCTTGTCCTATGTTGTCTATTCTAAACTTCACAAAACATTTTGAGCTAGAGTGTGATGCTTCGAGAGAAGGAATTGGTGTTGTGTTGATGCAAAATAAGCATTCAATTGCCTTCGAGAGCAAGAAGTTGAGGGGAGTAGAGAGGAGCTACTCCGTCTATGACAAGGAAATGTTAGGCATCATGCATGCTTTGAATAAACTTAGATAATACCTGGTTGGAGGTAAATTTGTTGTTAAAAATGATCATAATAGTCTAAATTATTTTCTTAGGAAAAAAGATCTTAATGAGAGGCGACAAATATGGGTAAGTTGCATGCTTATAATTTTGGCATAGAGTATGTCAAAGGTAGGAAGAATGTAGTCGCTAATACATTGTCAAGAAGGAAATTTGATCCCTGTGATGAAAATTACAGCAGATTGGAAGGAACAAATTCTTGTGGAATATGCTAAGAATCAATTTGCTACTAGTAATTTGGAGGGAACCTTGTAGGATGATAAGTATGCAATGCTGAATGAACTGATCTTGTATAAGAGAATAATATTTTTGGTGCCCAAATCTAAGGTAAATTAGAAGATTTTGAGAACTTTTCATGATGCTCCCTTGGCTGGTCACCAAGGATATTTCAAGACATATATACAGATTCAGTAGAGGTTTTTATGGAAAAGGCTTCAAGATGATGTCCATAAGCATATTAGAGAAGGTGAAGTATGTCAAAAAAAACAAAATTGAGCATACTTTCTCTATTGGTCTGCTGCAACCTTTTCCTATTCCCAATAAAAAATGGGAAAGTATTTATATGGACTTCATCACCAGGTTGCCTAAGGTACAAGATAAAGATTGCATATATGTTGTTGACAAATTGACCAAACTTGCACACTGTTGTTTCTTCAGATTACAGAGCTTCCTAGTGTTGATGTGTTTTTCGTGACCGCACCAACGCAGAATAAAGTTGCCAACAGCTCCTCTATTCTCTCTTGATCAAAGTATTCCGCATGCTAAGATTGCAAGAAAGTTCATGCGTTCAACTACAAGGTTCCTTTAATGCGAATAGGCTCAGTTGGCTCGATGTGATTTTGCTGGTATTTCAAGGGGACTTACAGAATTGTTCGGCAGTGGAGAAAGGGATTCAAATGCTCAAAAGATTTATCTATGAAGTGCGGGTTTCCTATTCTAACCAGAAAGTACTGAATTGAAAAGGGTGTAGGGCCTAAGAAGTTTATGTTCTATTCTAAATGCAGGATATGTGGAGCTTCACTTCAATAGACTTCAACCGGATTTCACCTAGCCTCCGTCGGACAGCCTCAGCAAAATCGGTGCAATCTTCAAAGGGGATAGCAAAAGGTATTCAAGTTATAATTTAACATACATACACCATCAGAACGACGCATATAAGTATGTAAACCACAACCGAAGTTAAACACAAGATAATGTCCGATTGACCACATAAGCGAGACTTATCATCAACAAACGCTAGTGGTATGGAATAGGCGAAGCTATTTCAATAAAACACCACACACCAAAGTAAGCTACTTGCATGAATCTAAGCTACTTGGATACGAAAGGAAGAAGAAACCTTGCTAGCATTTCATGACAAGACGAATTCCATCATCAATGAAAAGATCTATTATCATAAAATGTATTACACAACAATCTCCTCAAAAGTTTTCAAAGGGAAAACTTAACAACTATCCCAAACTACACTATCAATCTACTTCTAAGCTATATTTGTCCCTCTACTCTAATTCTACCTAGTACTCTCTCATCTGCTTTCTAATCCATTACAAATGAGGGGACTCCCCCTTTATATAGCTAACCAGAAGTCCCAAAAGGCAGTAGGGGTTACAATCAATAAATTGGCCCGAATACATTGCCACCTCGGCCTAAATAATATTGCCTAAAAGCAACCACGAGAGGAGGTAGGGTAATAAATATAAGCCATAATGTCCCACCATCATCTTCTAGATGATTTCATTAAATGAACTGCGTTCCTGCTTTATTTCGATCTTCTTTCTTGGCGTTGTTCTTTGATTTCTTCCACTTGAGGGTTTTCATCTTCGTCACTTCGAGTTATACTAAGTCTTAACACTTAGCCATTTTCTTGCAAATTTTCCTCCTTCGAGACTGAAACTTGTAACTTTATCGTGCTTCCACTTCAAGTCATCGTGCTCTGGCCTCAACATTTCTCCTGCAAAACAAGCAAGGAGAGAAGCATTAGAACACTTCACAATATAAACTCAACTTACTTACCAAGATTTTGCGGCTCCAACTTTCAGCGTTCCTTATTGTAACACAACGTTCAAACTCATGCCTTGAACAAACTTCATCTTTGAAATTCATTTCACTGGAACTCTGATAACCTCGATTTTATTCATTTAAACCAGTAAACTATCTTCACGGAGGACCGAAGCAAATTTACCTAGGCAGTTCCTTTCAAACTCATCGTCTGGAGGATTTCACCTTGAAAACACACTTCCTTCACACTTGCCTTAGAAAATTTTCAAAATTCCCTTATGAAATCTCCATCAACCTAGTGCCCACTTAAAATCTTCATCCCATAATCCTCGACAAGCTGTGGAAGACCTTAAAATCAACTCCTCATCGATAATCTTCGATACCCAGAAGAAAATTTCTTTCAGAACGCGTCGAACCCATGGGTACTGTGAGCAGGTTCATTTATTTCTACAATTTTGAACCTTGAAAATTATTCTTTCAACAATTTGTCTCGTTCTTGATCTCCTCAGAAATTTTGCTCGACTTGGAAAAATTTATTAACCTCGTGAAGGTAGCGGAGTCCTTGTGACTTCACCGAGCTGACTCATCACGTGTTTCAGGAAAATCCACCACCTCTCGGACTTAGGCGTATTTTCTAAGGGAAAATATTTTGCCTTAGAAAAATTTTAAATCACTTTGAAAATTTTTGCCTTAGGAAATTTTATATCCAACTTGATCAACTTTGCCTGTGAAAATATCAACCTCACTTAGAAATTTTTTTTATGAAGGCGCCTAGCACATTTTATTCTCTAACACCACCTTGCATTTTACTTCACATTTGGAAAAATATTTATTTGAAGCCCCAACGCCTTAGAAGAAATCCTCACCACTTCATCTTATACTCCACCTTAGGCGCATAGCACACTTTGAGGAAAAATTAAAAACCACGCCTAGGCAATTTCTAACACCTTATAACTCCCTTACTCTTGGCGCATATCACACTTGGGAAATTCCAACGCCTTCAAAATATTTAAAAAAAAATCATCTTAGGCGCCTTACATACTTGGAGAAAATCACGCCTAACAAAATTTATCTAAGGCCCACCACCTTGGGCGCATTCTACACATGATGGAGGATAACGCCTAGCTTTCACCCTGAATTCACCACGCCTTGGCAAAAATTTTCACCTTATTTACCACTTTTATTTACCACTTACAATCCAAACATGGGCGCATTTGGTGTACAGAGGATGACCTTTCAACACTTTTTGTCTTCACTTGAGCTCATTTGGGCGCCATTTTCAATATGTAGGAGGATGAAAACATTTTGACTCGTTGACTTTTTCTCTCCTTTTGGGCGCATTTTAGCCCTTGAGGAGGATAAAAAACTTTGACCTCGTTGACTCCCTCCTTGCTTGGGCGCATTTTGCCTATGGAGGAGGACGAGTTTGTACTTAGAATTTTTTTTGGCCTCTTACTAGCATGTGGGCGCATTTTGGCCTTGGGGAAGGATGAAAAGCTTTGACTTGGTTGACTTTTCTTGCCTTGGGCGCATTTGGAGGGGTGAGGCGGATTTCTTTCATGCCTTAGAAATTTTTTAACTTTTTCCTCTCCCAAGTTGGGCGCGTTGCCTAGCTGCGGGATAGACACCATTAAGCTTTCTTTGACTTCTCTGCCTTGGGCGCATTTTGCCCTGTATGAAGGATAAACTCACACTTAGAAAATTTTCATGCCTCTAGCTGAGATGGGTGCATTTTCCTATGCCTGCTGGACGAGATTCCAGACTTAGACAAAATTTTCATCATCCTCGCCAGCTTACGTGCCCTACTATTTATAGTAAGTTCTCTGAATTTGCGCCTCTGAAGCTCGGATCAACCTGAAATTTTGAACGTAGCATCCTCACAACTTTATCAATCTATTTGCACTTTTAGTCACCACCATATTGCCTTTGTTGAGGTGACTTTACTATAAATAATAAGCTCATGTTTACGATGGCTCCCAAGCTTTCCGGTCGAGTTGAAATTTTATTGGTGGCTCCTCATCCATTGACTGTGCATGGTACATGTGATTTTACTATTTTAGCATGTTTCAAATTGACTTTTCTTAAATGCTCGATTGACGAAATTTTATCGTGAGATATGCTTTGAAAACGTGATGTGGTAGTTTAAGTTTTGAAAATTTGACTTTTGATGCCCTATTTTGACTCGAAGCTGAAACCTAATTTGCATTGTCGCGTATCAAAAGATCTGTTTGTTCTCGTTCTGTGATGCTTCGCGATCATTTCGTGAATGCAAGCTATTGGGAGAAGTAATTATAAGGTTTACATAAAAAATATGAGTTCTTCTTGATGAAGTCCCTCATTTGCATGTCACCATGTGGCTCCCGAAAAACCCATCAGGGAATCACGACATGCAAAGAAACCTCGACATGCAAACTACAAAATAGCCTCGGTGAATCTGAAAATTGATGAAATCTGTCTTGCATGTTATACCATGTGAAGGTCTTGAAAACTCGGAAGGAATATGCGAACTTGTCTGAAAGAAAACTACTGTCACACCCTGAAATTTTGCTCGGGAAGCTAGGCTGCTAAAATGGTAAGTTATCATTTTAAGCTCAATTTGTATGAGGAATAACTGGCGATGCTACGAATGCGGTCTTGATGATCGGAATCTGAAAGCAGTGACAAATTGCCTGAATTTCACACTTACTAAAAATAGTAAGTACCTTGGAATTTGATGAAACTTGGCTGGAAACCTGCTGGATGTCTGCTGACAACAACATTAAGTTCAATTTTCAATTTTCTCACTTTACTCGACCTCAGACTGACCAGGAAGACTCAAACCCTAATTTTAAGACTTGGCCAAAATTTCATGTTATGGTTCAACGGCGGGCCCGTCCCAGAAAGATAGACAGAACGAGAGAGAGACAACAGCAAAAACAAACCAACATCAAACCAAAAGCAAAGCCAAAATAGGGGGTCCCCATTTGCAATGGGGCGATGTGTGAAAAACGTCACAGCACCTAGGTTGCTGATTTATTCTTCAAAAAAGTATTCAAGTTGCATGGCTTTCCAAAGAACATTGTGAGTGATAGGGACAATAGGTTCCTCACATAGTTTTGGAAAGAGTTGTTCATATTGATTGGGACTGAGATCACTCCAACACTTTTATCACCCACAAACTGATGGGAAAACTGAAATTGTAAACATGTGGGTGGAAGGTTACTTAAAGAATTATGTTTAAGGACAATAGAAGGCTTGGATAAAATGGCTTCATATTAGAGAATATTGTTTTAATACTGCTCATCATATGTCAATCAAAATGTCATTTTCATGGAAGTGTATGGATACAAAGCTCCTAGCTTCATTGATCTCTTATTTTGCGACAACAAAGTACCGATAGCCAAAGATGTATTGCAGCACAAGTCAAGATGTGTTGAAAACTCTACAAGATAACCTCTAGCACGTACAAAATCAGCAGAAGTTGTCTGCTTATCAGCATAGAGTTGAGTGCACTTTTGAGGTTAACGATATGGTTTATTTGAGATTGCTGCCCTATAGATAGTCTACTCTTAAAAAGAGTGGAGCCAAGAAACTTAATCCATGATTTTATGGTCCATTCAATATCATGAAGAGAGTTGGAGAAGTGTTTTACAAGTTGGAGCTACCAAAAGGAAGCAAGGTGCACAATGTATTTCATGTTTCTCACTTTAAGAAGGCACTTGGTCACAACGTGGTTTCTTCTATTGATTTTCCTCCCTTTGAGGAAGAAGGGAAGTTCATCTTGATTCTTGAGGTAGTGATTGAATTCAGAAAACACAAAATAAGAAATAGAAATATCAAAGAGTATTTGGTAAATGAAAAAAATCCTCCAATTAAGGATGCTACATGGGAAGGAGAGTAGATTTTGTAGTATCCTAATTTGCAATTGTTTGGGGACAAGCAATTTTGGGGAGGGAGGACTGCAATGTCCGCTCTTGCACATGAGCAATTGTTTAGCCATTAGCTTATTTTCCAAAGTTTTCTTGTAAGCTAATTGGCATTGGAAAAGGGGAAATAATTTAAATAATTAAGTTGTCAAAAATTTACTTTTCAATATTTTAATTGATAGCTTACATTTAAATTTTTTTTAAAAAGTGTTTTGAATGTACAGATGAAATGTCACAAGGCTCAAGATGATGAAAAGTGCTCATATTATTTTATTAAGAAAAATTATTTTTTTCGAAAAAAGTTTTTTTTGGAAAAGCATTGAAAAAGCAACGAGAAGTAAAAAAGACTTTTGAAAAAGTAGAAAAAAATAACAAAACATTTTTTCTTAAAATAACTCTAGAAGGTTATAAAAGGAGGTTGAGAAGAAGGGTTACTGGTTATTTTTCAATTGCTCTAAGCAAGAACGTAAGTTCTTCATATTTATTGAGGATAAAAACACTCTTGGAATACTAGTTTTGGGGACGATAACTCTCCTAGTTGGATATGGTGATTTCACATTGAGATCACATTTGTCTTGTAAGTGAAGTTTGATCTAGCTGGTGCTGAAGATGGAGACTTTTTATGTGTTTTAACAGGAGTTTGTTGCTGTTTTTTCTTGGTAATATTTACTTGAGTTTTCATATGATAAGATAGTAATATTTTGCTGTGATTGAATCAGCTAATTGAACTTTGATGATTTTATAAGTTTCCAATGCATTAGTACCTACTAATACCTATTATACCAACAGCTAATTTGTTTTGTTTCAGATCTGCAATTATTAAGAACAATTAGTTTCATGTGTTTGGGGTGCATTTTTAATTGTTGTTCAGTGGTTAGGCTTGCTTGCTTTCACATTGGGTTGTTGTTACTTGTTTCAGCATATGAAGGTGATTATAGAGTATTTTCAGTATGCATCAGTTCTAATTTTGATAATGTGTCAGTAGTACAAAGTTGTATCAGCAATATATCAGCCTCTTGCTTCAAATTTCAATGTATACTTCAATTGGAATGATAAACGCACATTCTGAGTATGATATTCCATGCTCATTTTGGGTCTTTAAGACTACTTTATGTTATTGCAGTAAACTGATTTTGTAATCAGAATGTTATATCAGACTTGTTCCAGCAGTATATCAGTCGTTTATGCTATTTTTTAGTGCATCCATGCTTGTCTTGTAAACCCCAGATGGTAGTACAACCGCAGGTATATATTTGTATGCACTTTATTTTGTAAATATGGATGAATTACCACTAGTTCATATGCATATCATGCTGATAAGTCTTAGTCGGTTAACTGCTAGACCCAACGTATTTCATCAGCCCGTTTTGGCATTGAGCAAGCTGGTGCAATCAACCATTTTGGTTTGAACCAACTTAGGCATTCTACCAATGGCTTGCATTAATGCACGTCGTATGTTGAAGAAGTGTTGATTGAGGTTCGTTGTGCCACTTGCGTGCTATGGTTGACTTGCTGCCATTTCATTTTGTTTGCATACATTGTAGTTAGTAGTGTGGTTGAAGCATTGTATGCTCTCACCTTGCCCACTCCAGGATTTGGGTGATCAGAAAGTGCGAAGGCATCGTATATACATTTTATATCCAAAAAATTTCACAGAAAAATGAAGGGTGGTTTGTCACAGCCATTCTAGTGATACAAAGTAATCTAACAACTTTCCATTCCAAGTCTTGTCATTTTTGGATTCTACATCTAAATTTTCACCACTCTTTAACTATCGTTAGAGGGGCATCAACATATTTAGGTGGGCAGTTGTGGTCAAGATCTTTAGTTATCTGGCTATGTACTTTGAATTAATAAATCTAAGCAAATGTTTAAATAAACGAATGTCTCAACAAAGATTAAGGTATGTAGAGGCCTTTTTAGTTTCAATCATTATTAAATTATAGTATATTTTTGTGCAATATCATCCAAATGATGCACTTGTCACAATTTCATCCTATGTACATCTTTTTCATTAGCATTCACAAGGTTCCATATCAATACACAGGCTGGATGCTATATGGACAAAAATTTAGCACCAAAAGTAATGAAGGCATTGCTATTCTTCATGCCTTATGCTGATAAGTATTTATCCATACCACAAAGGTGAAATCAGCACAAAGAGTAGATTTAACCTTCTATAAAGTAAATTTTGAAGACTAATATAGAATAGGTTAAACAACATTGTAATTTGAAAATCATTGTGAAAGACTTTATAAAAAAGGTATTCTAGGAAAAAAAAAAGCATAGCATTGATAAGTAAGGATTCTACTCACAGTTGTCATGCATAATGTGCATTCTTTCAAAATATTGTAAGCTGGAAAAACTTGCCAAATCTCAATGTTTAAGCCATTCTTTGACACTAAATTCCCAATCATGCCAGACTGTTTGTTTGGATTTTGTGTCACTAAATGCCCACTTCCCCACTCAAACATTGAAATAACCTTGTTCCGATTTGGGTCTGCATAGTGTTCAAGCTTTCTCAAACTCACAGTTGGTGCTAAAGGTAATACAAAGCGAACATTTTTTCCTAGTCTGCAATTGCACATATTAAATTAGTATAAGAAATGAATGGCAAATTAAAACTATGGCAAATGATTGTAAGGCTCAAGCATTCTTAGCATGAAATTTTCGATAGAGAAAGTGAAAATTCAAAGAGAAAATTTGAGCTGTAAATGTAGTAATTTTAGTGACAACTAGAAGAAAAAAAATCATTTTAGAAACTTGCAACTTAAAACATTGTTTTATCAAACAATCCCAAAGAAACAAATATGTTTCATCAATAATCCCTTAAAACAAGCATTGAGAAAACATGACAAAAACATTGTTTAGAGTATTTAAAGCATAATGATCATGGAGATTCTTTATGAGAATTATTTTGGTAAAAGAATAGGAAATTCAAAACATGTAAAATATTCCCATTGATAAATTGACCTCCAAAATTGTCAATAATGAACTAAATGAATCATGACATTTAGCATCCTAATTCCACCATCTCAAGTTTATCATGTTGTCTACATATGCTTACCAATAATAATTGAATAACATCAAATCAGAAAAAATTCCCATGAGCATGAAAAAATAAACCACATGTTAGGCTAACATGATTGAATGTGGAACATTCTTGATATGTTATCGTGCATGTGCACACATTAATGGTAACCCTCGTCAATAATTTTTCCTAGGTTATAATGTGATACATTTAATATAGACTTAGCTTAGTCTAGTAGGAAGCCAATATGAAATAACCACCCAAGTATTAAGGAAATCGTGTCTATAAATAGATAGGTATATTTCTATTCCTTCCCTCCTCCTTTCCTCCCTCTCTCTCTTTCAAGATGAATCCTATGGCATGCTAATGGATGGAGTAGAGTTATAGTGCACCTAATCACAGCAGTCTTAGATGCGGTCAAGTATATATTAAGCATAGTTCACATACTCAAACTTGACAAACAAAAAATTTCCAACTCAACAAAACTTGGCTAAAACTTGACAACTTAAAAAATACTTAAATTTCTTTAAACAAAGTAAAATTTATGCAAAATACAACTAGAGAATTTATCAAATGAGCTTATAGTGGATCTAGTGGTTCGTGGAGGTGTGGGGGTAGTGTTCCTAGTCGGGTCGAAGGGCAATGCCCCTCATGAGGTTTGGGGGCAACCAATTGAAGACCGTGTTTTTAAGAGTGAAAATTGCATTTTTTCAATGCTTTTCTCGTATCATTTGTTATGAAATAACTTGCACAATAGAAGAATATGATATGAAATATGCTGCAAATACTTGATAATAACTGAGAATAACAAGCCACTTCGAGGGGGAAAACCTCCAAATATCTCTAATGAGAACACACTTCACAACTTGATGAAGAAACAAACTCACAATCTTCTATATATACCTATTTATGCCTAGGATATCACCTAGGCCAACTTAGACACACCTATATAAGTCTTAGGCTGACCTAAACAACTAAATAACAATATACTAATGATAATATGATTTAATAGAGAGTTAAGATAGCCACAAGCCGACTATTCATAACCCGATCTACACTAATATTAAGGGCGTAGCATGCCCCCCTTCTTCAAAGAAGCATTGTCCTCAATGCTAATCAAGTTTGGATTCTTTTGAATTAACTCCTCGTCCTCCCATGTGGCATCTTCAACTAGTAAATTCTTCCATTGGATGAGATACTCAGTGAGAGTTCTATTCCTCAGCTTCTTTGTGCGTGTTTGATGAATGCACTCTGGTTTCAAAATGACTCTTCCTTCTTCATCAAACTCTGGTAGTGTTGTTTGAGTGGGAATATTATGCCCAATTACCTTCTTCAAACAAGAAACATGAAAAACTGGATGTATCTTTGTTGTTGGTGGCAACTCTACCTTGTAGGCAACATTGTTGATCTTTTGCATAATTTGGTATGGACCATAATACCTTGGAGACAACTTATTATACTTTTTTTGTTGCTTTAGTGAGGCGATCAACTACTACCATGATGACATTATGACCTTCGATGTACACTAATATTAAGGGCGTAGCATCATTCCTACACATCGTGAATTTTTCACATAGATAGGGCTTATAAAGCAACAAATTTTCTATTTTTTTTTAGCATTTTTACATATTTTACCACATTATTTCAACATCCCCTATGTGGTGCATGTATTTGGCACAAACTTTCCAAGTACTCAGCCCAAAACTTTCCAAAATTCACATACAACTCACCTAAAATACTCAACCAATAAACCTCAAAAAAACTTGGGGACAAAAAAAAAGTGGTGGGTACTTCATGACTCACCGACTAGTTAAACGATGATCTTAAGAACAAACATAAGTCTATTCCTACATGTGTTAAGTGTTTAGAGGTCAATTCCTCAAGGGTTTACAAAGTATAGGTGCAAACATCCAAACCAAAAAAGTGTGGCAAGGTATTTTACCTCTAATTTGGGATAAATTGTAAAAGTTCAAGCTAAAACAAGAAATTTTCAGATTTGTTCAACTAATGGTAGATAATGATAGATCCTAACTCTTTACTATTTGCACATAGTAGAGTACTTACATCTTTCACAAAACCTTGATTTTGGGTGTTGCAAGAAACATACCACAATATCACTTACCTATTCAAAAAAATTGCAAAAAAATGTCAAAGGGTGTAGTTTTATCACAAATTTTCACTTTTTCTAGTTTTCTCTTTTAGCACCACAATTCCTTTACTTATTTTTTGATTTTTCCAGCAGGAAATATTCTCTAGGCAAAGGATGAGAAAGCTTCCAGGTTGAATGGAATAAATCATCATTGAACCAATTGAAGGACAAAAGGTTGCTCTTGACGAGGTGGTTGAGCATGAACATATCATTCAGCTTAGTGGAATGCTAGCTAGAATCACAAGGGTGATGATTGAGCAAGCAAGGGCTGCCACCAAATGACAATGTAGATGGGAGGAGCAACAAAAGCACCATTCAAAGTGAATGACATACTCACACAGGCGCAACCCTAATAAAGATCAGAAAAACCCCTAAAGAGTCAACAACTTCCCTATATGTAGCATGTAGGCCAGCCCACTTGGCTTACCAGCAATGCCCAAGGTATGGATGAAATACTCACCAAGTACTGTAGAAACCCCTGTTCTCCCTGATTCTGAAAACTGCTTGTTTTGATTGTTTTTTGAACGTTTTATTCGAATAAACCATTGAAGTGCGATTTTGAAAGAAATTGCATATAAAAATTAAATAAAATACCACACGTCTACAAATGATGGAAACTGATTGATTTATTGATACCAATAGGTTTATTGATCTACTATGCTGATTACAAGCAAGATCTGATGACATGCAACTTAAAAAGCAACAATATTATTGATGTAAAAACCTGGTATTTGCAACAGATTGTAAAACCCTTGAAAGATGTGTCCAGATCTTGGAAAATGGCGCCTGGAAATGAAGAACCCTTCCGGATGAATTCCAAACCAAAAACCCTGAAGATGCAATCTCTGAATAAGTTCTGTGATAACCTTTGAATGAAGCTACCTCTCTGATAAGCAATAAATCAGCTGATATTTCACAACCTCTAAACTGCAACACTGAAGATGGCTCATTCTCCAATGCCAAAAAGACAACTGAAACCCTTGGCTCCGTTCTCTGAAGAATACTTGATCAAAAATTGATTTCATAACATAATGAACTTTTTTCACAATGAAAAATACTTATATTCTCAAGAGGGTCAACTTTTCTCAAAAAGGCATCATTTAAATAAAATTGAATTTTATCTTTTAATATTTCCAAAGTCTCGAATGCACTTTTAATTATAAATTATAATTAAAAAGTGGCCCCCTTCAATGTTGGTTGAACCCTTCAAGAAATCACTTTAGTTATAATATTAAATAATATTATAACTTTATATTATAAGCTTCAATAATTAATATTTAATTTGACAATTAAAATATTAATATCTTTCTCAATTTACGTCCGATTAACGAACCGTCTGAAGCTGAAGAATAAGTGATTGACTTTGCACATGACCAAACCATACTGCTAAAAATAGCAGGGGTGCTCCGCTGAATGACCTAACTTACTAAAAATAGCAAGTCAGGCAAATGATGTCCGAATGACCCTGAACGAAAGCCAACTGGTAAGTTCTGACAATCTAAAGCCAAGCCAAGCTCCAAAAGAGACCCTCTAACCATACATATTAGCCTACGAGGGCTAAGAATAGGCTAAATCCACCGAACTCTGATGCTCGCAAAAATTGGGGACATTACAAGTACTCACAAAAAATTCATGCTGCCTAACTTTTTGCAAGAGTAAATCATGAGTTTGAGGGTTCAATTCATGCAAGTATTCACAAGTCCAACCCAATAATTCACAATTCAAATACCTATAAGTGATTTGGAGTCAAGACACATGTATTACACTACAACACTATTTTTCCTTTTGTTTCGAATTTTATAGTAGCTAACACTTAAATACCTTGTCCTAATTGATTCTTATTTGCATTTGAGAGCTTCTAAAATTCTAATCAACATTGTGGGATATTGTTCATGGTTGAATATTTTGATTTATAAGGGTTTCCTAAATTAATTGTTGTTGATCAGCATCTTGTTCATTAGAGTTTGGAGTCCATATTTTGCATTTTAATTACTATTTTTTTTTTCTTAAGAGGTAAACCCTTTTGACCTAGAGCTATGAACCGGTGAGGTCACAAACGGGGGACCTCACCCCCAATATAAACATTCAACAATCACACCCTAGAGGGGTTTGAACTTTGATGGCAACAACAACACCACAACTTAACCATCACACTATGCCACTATTGGCAAGCATTTTTCACTATTTTGAAACTTGTATGCATTAGGAAAATTACCTATTTCCCAAGGTCATATGATTGGAGACTATCCCATTCCCTTCTCTAGCACAAAATTAATGAAGACCCTTAGCCTATAGCCTTAATTTTTTCCATAGGCCAATGACATGGTAAAAAGAGAAATAATTAAATAATTAAATTTAAGTTGCTGAAAAGTAACCTTAAGTTGTATTTTAAAAATTCGATTTATAGTTAATTATTTAAAAAGGCTGTTATAAGTGTAGTTGAAAAGTGTCAATTGGACCAAGGCCCTAAAAATGATTATTTAAAAAGACACTTTTAATATTTTATAACTTTAAGGGAAAACTAAATAAAGAATATGAAATTATATTATTTCCCTCAGAAAACTTATAAAAAAAAGTTTGGACACATTAATTGAAAGTGAGATCATTTCCAAGTTTGATTGAACCCTTTCTATCAATTGTTTGTAATCAGCATACAACTCCAGCTGTCCAATTTTAGAGATATTATTACTCCCAAGGCAGGTCGTACACTTCTAAACACTAGCCGTACCAAGTGAGGAGGTAGCAATCAGTTTTTCTTTAGGCAAATAAAGTTTGTTTACTAGCTTCCCACCAAGGAAACGGGACATGAAGGTTCAAGAACTATTGTGGAAGTTAAAAGGGAGGTTGTGGCACTCTCTAATGCCTAGCCACACCTCTATGTGGGTTAAAGTTTAAACATATCCCCAACTACAGGTTGCAGCAGTCTATTGTGGGAATTCTATGATTTCCAATGAAGCTAGTAGGAAAAAATATTGTTGTTTATGGGTCACCAATATGAGTTTACAACTACATTCAAAACAGAGGTTAGATATTCTCTTATTTCAGTTATGTATATGCCTCAAATACATCAGCCATATCAGTAGTTAATTGTAATAATATGCTGAGTTATTAATGTCGATTTATCCATTGTGATTTCCTCATGGCTAAGTTACCGGTTTGGTTTTGGGTTCGGGTTCAGGTTCAAGGGTTCGGTTCACGGGTTCAGGCAAAAAAATTTTTGGGGTTGGGTTTGTTTTGGATTCGTTAATACAAAAACATATAAAAATCAGAAATATATACATATTTGCAGCAGTAATTAAGTTCAAAATACACCATATTAATAGTCAAATAATATAGCAAAAATACACCACCACTTTCATAGTCAAATATTAAAATATTAGTGATACTCAAATGTCATGATATAAAATTATAAATTAAAGTTCAAACATAATAATGTCAAGTGTTTACAGTCAGCCATTATTGATCATTGATCAATCATATGGGTCATAAAAAAAATCCTCATCAGCATCCATATTAGATGCTACATGTTGTGGTAAATTAGTAGAACCACAAATAGCATCAATGGCACTCGCACAAGCATTGCCACTAGCATTGACACTAGCACTCTCATGCTCAGTAGCTCCCTCAGGCTCATAGTCATCATCAATATCCAGTGTAGCTAAGTGACTTGTGGAACCATCCAAATCAAGACACTCTAGCTCAATATTCCACCTCCTTGTGTCTCCTTTGTAGGAACTTTATTTGTGTGTAATGAGGTGCAAGTTTGAATGCACATACACCAAGTCCTCTACCTTTTTTGAATGCATCCTATTGCGCTTTATTGAGTGGATGAAGGAGCATGTGCTCCAATTTCTCTCAAAAGAAGATGAACTAGCAACCTATTAAGACCAAATTAAATAGTTAAGAGTTACAAAATTTAACTAAATAAAATATAAATTAAAATTAAAATTACAAAATATAAAACTTAAATTTAAAAGATAAAAAATTTTGACTATGAAACTTACTTGGGATAAAAAATTTATTGCAAGAGGTTGGAGGTGCATGTATTCTTGGCCATGGAAGTACCACCAACCATGAGCATCCACCCTGTACTTGTCTCGAAGAGTATCAAGACCACAATCACTGGAGCATGCAAAACCCATGAACTCAACCCTCACTAGATCACATTGGTCACGATCACTGAAGAGTCTACGAAGTGTTTCCTTGTACCCTTGAGCCACTTCAAAATCTCTATATGGAGCAACTCTTGATGAAACAAAAAGTATCTCAGCACAATAATATTTGGGACTCAATGCAAAAGCAAGAAGATGCAACGGAGTGGTCATTTTGTTCCATCTCTCTACAATGATTCGATGTAGCTCTTTGAATAACTTTTCTTCGGGATCTTCCTCTTTTGCATTGATGATGGTTTTCATCTTCTCAATCATTGAGTCGATGCCATCATATACCTTGCCCAAACAAGGTCTATCCATGTCAGTGTAATGGATCATGCTCAATATGGGCTCAATGAAATTGAGGAGATACTCAACACGATCCCACCAACTGTCATCTAGGATCATTTGCTTAACCTTATTTGTCCTTTCAGTGCTAGATTGCTTCCATATGGACCAATTAGGTCTAATGACCATATTAGAAAGTGCCTCACGAACCTTCACAAGTCGTCTCAACACAATTGTGTTGGAGGCAAAACAAGCCTCAACAACCTGTTTGAAAATCAAAATAAAATATAATTTAAATTTACAAAATCAAAATTTAAAACTAAAAGAAAATTAAAAATATTGAGAATTAGCTTACCTTCAACAACTCCAATTTTGAGAATTGTCTAAATATGCCTTGTGTCATATGGTAGTTGGTGACGAACATTTAGATGTCTTCGGCCTAAGCATACACCTGTTTGATCCACTCAATTTCGGTTCCAATTTTTTATAGCATTAGATTGCAAGAGTGGACAACACAAGGTGTCCAAAAACTATGTGAATACTTCTCCTCAATCAATAACCCAGCAGCCCTACAATTTTTTACATTGTCAATTACAACTTGCACAACATTTTGATGGCCCACTTCTTCAATATCTTGACAAAGGATGTTAGCAATAAATGCACCATCCTTCACCTATCCTTCACAATCCACTGCTATCAAAAACATTGCCCCTTTAGGGGACACTGCAATAACATTGATCAATGGGCGATTTTTTGCATCTTTCCATCAATCAAAATGATGGTCACCCCTGTTTCAATCCACAAATCCCTTATGGACTTCAAAGAGTCCGCTACATATTTCACCTCTTTATCTAATAAGGTGCAACGCACCTTCTCAAAACCTGGGCCCTTATACCCCTTTGGAGCCTCATTAATAGATTTCACCAGTTTTTGCCAATATGGTGAGCAAACAACATTGAATGCCAATCCATTGGCATAGACACATTTTGCTATGTCTTGATCAGCAATCTCTCTTGCCTCATTCTGAAATGAAGTTTCCAACGGTCCCTTAGATCTTTTATTTGTAGAGGGCACAGTTTGCTCTTGAGGGATGGACATAAATGGATGGCTATCTATAGATGGAAACTGAGAAGGCGGTGTAGGGGGCTTCATCACTCAAGATCCTTTCTTTAACAAAGGATGACTTGTATTAAGATGGATTGCTGCTTGGTGTGCTTTTTCTTGCTCAACAATATATGCCAATACTATGTGTTTTGAAATGCCTTGTTTATCTAGACCTAGACAAGCTTTGATGCCTAGTCCAAGGATCTTGCACAAGTGCCCTTTCACTCGTCTGTATGAGCTCGAATTGTCTAACATTGCAATGACTACAAATCCAAACATATGCTCCACCACCTAGAAGTTATTGAACCATTTCAACATATTTCCAAAGGGGAGAGTTTGGGTCTGTTTTGAAACGAGATTGGTTTGAGCCTAAGGTGGTAGAACCGGTTGCCATTGTAATACCTAAGGCACAACACATTGAAATTTTGGTATTGAAGCTAAATAACTTAATTCATTTCCAAAAACTAAAAAAATTGAACATGTGTTATAGACACTTAGAAGAAAGAAAACAAAACAAAAACTTAAAAACAAAACAAAAGAGTTCATTTGTTAAAAAAAACAGTAAAAAAAAAACCAAAAAACTTAAAAAAACCTACCTCTTTTGAAGAAATCTTGCTCTACAATCTTTGTAATGTCCCCTACCTAGCCTTGCTCTTGAATTTGCTTGCTTGCCCCAAAATTCGATTGTTGATTAAGTTTAGGGTTTCTTCTTTCCAAAAGGAATGTGTTTCTCTAATGAAATAATCCTAGATTGAAATTTGCATTCACCAAATTAATAACATTTCCACATACACATATATTTGTTAGCAATAATATCTAGATATCCAAAATATATTCATAATCATAAAGCAATAATGAAGACATAAGAGGAGTGCCCCAAGTGGATCCGCCCTGAAGCCCTCATGTAAAGCTCAAGAGGATGTCCATCACAATCCTTCTTGCCTAGGGGCTTAGTACCTGTATACTCCACTCATGGCAACACCTTGGAAGACACTCATCCCATCAGTTGAGAGGAACCATAAAGTCCAAGTGGCCTAAGGCCTACCACCTTCTCTTGCCCAATCCCGTATCTTGGGCCTAAGGGGCAGAGACCTAGGTGGAACCCCCATCTTTCTATAATCCAATCCCTAGTCAAGGGCCTAAGGGGCTGCAAAGCCCAATCCCTTGTTAAGGGCCTAAGCAGCTGCAAAGCCCAATCCCTTGTCTAGGGCCTAAGGGGCTGAAAGTGGGGTTTTTAGGCAATCCACTTCACCCATGTTTCATCCGTCCTAATAGGTTTACAAGCACATAGCAGACAATCTTTACGCAATCAAATGAAAATGCACTTATTATAGTTTCATCTATATTCATTATGCATTATGAATATAAGCATGAGCATATAACCAAATGAGATGTATTTAAGGAAATGTATCAACTATGCACAAGTAGATGTAGCCAATTAGTAAATTCATGTCCATTCTTATGATCTTATTTTCTAATCATGATAATGCAGTTTATCGAATATAAGATTCAGCATCAAACAAATCTAAATGCAGTCCTATGAGTGGATTCCTTAAATTATTATCCTATGTGTTTTCTCCTAATAGCGTATCCAAAGAGACCCATTATAATGCGGTTAATGAGTCTAGCAACAATTAAATACATTTTCATTTATCATTTGATTCTTTGAGTCCATATTAATATCATTTCATCATGATAACACTAAGAAAGCATTACACCAATCATTAGATTAGCTATGTTAATTTCTTATATCCCAAAATATGCTAAATATTATTACTAAGTGAGTACATCACCTGAACTGCTGTGTCTCTTTATTCCTTAATCGTCTTCCTTCAACCTTACCTTTATAGGATAAAAACATATATAAATAAATATTAATCTATTCACTTTTATATTAAAATTGTAATTACTTATAAGACTCAATAATTGTGGCAAGCATCATTATTGCATAATTGTGAATATATATATATATAATTATTCCTTACTTATATCAATTAGTATTAATATATTATTCATTATTCAATTATATTAGTATTCATTATTCATTATTCATTATTCATATATTATTACTTATTCGATTATTATTCTTTCCTTATATTAGTATTCATATATATTCTTTTATTCATTTCATATTATTCCTTATAAAATTTATCCATATTCATGCACATTTACCTGTATGCCTATTAAATAATATAGACATATTAAATGGCTCTATATTCCAATGCACAACAATCATATTACTGTGCTGCTGTTCTTAAATGCTTTACCATATTATTTCCTTCTATGCTTCTCTATCGATTAGAATATGTTTCCCTTGATGATGCTGCTTCAGATTGTATTGATTTATTTTGTCCCCCCTGATTGTTTGAAATTGTCTTCTCTTTAATACCCGATCTGCCAAGAGACATCACTGTTCACCTATAGCTCTTCTTTCAAGGGTCACGTCCCTTTGATATGAATCGCACCACTCAAAGGGGTAGGTCTTTGTATCGTTTCCTCACCTTTTGTTCATTGTTTGTTTCCTTAATAAGTGGGACCATTCTACTTTATGTTTATTAATAACCATGATATCTTCTTGCTAGGGATCGCTGGCTTAGGGGAGATGGTTAGGAATCGCTGCATTTAGGGATGATTAGTATCGGAATACAAGCCTTTAAGATTGCTGTTAGTATATCCTATTTAAATATTTATTATTTTATATCGTTTATTTTATTTGTTATTTATTTATTATATTTATATTTTATGTTTGTTTGTTTAGTTATTATATTTATGATTTAATATTTGTATTATATCATATTTATGATACGTATTATAATATGTGTTATTCTATGATGAGAATAATGGTTAATGGTGATTAAATTTATAATCATAATATTGTAATAAATTTGCTAATAACCAATATAATATATATATTTATTTGCATCTCAATATTTGGTTGTTTCTATGTTCTATTTGGGGACATGACAATCTTCTTGGCAACGAACGAACACTTGCAAGCGCTTAGGAATAGCACAACAACCAACTTCAAACAATCAACGATCAACCTTCAAGTCTATTCAAGCTTGTGCAAGCAAGAGAGAAAGTTCAGCAATGGAGGCATAAAATCTTGTTTTTCATTCACAAATTGTTAAATGAGTATGTTTTTACCTATTTGATCTGTTAGGAGGCAAATATTAGGGTTGGGAGGAATATTTTAGTCTTTAAAAGTCAAAAAAATAATAAAAAATTGCAAAAAAAGTTAATAAACCGCAGCCTGTGGGTGAAATTGCTTGGATTCGAACCCGGTTCGATTTGGACCACAAGTTGTGGGCCGGACCCGAACCCCGAGCCAGAGCCGAACCAAACCAATATCAGGGGCTGCATATGGACAAACCGGTAACTTAGCCTCAAGGTGTTGGTCAACAACAAAACTCTATTTTCGTATTTTGAATGTAATGGATATATTTTCAAACATTTGTTGAAATATCATGGCACTTATCAATTAGCAATTTCATCAAACATTTGTCAAAATACACGAAAAATTAGAATGGCTCTTTACAGTGGTATCAAAGTTGGTTTTCTTGCTAGCCTATTGGAAATCGAATAACTTGATGCAAACAGATAATTCATGCAGCCTAGTGAAAGAGCTAACAGGTACTATCAAAAGAATCTAAGAAGAGGGCAATTTAATTTTTCCAAAAAACCCAAAAGAAGAGTTTCCTTTTTCATCTAGTAGTAGATGATATCACTGCTTGCTATGCAAAATATAGAAATCTTCTAGCTGAAATCCAAAATGAGATATCACTCAGAAATTTTATGAATTTGAAGAAGTCAAGAAATGGCCCAAAGCACGGACCAAGGCCACAAGAAAATCAGAGCGATTTTCAGCATGCTTTGAACAAATTGACAATTTCCACTTTTGATGGGTTTAAAAAGTGTACAGCTTGTGGCTGAATACAAAAGAGCTAGACACTTACTTGTCACTCAAGCCAATGTTGAAAGATGAAGCCATCAAATTTGCTACTCAACTTGATAGTGTAGCACATGAATGGTGGTACCATGGGCTAATCGTTTAAGAACACAACCTCATAAACTCCTATGAAGAATTCAACAAAAGCTTGATTGAAAGATTTGATAGAAAACAGCTTGAGGTCCAGTTTTTGGAGTTGGCACAACTAAAACAACACAAAACTATAGAGAATTATGCTGTTGATTTTTGAAAACTTTCCATAATGGTTCTTGACATCACTTAAAGGAGGTTGATTATACGATTCACATAAGGGGTTATCTAAACCTCTCGAGGGTGTAGTAAAATCTTTTGATCCTTTATTCTTACAAAATGCTATTAAGAGGGCTCCCAACTTGTTGGCTTCAATATGAAAAAATAAGTTTAACTATAAGACACCACCTCTAGAGAAATCAAAAAAAACTTCCCAAAAATAAGAATTTCATGCTCAACATCAAAAGAGCTACCACCCAAAACAAGTAAAGAAGAAGAATCCAAGAATGAGCTCAGAAGGAAGAATTTTTGTTTCCATTGTAAAGAACCTTGGGCACCAAGTCACTAATGTCTTGGTAAAGGGAAAATAAATTAGGTTGAGGTAATCTTTGATGAGGAGGAAGAAACTCAAGAGCCTAAAAGTTTAGCAAGGGAGAAAAAACAACATCCAAATCTTGAAGATGATGACAACAATGGTGGTACACTTACTTCTCTCTTGAGAGCATCGAGGTATTAACCTTTTAGATTTTAGGGACTCTTATGTAAGTGCAGAATCATAACACTCGTTGATGGTGTGGCTGCCCACAATTTCATTGATGAGGGTTTAGTTGTCTCGATAGGACTTCAAGATGAAGAGTTTGAAGGATTTGACATCATAACAGCTAACAGATTTATCATCCCTTGCAAAAAGAAGATCAATCAACTCAACATGCTCATAGATGAACATAAGATTTGTGATGATTTTTATGTTGTGTGCTTAGGGAATATTGACATAGTTTTGGGTGTCCAATGGCAATTTTCCCTTGGGTAAATTACCCAGAAATTATCAAATTTTGGAACTTAAATTTCAATCTAAAGTGAAGGAGATGATACTAAAGGGAACTTCAAATATGTCACCTTGCCAAATTTCAGCAAAAAGAATGAAAGTTTCCATCCATAAATGTCCAATCATAACCATGGGTAAGCAAGCTACTCCTCATGTGCAGAGTATTAAAGTATTATCTTCCTCCCTTGGGTAGAAAGACCAGTAATCTCCACAATGAGGTCTTCAGAGATAACCATCACCTTACCCTCCACCGAAAGAGTGTGATCCTTCCAGCCCTTCACAAAAGCCTTCGTAGTCTCAGGATCATGCCCATGAAATTTTTCCACAAGCCAATGACTTGTATTGAGTGCCCTTCTCGGTGACTTTCATTTAATCTCTGTTTTCAGTATTTTGTACATTGTAGCCATCTCGAATACCTAAAATTCAATCTGACATTGCAGAACTTGTTTTCAATGAACTGCCTATGTAGTCTTCCAAATTCCATTAACAAAACAGTTGAATCAGCAGCTCAAGTCCAGTGGAGCGAAATTTACACACAAGCAGTAAAATCTTGCCTGAAAAATTAAAAGCTATTAGATTTTCTTATATCTGCATTGTTACCAATAAGCATATGCTCTTGTAGAGGGAGAAACTTACAGTAGCAAGAATAGAACTGTTCACAAATAGCAAGCTAGCCTATATTGCTTAATTACATAATAATTAGTGATCACCAGTCATCAACACCAATGATAAAATTTACTTAGGTATGTTGCAGTTAAACAGTTCAATAAACATTTGAATCTCCATAAATCTTACCGTTCTTCTATATGTTCTGCTACTGTTATGAAGTATGGCACTCCCATACAGAGCTTTACATCCTGCAGTTTTTGAAAAAGAAAAAGAGGGAAAAATCATTTGTTCATAATATGTGCTCACTTTTAAATGTAACTTTTAGAACTTGGAAACAATGCTGAAAATAGTTTAAGCAAATGAAATTAAAACATTGGAAGTCAAACCTTTGATCCAGGAAGAATCCCCACAATTAATACAGGTTTTGATTTATTTCGAAGATCATAAAGGGAAGGGACAAGAGTTATTGAATTTTCAGAGTGGATGCCTTCCCCTGATTTGTAAACTGCATCCCTAGAAAGATCGCCAACCACCCTGCATCTTTTCTTTGCCCACTCAGGAGCAGTTTTGATCAAAGAACACACCGACAATGCATATATATCTGCCATACTTCAATTTGACAGAGGGACGAATCAGAGGTATTTATAATTCTTAATGAAATTAAATAGTAAAGAAATAGTATAACTATTCTATCATTTCAAAATTTCTTAGAGGCTACATATATATTCCAAAACCTCTCAATGCAATAAGACTATCAAGAATATTGAAATGCTATACCCTGGCAATTGCACCAAATTTTCAGAATAAATAATAGTTCTATAACCAAGTCTTCTTCCCAAGACCACCTGCTATCAAAAAAGCACACGATAGAAAGTTAATAAGCACTCATTATTATTTACCAATATTGTTCAGTCAAATATTATGTTGCCAAAATGTAAACATTTGTGTGTCATGTTACTCAGCATCAATCTGACATCGCTAGGAGGTAGTAGTGAATAATTATCATTAAGCATGGCCATGCAACTCTAGTCAAAATTTATTTGTGAAAACTGAGCATTATAGGAATGAGATGCTGATAATAGTCCAGGATTTATAGTTCTTTTTTGGCACTCTTCATCATTCACTAATATGCTTCCAGTTCCAATGATGCCTACCAAAATGAATGCATTATTAGGCTAAGAGCTCTTTTGTTGGATATCCCACCCAAAACGTTCTTCCTAGACTAGTGATATGGATCCTACCATTATTAGGGTTAGCCTCCCCTACCTTACACATGATAGAGGCAAGCCTTTTTAAAAATACCACGAATGTTGCACAAGTCTCAAAGGATCATCCTACCTTATCATGCAAGCTTGAAATTAACAAGTTTTACCATCTATTGATAAGATGTAGGTGAATTTCCATATCTATGCATATGGATCTGATGCCTCTAAATTAGACATAGAAGAAGATAGTCATTTTATGGTTTATATTTGTCCCAATACCCAATAGGTATAAATGATAAATTTATCAACTAATGTGATTTCATGTGCCTATTTATGGTTCTCTAGGGCACAAATTTTAACTTTCCTTAAATGAAGTTAAAGTTCAAGGTTGCTTGCACTGTGTAACAACCACCCCTGACTTTTTTTTTGTGTTTTGCTTGCATGTAGGAAGGAGATGTAGAATGCAGTAGTTTCATATTTCATTCATCATTCCATTACATACATTTGCAATATCAAATATACAAGGAAATGTCTTGATAATTTCATAAACAATGAACAACTGATTACAATACCAAAGGCCAATGATAGATAACTGAAATTAGAGTTTGGAAATCTGATTACAGTCCCAAATGATGCTCTTACAGTCATAAAATGAGCAGCAATACATTCAAATTATGCACTGAAAGATAGCTACGCTAGGAGCTAGCCAAACATAGCACTTAATCGCCAGTGAACAGCTGCACAAACCCCGAGGTAGTCAAAATTCAGGCCTATACATCAGCAGACCTGAGTGTGCACAAACTCTAAAATGGCACGATCCCCTAAGAGGGGCGGTTTGCTCCTAAAATTCAATACTTCATTAAAAAATGCGAATGAGTACTTGAAATGTGGCGCCCAGCTGTGAGGAATTCTTTGGAACAATGCCCAAAACGAAGCTTCAGTCACCAAAGGAGCTACGAGCAAATTAGCACTTCCAGCCACTGTGAAAGTGAATTTCCAGAATTCTGGAAATGCATATTAGACACCCGAAAATGCATTTAAACACCTCCAAACACACACCAAAATGAAGCAAAGCATCAATCACACCGAAACCTCTGATCCCACATCAAAACACAGAGAAAATCTGCAATCTAAACCTTCAAAATGATGAAAATCAGAAAACTTTGTATTGTACCCAAAATAAATTTTTGCTTCAATACGGCATTTTGATCAAAATGATCTAAATCATGTAAAATTGTTGTCAAAAGTCCGTTTTAGGTCAAACAAAACATAGGTTTTTTGTGGGTTTACATCAAGGAAGATACGCGCAAATTTCTGAAAATTTAAAAATTAGGGTTTCATACCCCTATTTTTAGGGAAACCCCTAAAAATAGGACCTTTCCAGAATTAGTTGAAAATGATTTTGATAGGATAAATTGATTTCACGATCACAATGGTCAAGTCAAAATCACCAAAAAGTTTGTTTTACTCTAGTGGGTCTATTTTCATTTTTCAGGAAGAAAGATAGGACCTCCACAGCCATTAATGGCAGAATGGCCAGTACCAGGGTTCAAAATCTAAGCCTCAAAAGCTTCAAGGAAGAATCCATGGCAAAAAATGTTCGAAAAGATGCTTCACAGCGGAGGGGATTTTCAAAAGTTGAAAAATGCTGAAAATTTTCCAAGTCTGGAAGATGGATGCCTTGCTACATGCTAGATGCTACGCAATCAATGCCTTGGTGAATTTTCAAGCACCCGTACATGCAGCATGGTAAAAGAAATTGCTACGGTAAACACATTCACATCGTCAACAACGGTGATCAAGTCAGTCGAGCTACAACAGTAAACGCAAAGTGCGAAGAGGTAAAGATATTAAGGGAAATGATGAAGTTGCAGTCAAAAGAGCCCCTACTGATTAAGCGCGCCCATGAGTTCAAGAGGTCAGAGGAAGTCATCAAGTTTTTCCAAGATAGTCATCTCCTTCGTGATGCTGCTAGCTTTCCAATGCGTCATCAAGCAGATTCACCTGATTCATCGATCACAGGCAACGAACGCGAAGACAGAAGATGTTGAAAGCAAATAGCATCCAAGATAGCAATCAAAACATATAAAAAGAGCCCCTGCTAATCAGGAGCACCCAAGAATGAGACTATCCAGATGTCAGTTTTTGAGCAAGCTTATCTCCAAGTGATCTCCCCGGCGTCAACTCAGCTTTGCAACGAAAGTGATCTCCCCGGCATCAACTCAACTTTGCAATGAACCTATTCACCAACTCACAAGACATATCAAACGACAGCAATTGTTGATCATCCAAGCACGTAAAACGGAGGGTAAACTGATGGGCATCAAGGCAAAAGAGCCCCTGCTGACCAAGGGCGCCCATCATTCTGGGCAACCAAATGAAGTTTTTATTAGCTACTTTCTTCAAGGAATCTGCTCAGCATCCTTTAAGCTTTGTGACCAATACAATTGCACGCTCACGGGACCTATCAAGCATTCGCAAACGAAGATCAAGCAGAAAGCACCTGAAAGCAAAGGCAGAACAAAGAACATGGAAAATTGGCTAAGTGTTAAGGAAACTGCACCTTCCTAGAAATAGGTGCCCAACCTTTTGGGCAGTCAGATGCATTCTTCAAGCTCCGTGACCTCCAAGAAGTCCTCTGTCTTGATAAATCTCAGCAATGACACCGTTAGCAAGTTCAACAAATAAATCAAACATCTGACAACAAGGATCAAACTAAGGTTGTTCGTGAAAGGTTGCAAGATGAAAATTTCAACACAAAAGGTCAAAGGCGCCCCTACAGGCCAGGGGCGCCCAAACTTTTGGGGTCTCTAAACCAACTTTCATGACCTGCAAGGCCTAGCATGTTTGTCAGAATCATCAGTCATCAGAGATTTTAGATCAAGGCACTGAAGGTCAAAAAGGAAGAAATGAAAAGCAGCCAAGAAAATGACTAAGTTTGATGAAAAATGCACCCTTTTGGGAAAAGGCACCCAAGAATCAAAAGCATAAGACTCAGGTTTTGAGCTTTGTAGCTCAAAAGCACACTTCACCAAAGTTGTTTCATCTCAGCAATGGATCTGTGAGCAACACCTCAAAATGAACTGAGCAACCCGAATCAAGAATCGAACAGAAGCACTTCACCATGAAAAATAATGAAAATATCTTCAACTACTCAACTTGGACACCTAAAGTCAACATAGATCCAATTGATTGAAGTTACAATATTTTTTAAGCCTTTCCATGTCTAAAACGTCCCCAAATGGGTGGGAATCAATGTTGTGAACTCCAGTTCAGGCTAATTGACTCCTCAATCATGTGTTGGTGCCTAAACTTGCTTGCTTCAACATCAAATGACATATATCAAGTCTAGGCATCCATTATTCATTATTTCTTGCAGGTTGAAGAGCTCATATTTTCTCTCCAGCATCATTTGAAAGATTTGACAGAAGCCATTGACAACATTCTTCATGTTTTCAAGAATAAGTTGCACAAAGGGACAGTCTATATAATAAACTAACTGTCCTACAGTTAAATAAGGAATCCAACCAACTACTTTCAACTGAAAATGTAACTAACTTGTTTCACAACTAGGGTTTTCTCTTCTCATTTTAACACAAAGAATTTCTTATGAAAGTAACATTTACATAACATTCAATTTTCAACTAACTTCTAAGTTCAGTTCAGCTGAAAAGAAATGTCTAACTAAATTAACTAAAAAGAACATCTACCGATTTCCAATAATAGAAATGCAAATGAACTTAACTTTTCAATGCTTCCAAATAAAATTACAACTAATCAATTTATGCTAAGTAATCATTGCAGATACTTTAAGAGAGAGAAAAGTGTTTCAAGAGTTTACAGTTAAGAAGTTGAAGAACTTGATCTTGACATGGTCATCGTGGGAAAAAAAGATATCATCAGGGGCTTTACCGCCCAACCAAAGACCTACTAGTCTCCCATGTTCCTTCGACTAAGGAACCCGTCCCTTCACTAGGGTAGTTAACAAGGATCAATCTATCATCATGCCTCTGAGCCTTGTGTCAATGACCTGTATCTCCTAATCGAATCTCCACTATGGGTACTTCCCAACTAGAAGATTGTTCTGATCAGTGATACATCTGGTGCTTGATGGATGACAGATGCTGAATCTAGCATCGTACCTTGACCAAGGATTTCTTTTACAATTCTGACACTCCTGTGCCGTCAGCACTCTCACCCTTGCTCGACATGATTACATCTATCTCAAGGTTTTAATTACAATGTCAGGTTAAATTTTGTAATGTCCCCTTTTCGAGCCTGATAGTTTCTGTGACCGTTAGCCTTTCCTTGGGAACCCGGAGGCTAGTCGGAAGTTAAAATTAGGGTTTCCTAATTTTGAGGAGGTTATTGTTCGAAGATGTCATTTTTAATGGCGGATTCCTTCTGGGTTTCAAGAGGGCTTCGCAGTGGTATGATCATTCCGGCATTCTGGGTACTTTTTGGAATTTACTATTTTTAGTAAATTCTATTTTTGGCAGCTTGTCAGATGATGTTCAGCTCGGTTGACTTCCTGTTTCAGTGGTCAGATGTTTGGATCAGTTTTGGCTTCAGTGCGCCTCCGGAGGGATAAGTTAAGTTATTTCATTAAAGGCACATTTAAATATTATATTTTAATGTTGATCTTGGGCTTAGAAGTAATGACTTAAAGATGTTTTAAAAAGGGGCCATTGAGGGTGGCGCCCTCATTAAATGATTATTTTAATTATTGCCTAAGTCAAGCAAGCTTATATTGGGCGCACCTTTCAAGATTGACTTTTAATTAAAATATCATTTATTAATCTTTGAAGGAGAAAGTACGCCTTCTTGAGGAGATCAGGGAATTTGACCTAAAAGATGATTTTAGGGTTTCGTGAAGTCAAACGAAACTTATAAAAAGAGGGCTTGTGCATCAGTTTGGGTTATCTTGGAAAATACACTGTTATGCTGCCGGATTGAATCTGGATCACTTCGAGGGATGAAGACCTCCTAACCATTGGGCATCACTTCGTGTTTGAGAAACAACATCTAGTGGTGAATTTCAGTCTACGTGTGAGTGCATCTTTAGTTCATTCATTGTATGTTCAGATTATTGTAAACTTAGTTAGATTTGCAAATTCATGTTTCAGCTTATTGCATTATTGTAGACAGCAGATTCGAAGTTTTATTCATATCTCAAAAAAGACAAAAAATATCATTCTGGGTATTGCATTATTAGACAAGTTTGTCCTAGGCGTCCATGTCTTCCAGATCTTAGAATTTTAGGAGTATTCAATTTTTAAAGGAAGATCGATTCTTTCAGCAGGGCCGTACCATTTGCTTGCATTGGGAACTGTGCATTAATTATTAGTGACATCTTGGATCTGTTTCAGAGTCTTAGTTTGGTCGCCATCCTTATTAGAGCATTTTGCATTGGGTTTCGTGCTAATCGGTTGATTCTTGAGCAAGTTATGAACATTACCTTGGTTTTGTAAGTTGCTGGTTATTCTTGTTAAAGTACAGATCTGACAGAAACAGCATACAGAAATCTGCATTTTCTATTTGTAATGGCCTTGTGAATTACTTAAGATTGTAGCAGATCCATTGCTGAATGTTCCATTTGATAAGCATATAATATCTTGACATTGCAGGCAGTCATAATCTTGTAAACTGGCAGTAGTACTGACCAGTGTTTTGATATTGCTTTGTCATTCTTGTAATAATCTTTCCTCTTCAGTTTAGAGTAGAATAGTGATAACTCCGCCCTATGGTCGCTACTGTCCATTCTGGATAAGCAAGCACATTCTGGGTGTCGAGAAGTTTCCTCTTCCAGCATTGTTTCTTTCAAGCATTATTTTGTATTCACTCCGTCATATGGTCGCCCCTCACTCCGCTTTGGATTGGGTAGCACATACTTGGCGTTGAGTCCCCTGTCCAGCATAAGCAATTTATTTTAGATCCTCTGACCAATGCTCACCATCATCGGTGCCATTCTGGTTAGAGTTACTTCCTTGCACGTTTTGGGTTTCTCATCTAACCTTAACGGGTGCATTGCTTGGTAATGTTGTAATCTGCAATTTGAAAAAGAAAAAATTTGGCTCGGAATATTTCATAACAAGTGTACAGCCAGGTCATGGGTGCAAAAGTTAGATAACTACCTTTCTCTTAGACCTATGCCGGAAGAAGATGCTATCAAATTTGCTACCTTGCATTTAGATGGCATAGCTCATGAATGGTGGACTCACGGTTTGGTCACCCTTGGCCATAACCTTATTCGCACATATGGAGAGTTTACCAATAAGCTGATTGAGAGATTTGACACCAAAGATCCGGAATTGAAATTTAGAGAATTGGCACAGTTGAAACAGCAAGGATCTTTAGAAAGTTATGTGGCTGATTTTCAGAGGTTGTCAGTAATGGTGCCAAACATTACTGAAAGAAGATTTGTAGTACTTTTTGCTGAAGGTTTAATGGAGCCTTTGAAGGGTTGGGTCAAAGCATTTGATCCTCCAACACTAGATGAAGCTATCAAGAAAGCTAGGAGCATGGAGTTGGCAGCCCCAAGGCCTAAATTTCACTCAAAACCATTCAGCCATAAGAAGGATAAAAAGCTTTCTTCAAATCTGCCCAAGAAGTTTCCACCAAGGCTGTCCGAAGAGCTCAAAGAACAGCTTAGAAAGGATGGAGTTTGCTTCACTTGTCGTGAGCCTTGGGTGAAAGGCCACCGTTGCTATGGAAGAGGCAAAGTAGTTCAAATGGAGGGCTATTCTGATTATGGATCAGAATCTGATTCGTCTGATCAGCAATACGAATCAGCAAGTAGTGAAGGTGAAGAAGTTCAAGAAGACAAGTCCGAAGAGGTTGGAGATGGTAGTGCTTTTGCACAACTATCTAGTTTTCAAAAGAATGAATCTTTTAGGGTTCATGGAGTTGTAAATTCACAAAGGATAGTTGCTCTAATTGATACCGGAGCAACTCACAATTTTATTGATGAAGGGCTAGTTGCTAGAAAGGGTTTGAAGACTGAAGATTTTGATGGTTTCAAAGTAATGGTTGCTGATGGTTTCACTATATCTTGCACAAGGAGAATTCCTAACCTATCTTTGCAATTAGGGAATCATGAAATTAAGGATGATTTTTATGTGGTGGGTATAGGAGACACTGATGTTGTGTTGGGCATACAATGGCTGCGATCTCTTGGTGAGATCACTTTGAATTTGCAAACCATGGAGCTGAAATTTCAGTCAAATGGAAGGAAAGTTGTTTTAAGAGGGATGTCAAATGGAGGCCCTCGAATTGTTTCTTTGAAAAGGATGGAAAGGCTGATCCGCCATGATCAGGTTGAATGGGCTGCTGAATGTATGGTTTTACCAACTGATCCGGTTGAGGAAAAAAGGCAATATCATCCTGATATTCAAGCCTTACTTTCAAAGAAAAGCAAAGTCTTTGGAAGCTTACCTCCTGGAAGACCTCCTGAAAGAGGTTCTGAGCATGTGATTGAGTTAGAAGAGGGAGCAAAACCAGTTATTACTACACCTTACCGCTATCCAAAGACTATTTCTCATTTGAGAGGGTTTTTAGGGTTATGTGGATTTTATAGAAGATTTGTAAAAGGTTATTCTCATCAAGCAGCACCTTTGACGGATCTTACAAAGAAAGGAGCTTTTCTTTGGACTAAGCAAGCACAAGAGGTTTTTGATAAGTTTAAACAAATCATGAGTTCGTGTCCTGTGTTGGCACTTCCGGATTTTTCAAAACCTTTTGAATTACAATGTGATGCTTCAGGAGAAGGAGTTGGAGCTGTCCTAATGCAAGACAAACACCCTATTGTCTTCGAGAGCAGAAAGTTGAGAGGGGCAGAAAAAACTTACTCTATTTATGACAAAGAGATGCTTGCCATCATGCATGCTTTGTCTAAATTCCGTCAATATTTGGTGGGAAGTAAATTTGTTGTTAAGACTGATCACAACAGTCTTAAACATTTTATGCGCCAAAAGGAATTGAATGAAAGGCAGCAAAAATGGGTAAGTAAACTCCAAGCATATGACTTTGACATTGAATATGTCAAAGGAAAAAATAATATAGTTGCTGATGCTCTTTCTAGAAGACCTCATTTGCAGTCAATTTGTGAGTTATCAGCTGATTGGAAAGAATTAATTGCTGCTGATTATGTTAAAAATCAGTTTGCAACCAGCTTGTTAGAAGGTCATTTGGTTGATGAAAGGTATAAGTTGGTTGATGGATTAATTTATTACAAAGATAGAATCTTTTTAGTGCAAGAATCTAAGCTTAAGAAAAAGATTCTACAATCTTTTCATGATGTTCCCCTTGCTGGTCATCAAGGGATTTTCAAGACTTATAAGCAGATTCGTGAAAGATTCACTTGGAAAGGTTTGAAAGATGAAGTCTTGAACTACATTAGAGAGTGTCCTATTTGTCAAAGGAATAAAAATGAACACTCTTATCCAGCTGGTCTACTTCAGCCCTTGCCCATTCCAAATCAGAAGTGGGAAAGTATTGCCATGGACTTTATCACGGGGTTGCCCAAGGTGCAAGGACGTGATTGTATATTTGTTGTGGTTGATAGACTAACGAAATTTGCTCATTTCTTTGCTGTTACCACTTCATTTACAGCAGCTCAAGTGGCTGAGTTGTTTTTTAGAGAGGTGTTCCGTTTGCATGGGTTGCCTAAAACAATTGTCAGTGATAGGGACAGCAAGTTCCTAAGTGTTTTTTGGCAGGAGATCTTCAGATTGAGTGGGACAGTGCTTACTCCAAGCACAAGTTATCACCCACAAACAGATGGGCAATCAGAAATTGTTAACAAGTGGTTAGAGGGCTACCTAAGGAACTATGTTTCAGGACAGCAGCGAGCTTGGATTAAATGGCTTCATTTAGGAGAGTATTGTTACAACTCTTCTTATCACATGTCAATTAAGATGTCTCCTTTTAAGGCACTTTATGGTTATGAGGCTACTAACTTTGTTGATTTAGTGTTTGGTGATAGTAGAGCCCCACAAGCACTGGATATGTTACAACAAAGCCAAGACATCTTGAAAACTCTTAAGGAAAATCTGCAACAAGCTCAAAATCAGCAGAAGTTATACGCTGATCAGCAGCGTGTGGAAAGGTCTTTTGAAGTTGGGGACATGGTCTATTTGAGGCTTCAGCCATATAGACAATCTTCTCTCAAGAAGAGTGGTGCAGAAAAGTTGAAGCCACGCTTTTATGGTCCTTTCAAAATCACCAAAAGGATTGGTGAAGTTGCTTATGAGTTGGAACTTCCAGCTGAAAGCAAAATACATAATGTTTTTCATGTGTCTCGCCTCAAGAAGGCAATTGGACACAATGTGGTGGCTACATCAGAATTACCTCCATTGGATGAGGAAGGTCATTTAGTGTTGATTCCAGAAGAGATCCTTGACACTAGAGAACGTTCTTTGAGAAGAAGGACAATCAAAGAATATTTGGTTAGATGGAGGAATTTGCCTATTGAAGATGCTACGTGGGAAGGTGAACAGATTTTGTTGCATCCATCTTTGCAGTTGCTTGGGGACAAGCAATTTCGAGGAGGGCGGACTGTAATGTCCCCTTCTCATCAGTGATCAGCTTTGCAGTTCTTCAGTCTATTCCGGAACCCGTAGACTGGGATGTGGTGAAAATTAGGGTTTCTTGGGCTTGGTTTTCTGTGGCATTCATATTATTTACTATTTTTAGTAAATGCTAGTTGTGGCAGTTGCAGTTGTCTATTCTTAATCCTTAGCAGTTGGAGCAGTGTTATATTTTGGTTTGGTCTTCAGTTGGCAAAAATATTAAATTAATGGCATTTTATTCTATTTCACTGTTGACCCCCCCCTTGGCCTAAGGAGTTAACTTAAAGTTGTTTTAAAGTGGGGCCATGAAGGGTACGCCCTCATCAAAAGTTTAATTAATCTTTATTCAAATATTTCTTTATCTTGTAAGTGGACGCCACTTTTATTATTTTGAATAAAGTGCAATTTGTGAAGGCCTTTTGGGACGCCACTTGAGAAGTTGATTGGTCTTGAGAATTGGAGGAGTCTCTTGCGTCTTTTGAGCTGCTTCTCAGGCGTTTGAAGAGTCTTGTTGAGTTCTTATTTATTGAAGGGCTTGGCTCCAGCATTATCATCCATCAATTACCTTACTGTTATGCTGTCAAAATGACTATGGACATTTTGCTATTGCTTCGAGGATGTTACCTCCTAGCCCCTTCCCAATTTCGTGTTTGAAATACAACACCTAGTTGGAACATTGCTGCTTCTCACATCAGACTAGCAGATTGAGCAACAAAGGTTGAGAATTTTGGTGAATTCTACAGTTTTGAAGTTCCTGGTTTTGTTACAGCTGAAGCTGTTTTCTGTTCATATCTTGTGGAGGGATTTTTGTTTCGTTCTAGGTATTTGATTAATCAAATTGTTGATTTGAGGCGCCAACTTCCACCAAAAATCAGAATTTTATTTGAAGTTGCTGATTTTATCTTGCAAAATCGATTTTCTTCAAGGGTCGTACCATTTAGAGCTGCATTGGGATTCGTGCCAAATAAAGTAGAGACTTTGATTGCTGTTTCTGGATTCTAACTTGGGCGCCAGACTTGTAAGGTGCATTTGCAACTCGTTTCATGTCATTCGGAGAAGAATTGAGTGAGTTATGATAATTTCATTGATTCTCACAGTTGCAGATTGAAATTTCCAATTTACTGTTTTTACATCAGATTGTTGAAGTTCTGATTTCTGATTTATTAGCAGCTGTTAGAGGGTTAAAATATCATTGAAAATCATCTCTTAATCTTGTGTATGAAGAATTCTATATTTCCTATGTAATTTGCAGCTTATTCCACATTGTACAAACTGTAAACAGTAGTACTGTTCCAGTTTAATTTGCTGCAATTTCTTTCTGTTTCTTCTCACATAAGTCCCCTGGATGGTTTACCGCCAGTGAGGTTAATTTGATTGTAATTTCTCATACCCACTCATAGTGGTGAATCCCCACAGCATTGTGGATGCCCGCCGCAGCCGATGAATTGCTTTATTTGTAATCTTTTCCCCCCACTGTTTGGTGGTAGCGTGGAATTGTTTTCTCATGGCTGGTTATCCGCCTAATAATTCATAATTTCAATTTCTTAGACTCCGTCATATGTTAGCACCTCGCCCTCAGTGGGATCTTGAGTGCACATTCTTGACGTTGAGTAGTTCTTCTATTCAAGTTCAGTTTCTTCAGTTCAAGTTCAGTATCTTCCATTCAAGTTCAGATTTTTATTAGAGGCTAACGCTAATCCAATCATCTATTGCTGGTTATTTTGTGTTATTCCTTCGAAAAAATTGGTTAGCATATTTCAACACCCAAGTACAATCCATTTTGGGTTAAAGGAGTATTGTAGGGATAGAGAGTGATAGCACTGGTAGATAGTGGGGCAACCCACAACTTCATTGATGAAGGCCTAGTGTAAAGAGAGGGCTTGAGGTAGAAGACTAATGGATTAAGTGTTACGGGTGCAAATGGTTTCACGATGTCATGCACTAAAAAGATTCCTAGCTGAACATTATGTTAGGTAATCACCAAGTAACTACTATCTTTTATGTAGTAGGCATTGGAGAAACATATGCAATCTTGGGGGTACATGTAGTCGGTCATAGTCGGTCAAAGTCGTACTTGGTCATAGTCTGCCGCAGTTAATTAATGCTCGTACGCCTCAACAAAGACAAAAACCAGGTACCAAAAGGGAAAGAAATTGTCGAGGAACAAGTACAAAGATCATTAAGACTCAAAGAACAAGAGAACCGATGGAGAAAATTAAAACAAACCACCAAAGGAGTAGATGAAGACTAGAACGAAATAAACCAAAATATTGTCCACCCTGGTGGAGAAACTAACGAGGGGAACTCCAAAACACCATCAGTAATAAATAGAGAAAAATATAAAATAAATGAAAATGAAAATGAAGTGACATAAGAGATTGAAAACAGCATACGTCATATGAGAGAACTATCCATATCGGATGACGAAGGGCTGAGAGTTGGAAGATTTGAGCCTAAGACCCCAGGGCAAACGGAGTACCGAAGCGAACCCCAGGAGACTCGAGGCGTAGAGGACGCCAACAGAGGATGCGAGGAGGACTTGAACATGGCTAAGAGTGCAAGTGACGCACCAGGACGTTGCGGGAGAACCAATCTAGTCAAGTCCAACACATAAGGAGGGCATCGGGAAGGATGGTGACTTCGCCAGCCGAGAGGTAGAAGCTGCCAAAATTCACAGGGAACAAATCAGAAGATCCAGTATAGCACTACAAGACGTGCGAGATGATTGGATAGCCAACGGGCAAGATGATGTGGACTAGTGGCTAAAAGCATTTCCAACGACGCTAAGAGATAGTGCCATCGACTAGTACACAAAGTTGGACCAAGTACATAGGGGCATCATGGAGATTACTCAAGAAGGCATTCCAAGATGAATTCAAACTCTTGAGGATGACAGTGAAATTGTAGCGGAAATCTACAATACGAAGCAAGGGAAGCACGAGAACGCGTGCACCTACAACCAGAGACTCAAAGAATTGTTGGGAAAACTAGAGACTCAACTAACCGACAAGCTAAAGAAGCTATAGTTCATCGAAGGGTTACTCCCATCGCTGAGAAAGAAAATGAAATTCATGCCTCCTTCGACGTACAACGAAGTGTACAATCAGGCGATGGATATAGAGAGTGAAAATAAAACATCCTCCTGAGGGAAAAGGAAGACGGATGACGAGGAGAGTATAGACGACAGTAGCGACGATGAGTCCAAGATCATACAAGCACTGAGGAAGGACATGATGAGAATGATGAAAGAATTGAAGGCCGACAAGTAGAGTACGAGTGAAGCCAAAGAACTGTGGTGTACAAATTGCAAGGGGGAAGATCACACAAAGGCAAACTGCCTGAAGAAGATGTTCTTCGATATCTACCAAGTGATGGGACATTCCATCAAGGAATGCCCATACAATCTGAAAGCAAGGGGTACGCAAGTATTCTTCACTCAGGGAGAACCGTCAACACCACCAAATACACCATTGAATTCCTAAAACAATAGCAATGCATCCCCTGGAGGTTACCGAAGCAACAGAAGTCCAAGAAGCAAGATACAGTACGATGGTAAAGGAAGGCCCATGATACAATGCCAGAAGTGCAACGAATGGGGCCACTTTGCCAGGGAATTCAAGAACGGTCAAGGTTCAAGGGGAAGACTATGCAAGTGGTGTGGACCAGATGATCATGAAGACAACGAATGCCCCAAGCAGAAAGGCATCCATATGTTAGATGTGGAAGAGCAAGAGGTATAGGTGATTACTAGAGCACAAACAAAGAAGGCCACCTACCTAGATCCATATACAAAGAAACAAAGAATGAAGGAAAAAAAATCAAAAGTGGAACTAGCAATGGCGAAGGAACACAAAACACCTCTGGAGAATCCAAACACCTCTTGGCGATTGGTGGCAGTCGGAGGCGGAAAACATCATACAGCAAGTACTACAAACCACCATACCCATAAAGGTGACTGACCTTCTCCAGACTATGCCGCAGTTGGAACTAGCGATCACGAACGTCGTCGGCGATGACCAACATCAATGACAGGAAAGCCAAAGGAAAAAATTAATAGCGGAACCACTACTATATGGTGAACAAACCATCAACCCAATGATGCTGACGGCAAACATCAAGAAGCTGCTAGCGGTTGTACAAATGGAGATCAAAGGGAAAATCCTGACAAACACTATCGTTGATAAAGGATCGAAAGTCAACATCCTACCCAAAGACACATGGAACAGTCTCAGGAAGCCTACACTCTGGCCACCGACATTCTTATTAGTGGGTGTCGATCAACATGACATCAAGTTGTTGGTCACATTGATGGCGCAAAAGGTAATAATCAGAACACAACCATTCCTACTAAACTTCGTTGTCATCCCACTACAGAAGGAGTACGACGCACTGCTGGGACGAGGATGGTTGATTGTCGCCAAGGCGGATCATAATTGGAAGAGGAACACACTCTCGCTCGAGAGCAACGGACGGAAGTATGTCATTGACTTGAAGAGCCAAGCTGTGAGCGAAGAATTGGCTTCCTCCGGATCAAAATCAGACAAGGGAGAGTCGAATGTGGACAAAGGACGAAAGGCCATGGAGCCGAACGACGAGAGCATACTGAAACTTGAGAGTTGCTCGAAGGATGAGACAAGCTCACTAAATGGCCTATTTCATTGGCAGATGGAAGACTATGAGATGTTCCACCTAGAGTGTAACATCCTACAAATCGAAGAAACCCAGGAAGAAGAGAAGGGCACATCCAACCAGACATTTTCGATCGAGTATGACGAGTACAAAGAAGGAGAAGCAAAGAAGGGCACGTCTAGCCAAACATTCTCGATCGAGTACGGAGAGGACAAGGGAAGAGTATCAAAACTGGACAATACACCAACCCACAAGTCCAAACAAGTACGAGGTGAAGAAATTGTGTCGGAGCCAAAAAATGAAAAAATTGAAAAAATAAAGGAAAAGTTAGAAGTTGGAAAAAATGAAAAAAATTAAGTAGAACAATTCAAAAATTCAACAATAGAGGAGAGCGATAAAAGAGATGAGAGAGAAAAAAGAGATGAAGAGGGAGAAAAAGGAGACAAAGGAGAAAATAAGAGAAAAAATTAAGGAGCCCCAAACTATTCAAATTAAAAACATTAAAGATGCCAACTATTAAAAAGATTGTACGACCACATGAAGATGTGACGAGGAAAAAAATAACTTGGTGAGAACTTATAAATTTCTACATCGTATGGCAGGAGAATGCAAGGGTTGAATGAGTTGCTGAGGAGAGTATCGTACACCAACAGGAGGAGGGTCCGTACGGGCTTAAGAGAAAAAGGAAAAGAGACAAGAAGAAACGCGTACAACCAGTGGAGGGAGTTTCGTACGAAGTGTAAAGAGGTCGTACCAAGTACAGCAACATACTAGTACGGGTTAAGGATTGCTACTAGTGACGCAAGACTTATTAAAATCAAGTGAGTTGTACGTGATGCCAGGAGTCCGTACAGAGAAGGAATTGTCATACAATCTCAAAAGATTAAACAGGCCGCACAAGTAAAAAGGAGTTTAAACATACGCATCGAAAGGAACATAAAAGAAGTCGTACGATGTGAAGAGAGCCCATACAGGTTAAAAGGCACAAATAAAAAGGTCGTATGAATTCAAAAGAGTAGTTTTGTACGATTATGGGGAGACAAGGAGGACGTGCGACCCTATCATAGCAATGTCGTACAAACTCACAAGTGCAAAAGGCCATACGAGGAAAGTATTAGCAAAAAGAAGGTACAATCTCCTCAGGATAGTTACACTAATCAAGATAATTAGTTACAATACAATGGTTACACTCTTAAGAATTAGTTTCATAATTTTCAGACTATGGAGCTAAAATTCAGAGTAGATGGAAAAAGGCAGTGCTTAGACGTATGTTAAATAGAGTTCCTAGGATAGTCACTACAAAGAGGATGGAGGCTCTTTTTTGACATAGAGAGGTTTGCATGGGCAGCCCAATGTCTTATTTTTACCAAAGCTTCTTCAAAAGATAAGAGAGCATATCATGTTGACATTCAATCTCTATTAGATAAACATAGTCTAGTGTTTGGCGACATTCCTCCCAGTAGGCCATCAAAAATAGCTTTGAGCATGCTATTGAGTTAGAGCAAGCCCGTCATCACGACTCCTTATGGGAATCCAAAAATGCATAAGGAAGAAATAGAGAAATCCATCAAAGAGCTAATTCATATGGGTTACATTAGACCTAGTTCCAATCTGTTTGCTTCTTCAGTGGTATTGGTTAAGAAGGATGTGACCATGAGGATGTGCATTGACTATAGGTATCTCAATAAAAAGACAATAAAGAACAAGTATCCTATCCCCAAGATTGATGAGCTAATTGACGAGTTGCATGGGGTAGTGTATTTCTCAAAAATTGACCTTCGATTTAGATACCATCAAATTAGAGTTAAAGAAGATATACATAAGACTGTTTTTAGGTGCCATTATGGGCACTATGAGTTCCTAGTCATACCTTTTGGATTGACCAATGCACCTGCTACCTTCCAATCATGCATAAATTAGATATTTAATAAGCAATTGCAAAAGTTTGTGCATCTTCTTCAATGACATTCTTATATACAAGACTCGGGAGGAACACCTCAAACACATTAATGAGGTCTTAGGAATTATGGAAGTGCAATCACTATATGCTAATGCATCCAAGTGTGAGTTTGGGATGAAAAATATTTTATATTTGGGACATGTAATGTGTCAAGGGAGTCAAAGTGGACCAAGAGAAGATCCAAGCTATCCTAGATTGGCCACCACCTAAGATACTAACACAACTCAGAGGATTCTTTGGGTTATGCAGTTACTACAAGAGATTCATTAGGGGTTTTTCTTAGTTGGAAAAACCCTTAACAAATTTGACCAAGAAAGGATTTTTGTGTGGATAGAGGCAGCACAATGAGCCTTCGGCAATCTCAAGGAGGTCATGAGTTCTTGTTCAGTATTAGCATTGTCAGATTTCACTCAGCCCTTTGTGCTAGAATGTGAGGCTTTTGGTGAGGGCATTGGAGCTGTCCTAGCATAGAATAAACATTCTATAGCCTTTGAAAGTAAGAAGCTCAAGGAAACATAGAAGAGCTTCTCCATTTATGATAAGAAGATGTTAGCCATCATGTACACATTGGCTAAATTCAAGCAATACTTGGTGGGAAGTAAATTTGTGGTAAGGACAAATCATTATAGCTTAAAATATTTCCTCAACCAAAGAGATCTAAATGAAAGGCAGCAAAGATGGGCTAGAAAATTGCAAGCCTATGACCTAGATATTGAATATGTCATAGGGAAAAGGAATGTAGTTGTGGATGACATCTTCACCAAACCCTTCATTGAAACCAAGTTTCTTCATTTATGAGCTTTGCTAGGGTTGCAGGAGGCTACATCTTAGGGGCCTGGCTAGTCTTATTTTCCATCTTTCTCTCTCTATTTGCAAGGAGCAAACAGTTAGTGGTCGGAAAGGGTGCTATTCGCTTTCTTCTTTAGTGGAGTAGGTGGGGGGGGCTTCTCTTTGGGGGGATTTTTATGTACATGGGTACCTCATCAAGTTTCATCTACCAAGACCCATCTTTTCAACCACCTAAGCAATGCTTAAGGGTGTTAGTGTAGGTTTTTTATTTTCTTTTATACTCGGGGATTATTCTTTCTCCTACACATATTATTAAGCTTGCTTAGGTTATTAGACATAGTAATTATGAGGGTTCGCAGGTTCTTCCATGGGTGACATATTTGTAACTCCCACATATTCTTGAGTAGTTGGAGTTACTCCCTCTCTTGGATGTAATAGCCACCTCTTATAACCACATGTTTGTCTTCTTCTAGATAGATGTAACCAATAACTTGGCATATTCCAAGTAGATGTAACTCCTATATACTTTTGGTGGCTGGGGTAAATCCTATTGGTTGTATTTGCCTCTCTTATTGCTATATATACAACATTCTTCTCTCATATCTAATGATCAGAAGGAAAGTGTGCTTTCCTTATGCTATTTTGCAAATCTCTCATATCTATCAGGTTCTAACTCTGTTTTGCTATTTGGATTCTAGGATCATCTGTATAAACAGTTTAATTTGGTTTATTTCTTGCATAGGTCTTGGATACATCTTGCTTATGTGCAGAATCTAACAGAAACAGGGCCTTGTGATACTGTTCTGAGAGTGAAATTGCAGACATTTCTAAGATCTTCTCAATTTTTATGTGCAGGTTCATTGAAAACATGTGTAGTTTGGACTGGTTGGAGGCGGTGCTGCCAATGAGGAGGCCATAGTGTCCTCACAAGAACAAGCTAGTACTGATCAGAAGGATGTATGAAGGTTCCAATCTGATTTTGTTATAATGGTGTTGAATGGAATATGCTATAATCAACTGTAGAAGGGCGTCCAAAGAATGGAGGATATCTTCAACATCTGCAACTTAAACATGGTCATCATCACATTTATAAGCAACCACATGAAGTTGAAGAATAATGTCTTTATTGATATATATGAACACGATGTGCATGGTCTGCAGATGTAATTGTGACTCATATATGCTCTGACAATTGACACATGATTGAGATCCTCAAACAGAACAAGACAAAGCATACATATCAAAAAAGCAAATGTAGGTTTAGCAGTTGGCCTCACCAATCACAACATTCACCATTCTTATAACTAAAAAATTAATTAGCTCAAATTGAGGTAAAGCAAATCACAGTCATATGATGACATTTTTCGTCATTTATTTATCTGAATTATCTTATTATGGTGTTTACTATGACAACCAAATTATGCTCTAGACTTGTTGCCCTCTTATACTCAAACCATCTAAATTGATCAAGAAATGATTGAAATATTTAGAACACTATCGACTCTTAAACATCCTTGGAAAGTAGGCATATGAACCTTCTCCAACCTCCCATTAAAAGATATTCATTTAAACAGTAGAAACAGCTATCATAGTGCCTAGATTGAAAGCAGTTCTCAAATATCTACTTTCTTCACCAATACAATCATCTTTTTATTTCAATGGCCACTCTACATGCAATAGTATCTTTGGAAGGTCTGCATAGGCACGCATGCAACCATCCTCCATTATTACTATTTTTATCGGCATTAGACATTTAGTCATAAATGCTTACATAGGAGTTTCTAACACAAACTTGCATGCATTCTGAAATTTGTTGATTTCCACTTGTGCCATTTGCTGTTCTAAGTTCATCCGTAGAATGACTATAAAACTCTTTTTCTTCTTTATTCGCAGTAACCAATGAAGCAATGTGAGTTATATAATGTTTCACTGGTGACTAATTTTTATCTCTTTATCAAAAAGTAATGCAGATCATGATCTGGATTCTATTTTACTAGGTCTATCTTCCAGATGATAGCATAGAATGTTCTCTCTTTTATATCTGTAGATAGAAAATGCCCTTTTATTAAAGCTATGTGAGTGTAGCTGGCTCGCTGTTATATTCTATATCCAAAGAAAGTTGTACAGCTCTGTTGCCAAATTTTAGAATTGGATAAATAAATAAGTAAAATATGGAAATAAATAACATGGACCTGGCAATGTTCTTGATGGATAAAGAATTTGAGGAGAATAAATATATTAGTTAAGCTTATTAAAGTAGATTAAAATCAGATCTTTAATACATAGCCTAATCTTTCTTCTGAACTCACTGCAAACAACTGATCTCCACCCAAGAAGATACATACACCTCTCTTTCTCCACTCCCAACCTTTCCCAAAATGACCAAGCAACAACCATTGCAGGAAATGATCTGGACCCTGCAAGAAGACACATATGTCTAAGATAAAAATTGGCAGAATAAGATTGAAAGCAATAAGTATGTAAAATTTATTTGAAGATAAAGGACTGATGTCAGATGAAAACTACAACAAGATTGAGAAGAACATCTTATGATTCTTATCACATCTGAAAACATCACATCTTAGAAGATTCAAACTTAAAACGTAAAATTGTCTAATGTGCATTAACCAACATAATAGTGGCAGTCAAATTTGGTCATATACTCAAGGTGATATATGTAAATAACTGATTGCCAACTAAAATGAAGATGGTGGACTTCAGCAGGGAACATGGCCTTCATTCATTTTGGCCAAATATAAACATCAATTACATATCAATTGTTCTCAATTCTTAAGAAATCTGCTCTACATTATATTTTAAACATCTGTACACAAGTTTTGTTACCATCAATATATCTCTGGAACATTGTGAGTTTAGGTTAACGAACTGGGAAGCCTTCTTGATCCCACTGCATTTAACAACAATGTTTCCATGTGCCACATATTTTCAAAGACCTTAGAAGGATTCTTTTAAGGGTAACCACTTCATTTTCAAATTAAACATTTTTTGTTAGTTGAAAAAGAGAAAACTGCAGTTCTGTTCATTTGTGGAATTATTACATCAAGTCTCTCCCCTCATAAAAAGACTATATGGAGAGGAAAAAGGGCTGTGTTTCAATCACATAAAAAATTTCAACTCACTGTTTCATCAAATATATTGCCAAAAATAAACAACAATACCAAAACTACAGAATGGAACATAGCCTCCATTCCTTTTGGTCAATATAAACATCTGATACATATCAATTCTTCTCATTTCTTTAGAAATCTTCTTCTCTACAATATATTTTATAACATTTGTACACAAGTATTTTATGATCAGTATATCTCTCAAACATTGTGAGTTTAGGTTAACAGACTAGAAAGCACTTATCTCACTGCATTTAACAACAATTTTCCACTTCATTTTCATACTTGAACTTTTTTTTGGTTGAAATTTATTATTATTCTTGAAAAATAGAAAACCAAAGCTGTATTTATATATGGAACTTTTACATCAAAGTCTTTCCCATATCATAGAGAGACTGTGTGGAGAGGGGAAAGGGCTGTGTTACAATCAAATAAGCATTTTCAACTCACTGCTTCATCAAAAATATTGCCAAAAATAAACAGTAATACAAATACTAGAAACTACATTCGAACATAGAAAAATACTAGAATTGAAAGTTACAATAAGGGGATATATCATTGTAACCAGTGCATAAATAAAAATCTGGAAATTTCCTTTTGTGGTCAGATTGAAATGCCTTTGATGTGCATGAGCCTCTCTTAATCAAGGAAATAATCCCATGAAAGAAACCAGGGATCGATTATTCACCCCTTTCTTGGGATCAATTATAGAAGTGTAAATTTATTTCATTTATTTTCATGCAGAACTCGGTAAACAGCAAAAATAAGTGATATTTTGCACTTAAATGATAATGGTAATTCTAATGCTTACATATTGATAAAGTTTCTATTCACTAAATATTCATGATTGTTATTCCAAAATTTAGTGTTTATTCAAGAGTATTTGGTACAAATATTTTACTTCTAATTTACTGTTGATGTGTTATTGTGCTTTGAGTGAAAGCTTAATAATTACTGAAAGCTTTCTATTGTAATAGATTTTATATCAACAGTTATAGCTTCGCATGCAACTGTCATGTTTTAATGTGCACCATCATGTGTATGTGCTTGAACCTATCCAATCCATGTGTACTTGCATTCTTTGGTCTATACTTTTAACTGAATAGCACAAGCATCTAACATTTGGATTTATTTTCATTCAAAAAAGCATAAAATTCTTTGCATTGTGTTGAAAGAGCATCTCAGCCTTTTACCTAAGACAAACCCAAAAAGATAAACATTTAAAGTTTATTCAACCTGAACATGACATCCCCAAAAAAACATTGTAAAGATTGTAAACTGCAAGTACATATTGTTCATAGTAGATTAGTTTTAACTTTTTACCTTACAAGAAGCCTTCCTTTCTAGTTCCAAGAGCACTTCTACTGCATGATTGTTCCATTTTGTGTTACATTGAAAGGTGCAAATTAAAACACTAACAAATTTTCAAGCATTTTTTTAGTCTTACTTTTTGAAGTAGTTTGTTGCTCGCATTTTTATTCACAAGTCAAAAATAAGAACATTTATTTCAGTATACTTTAGTTTCATTAACTTTCCAAGAAAAATAGGTAAATCCTGCTCTCTTCTTACTTTCAAACACAACTAAAAACAATCACATGACTCTGTCTAGAGAAAACCAACCACAAAATGCTAGTAAGTTAACTAGAGCTAAGCAACATCAAATTGGTGATACATAGTCCAAATTAAACTTACAGCTTAGGAGGTTAACTTTTACATCCACTCATATACCACCATTGTTGATTGTTCAAATTGCCTCTCTCGACAAATAGGTTCAAGAAGAAAGCACCTATTGGACTATTCATACCAAGGTGCCTAGAACCAAAGGAAACAACCTAACCAACCTCAGCCATAGAACCTTGGTTTGAGTCTTCTTTTTTTTTTGGCTTGCTTTAGACTGACCTTGAGAAGTCATGTCAAATTTTCATGCAAACATGATCCATATTTTCAAATCCTAATTTAGTAAGTACCCTCATGCTCAAAGCACTCTTATCTGAAGTTCAAGCTTTTGATTAATTGAAGCATGTGATAAAACTAGAATTAATTAATTTATCATGTCAATCAAGTTGTAAAAAGGGGCAACATAACTAATATTGTAAATATCAATCAAATAGGAATAAATAACAATTTCACCTCTAGATGCTTTCTCACATTGAAATTGAGCTCTGAGGATGTATTAGCCACTGATGGAAATCACAACACAATTAACCAGAGTTAGTTGCTTGATTGACAAATAATCTAGGTTTGTCGAACCAAGGTAAAAGGGAATCGGGTTTTCCAAACAAAATCTAAGTTGAAGTCCCTATTTGAGAATCAAATATGTAGAACTCTTGGGTTTGCAATGAAATATTCGATTTCGTGGGTGGCAACAGCTGGTGCAGTGACCAATGTCTAGAGTTATGGACCCTCATATCCAAAACACTCTTATCTGAAGTTCAAGCTTTTGATTGATTGAGGCATGTGATAAAACCACAATCAATTAATTTATCATCTATTAGGTTCTAAAAAGGAGCAACATTACTAGGCTAGTAAATATCAATCAAACTTGAATAAATAACAATTTTGCTTCTAGATGCTTCCTTGCATTTAAATTCAGCTCTGAGGATGTATTAGCCACTAAAAGATATTACCACAAAATTAACCAAAGTTAGTTGTTTGGTTGAAAAATAACCTAGGTTTATCAAACCATGCTAAAAGGTAATAAGATTTTCCAAACAAAATCTAAATCGAGGTCACTATGTGAGAATTAAATATGTGGGCTTCCCAAGTTCACAATAAAATATTGGATTTCATGGGTGCTTGCCCCTGGTGTGGTGACCAATGTCGAGAGTCATGGATAGGTCTTCTTGTGTGGCATAGAAAGCAAAATCCAGAATATTAAAGCCTTTCAATTAACTTAGGGAGAACAAAGAAATGAATAGTTCTAAGAATTTGATCTCTAATTATTTATGCCTAAGGAAATTAAAAAGAGCGTATACAAGTGATTTCAATTGTTAACAAGGTGTGACTAATAGAATTTTATAAAACAAGTTTGGTTTTTGGATAGGTTTCTAGTAACATATGGAGGAGTGTTACAAGGTGTGCCAAATTTAATAGGTGATTGTTCTTTGAAACTGTAATATAAAGTTCACAAGCACACAACCATTTGATGATACGTACACGAACGCCCATGTGGTAGGTATGCCATTACCATTCATTCTCAAAATTTTGTATAGAAATTCAGCTCTAATAAGTATTAGGTATTCAATTGAATTAATGTTATATGAGCTATATAATAGATGTTGCTGAAATCTTTCCAATTATAATCTCTCATTGTTTAAACTATTTCTTTTTGTACAATCATGGTACTGAGAGAGAGGTCATAGAGCTTAGCTAACCATACAAATAATTGCTTTCAAGCCATTGAAATACTTGGGGACTTATGGTGCCATTTAAGTATGTATTGTCCCATTTTTTATGGAGGCTCTACAAAAGGGCATTCGGGAATGCATTTAATCATGATTGGAGGGTTTTGGCAATTTCATGAGTCTCCTTTGGAGACGAAATTGCAAGAGATCGATTCACTCAGATTGTTCAATTATATTATTCTTCCAGTATTAGGCGATCGGTATTGGTTATCTATGCCTTTGCTTTCATTACTAATCGTTACTTGGATTAAGCGATTCATATTCTATTTGGCGTGAATGATTTATTTCTGGCATTCATAGCATATAACCGGAAAGTTAATATTTGCTGGTTCATATACTCTGGTGAGCTATCTTTCATCAGCAATTATAATATAACTGCACATGTATGAAATGTTGATGTATTTGATATGAAGCTTGATGTATGTTTGGACTGAATAATCGAATAAGGAGTTTGATGTATTTGTGTGAAAGGAGAATGGTTTGAGGCTATTCGATGTGGTATGAAGACAATAAGGAAGCCGTCTAATTCCATTTTCTGGCGATGTTGAGTAGATGATTATTACATAATGTTCGGCCATATTTTAGTATAGCAGTTGTTACATATTTTTATACTTTCTAAATTGGAGGTCAAATATTTATGTTGTCATTGTCACTTTCTAACACCAATAGCGCGATACATCCGTTATCGCTAAGTATGATTGTTATGGGCTATTTTGTTGAATATCAAAGCCGTCACTATTGTTTCCTCTTATCGCGCCAATGATTGGTGGTTCGGGTCTGATGGGGAATGGCAGCGAGTTGATCTCGCATTCTTTGTGAGCCACTGTTATTTACCCAACTCCCGTGTTGGCTAGTTATAATCTCAAACTGCCGAAAGGCATATTGAATGCTTATCGACACCAATTTCTAATTACTACCTGTCCATGGAAGGAAAAGTAATCGCGGATTATTATTTCTGCTTGTTACGCGAGTGACATCACCGCAATATTATTCTCTCCTTGACATCGCATTAGCCAAGGTGGTATGAAATCGTGGAACAAGACAAAGCCATCACATATGACATCGGCATAATATATATTCCAATAAATATTATCGGGCCACTAATGTGAAGAACCGCTCCCTAGGTTATATTATTGGCATAGTAAAAGGAAGTGGCGATCATTTTATTGGATGCTCGGGCTGTAATCAGTGACGTGTTGGAGTAATCCATTTGCAGGAGGAATATTTCACACAACTGCTAAGTATAGAAGTTTGGTGGTCGGAGGTACCGCAACCCTTAGCATATCGAATACACATTAATCCAGATTTTCGCATTATTGAAGAGGAGCAATGGAAATATGTGACTATATTATTTGTTGAAGACATTCAAATTAAGGGGAAAGGCCATCAAGTCAATCCAAGCAATTAATTAATTAATTAACGATATTAAAGGTGTAATTAATTAAGAGGCATGTGTGAAGAGATACAACTCCTCACATCATGCCCACTCGAATGCTATATAAAGAGGTTCATAGATCATCCAAAGAAAACATAGAAGATTTGTAATTAGATATTCTCAAAACACAGATTGGAAGTGCTCTCAAGAGCCTCAACCAGCCAAGTGAGAATGGTGTGTCGATCACCTACTCCAAGGCTATGGACGCATGAATAATCAACAATAATCAAATACAATGCCAAGTATGAAATCGCATGAATATAGAGACCAAGTCAAGAACAACAATCAAATTAATGACATAATTCATTATGTCTCGTATAAGCTAACGCATGATTTTAAATTGATAAATCACAAACAGCACATATACTTTCTTGACAAAATTCCATTATTGAACGAATAATTGAATCAGACTTTTTATTTCAGAATTTATATCAGAAATACTTTCTCCTATTAATACTTAAGTATCCATTGATCAGGACTAGTAAGTTAGAGTTTCTCTTTAAGATCATAGAGGTCTATAACCATCTTTACCCTCTCTTACAAGCATTAGTCCTTTAGCATATTTTGATATCGTAAGATTGAAAGCAAAATCCTAAGTAAGCTCTACAAGGGACATTCAAAGTAGTGTGGGTTGAAAGACTAGTTCCTTACTGATTGATTTATTAAAGCAGTATAATGGATCAACCAAGCTTGGGGAGGCTAGCTATATCAGTCAGCTCAAGCTTCTATCATATGCCCAAGATATGTATGGGCACAGAGCCTGGAGCAAGTGTTCATTTTTCCCTGTTGATGCAAGGTCCATAAATGCAGCAGCAGCTTCAAATGGAGAAAAGATCAAGAAATTTTTGTAAGTTTCATGACCCGGTCAGGTGTATCACTAGTACATAAGCATGAAAGGGGGCATAGTTGAGAGCTCTTGAAGGCTTTTTCTGTGGGTTGCTGCTTCAAGTATCATAATCAATAAGAGTCTCAAATCTTGGATAATTTGTTGTTTTTGCTGAAGAAAGTTATCCTCATGGTCATGTCTTCCAAAGCCATAGAAGCCCATGATAAAGGGATCAAGTTAGCTGCAAAGGCTGTTAGAAATCAACAGAAAATCACCCTATTATCTTCACAAGAGAAAATTCTCAGCAAGTTTGAAAACATGCTTGATCAAATGAAGCAAGCAATTCGTGACAAGGATTCTGGATTGCAATTCTATGAGGAGCATATTAGGCTTATTGTCACAAAGAGATGGAACACAATGAACACCCTCTTCATATGGCTGCCTATGCTCTTAATCTGAAATGGTATGCACCTAGACCTGGCCGAATGCTTCCTTCTGAGTATGATGAGGTAATGGAGGGGTTTATGGAAGCCCTTCGCATTGAAGGGGCAACCATACTTTGAGAGCAGTGGCTTCAATTTTCCAATCTTCAAGGTCCTACACTCAGCAAACCAGAGGCTAGGAGGGATAGGGCCACTATTGCACAAAAAACCCCATTCAATGGTTGAAATTTCATGGGAAGGACACACCAAAGTTGAAGCAACTTGCTATTCGTTTACTCTCACAGATTGCTAGTTCCTCTGTTGTAGAGAGGAATTGGTCCACCTATGGCTTCATCCACTCAATTAAGAGGAATAGGCTTACCTCGAAACAAGCTGACAAACTAGTTGCAATTCATAGTTCCTTGAGACTTTAGGATCGGTAGACTACTGAGTATCAACAAACTCCAGAAGCACTTTGGGAAGTTGATTTTGAAGATGTTAGGCAGATTAACGAAGGGGAGGTGCAACCAGGAATGGTTGGGCTTCTTTTGGATGATCCACTTTAGGTAGAGAGTGACAGAGACATGGATAGTTCTTTTGATATTGATAGCCTAAATGAGGCATAGTCTCATAGATTGTTGTATTTTGAAGTTTGAGACTTTGAGTTAATTAACTTTAATTTTAAAATTTGAACAACAAAATGTTTTTTCTATTTAATACTACTGTCATGAATCTCATGATTAAACTTATTGTTGTTTATACTTTATAGTTTATACTACTGTTATAATACTACTGTCATAATTTATTTACATATTGATATTGTTGCTATCAGTTATTGACATATTTGATATCTCTCTATTTCTCTCTATACAATATATTTTTTTAAATTCATATATATTTTGAAAAATTCATATATCATCATCTCCCCGTGTAATGTCCCCTTTTTCAGCATGATCGTGTTTGATGGTGGTTAGCCTATTACTCAGACTCTCGTAGGCTAACAGGTTATGTTTAGAGGGTCAGTGGTATTTTTTGGAGGAGTTGGTTGTTCTCATTTTCAGAGTTCAGTGATTGGCTCACTGCAGGCCTTGGTAGTTCAGGAGTTGACAGCTTCTGATGGCACAGAATTTTATGGAGTTTTGAGGAAGTTATGATTATTTAAGTGATTTAAGTTATTAATTAACTTAATACTTTATTATAAAGTCAAATTGACTTTATACCTTTTTATATCACTTAAATATTCATAAAAAAGTGATTTAAAATTAAATCACTTAAACATAAAAGTTGGCGCCCAAGTATTTAAGTCCAAACTATTGAAAGGGACTTAATTATATTTTAAAAGATTTAAATGATGGAAAAGGCGTCATCTTCTTGGAAATGCGTGCCTTTCGGGATATAAGGCATTTTGGTAATGAGAAACTCAATTATTGATTATTTCGACTTTGCCTTTGGGTTTTCTTCTGTGCTATCCTTTGTGATCAAGGTTTGAGCAAATCTTCCATTGGAGAACGGAATCTCTTCAATGTTGAGCATTTCTGAGACTGTGAGAGACCAGTCGAATTAGTGCATTGGTGAGAGCTTCATTCAGAGGTTCTATTGAGCTTAATTTGTGTTTCTATTGAGTTTCCTTATCAGTTTCAGGAGGGTTTGAGAGATGGCATCTTTCTTTCATCTGGCAGACACTCTACTTCATGGGCGTACCTTCTAAGTTGAGGATTCTGAGTTTTTGCTTGAAGTGCGTGGCTCTTTGTGCAAGGGCGTTTGGATTTTCTAGGAGAAACGCCTTTCCTTTTGAGGGTTTCTCTTCAGCTTCTTTGGCGTCTGGCTTATACCTATCATCTGCCTCAATTTCTAGGCTGGACATTGCATTTTGTAGCTTCCTACACTGGATTTTGTCAGTTTTCACCATCTTGGCTGGCAAACTGGACTTATTTTCTTAAATAAATAATCTGGAAACTTTCGGGTATGTTTATCATTTGTGATCTATTGGTTTTAGTTAAATAATATCTTCTGCACTTTCATTCTGTAGAAAATAGCTCAGATTTACATTTTATGAGCATTTTATATGATGCGCCCCTTCTCTTCTGTCTACAAACTTTCTTTAAAAAACTAAAAAAACACAAATAAGATAAGAAAATACAAGGGTTTGAGTTGTGAGCCAGCAGGGTTCATCACACCCCGCCGTCCCCAAAAATCAGCCCTCGGGCTGCTGTCCCCGAAACACGTCCCCTGCTGTCTCCCCATCCCCATCCCCATCCCCAAAACGCCACGGAACATAGATTGCAACATAAATCTATAAGAAATCAAATAACAGAATAATTGTGACACTTCGTCTAGACACATCTATAGACTTTTGGACAATCATGAAAATCCAGGTAATTATATGTGCATTACTTTCAATAGTTGATAATTGAAAATCCAAACAACTTAACTGAAGAAATTCATTTAGTATTTGTTGCATCCTTCATTTTCAAATATGGCATAAGCTTTGTCAAATTTTATTATTTTCCATTCAGAAGAAGCTCAAATTGGCAAAGAGAAAACTAAAGACTTAAGTTGTTTTTTATTACTTACAAGACACCTGTCCACTTCTTCAAAAGACTGAACAAGCTTCAGTTCTCCGCCTGAAGCATGAGGACATGGAGCTAAGAGAACCTATTTTGTCAAAAATGCAATAAAGTAATACAACATATTAATGGCCATCAAAATTTAGATTTCATGAGCAAGACATTTGTAATTTATAAAAAAGGCATAACCTGTATAAGAAAATACTCATCATTTCCAAAACAGAAGAATGGAAAATTGCACATTCATTAAAAAAAAAAAAAAATCCCATATCAACTGCATTAAAAGGATAACAAAATATTTATATCAATGCGTGCCCACAAATCCAAGTGTGATGTTGCACACAACATTAAATATTTTTCATATATACATTTTTAATAATTGTTTTGTTTTGGGCAAAGATGTGCCAAGTGGTGGATAGTGGCGACAGAGAAGTAGATAGGGAAGCAGCACTTCAAGATTCAGCAGCAGATTACAGAAAGATCAGGTTGTTTATCATTGAAGAGAAGGGCAGGGGTTTGAAGCAGTTAGAAGAGTTTGCAAATAAAAAAATTGTATCAGTAAGTGTTTTTTTAGCACAGCAGGTGCTCAATATGTTCCTAAGCTTGCTAGGAAAGACTCTGCTATTGGAGGACTTTCTGATAATGGACGAATCCTTCAGGCAAAATGCATGGCTAAGAAGATTGCTTCTTTGGAGAATAAGCAAGACAAGTGGGAATATTTTCAGCTTGTAAAAACGCTTCTGATCCCTTCCACAGTTGCAGGCCCTATTGCAATGCTTGGCTCCTCAATGAGGATAATACCCATCACCCTATCCTTAAAGGGCCTTTTGTCGCAATCAATAAGGTGCAAAGTAGTTTATAGTTGTAAACAGACTATGACATGAATTCAGCCTAAACATGTGTCAAAAATGATCCTAAAAACAAATTCGACCAACAAGTATAATGATAAATCATATTAGGCACTTGAGTGACATAATATGCAGTGTACCAAGGGGAAGCATACAATAGAAAACATGTAACTGGTATGTTATTGGTTAAGCTGTTAAACCTAATGATAGTGAAGGAAAAGATGTAATTGCAACAAGAGGACCAGACATTCTACTTTGAAATGTGTTGTTATTGAGTTATGGAAGAATAATGGAGAAATCTCCAAGTCAATGAAATGAGAATCTAACAATGAACTGTAGAGGATCATTTAAATCAATGTGCTCACTGCTATGTGTTAAAAAACTTCATACATATAAATGTAGTTGCTATGTATATGTGAGAGTAGCTAACATGCATCAAAAATTATGGTAATCAAAAGTGACTGTAATGCCTCTTTATAAAGGGTTTCTATGAGATGAACAACATCACAAAAACTCAGGAAATGGCATGCATGCTTATCCAAATCATTTTAATTGTTTATGAAATCATGGTATAATCCAAAGAGATTGGAATATGTTCTTGTTACCACCAAAATATTTCTTGTATATTAGATCATATAACTGTGTACGTTTATAGATAAAATGCATACCGAGATGCGGAGATTTGATCCTTTCTCACTGAAGTATTGCTTCAAAGCTTGTACAGTAGGTTTTACCCATGTTACCACTTCACCAGGTCCATTAGATAGAATAGCAATATCCATAGCATTTGTATCTGTTACACTGTTTGATTGTACTTTGGGATGTTGACTTTTACCTATTCATAATATTAACATTAGTGATACAATGGTAGCATCATGTAAAACTCCACGAACTAGTAGGTCCTCAAGAACTAAGTAACTTTTGTCATTTATCTTAACTAATCAACAAAAAAAATTGTTAATGCAAAACAGTTACATGAAAGCATTGAAAATTGATTAAGTCATCAAAATGCATCAGAATCATCAAGAACATCCATGAATTGAGAATTTTCAAATAATCTCATAACTTGGACTACAAATAGAAGGAGCATTCTCATAAAAAATGTAAACAACATCCATTAATATGCATGTACTGGCCCAGTAAATATAGTGGAAATCCAAAGATTTCTAGAATTCATCTTATTTATTGTTGAAAAGAGCTATAATGTATTATTTGTGAGTGTTTTTAGTTGCTTAGATGACTTACTATCGAATGTCTTTTATGTTTTTCTTATCTAAAAGCACTTTTTCTACTGCATCAAACCTCTAGAAGTATAAATGATAAGACCTTAAAATAATCCAGGAAGAATATAAATGATAACATGCAACTATAATAAGCCCATTTATAATAACAAAGACTAATTGAAGATGTATTGCTTGAAAACAAATGAAGGCTAATTTTCCTCATCTTTTCATACTCTTAAAATCCTCTACTTGGCTAAGAGAACGCCTTTTTCCAAGTATCCTAAGAATTTCTATAAAATAATGCCTAAAATCAGCAATGATCTTTCTGTCATGTGCAGTAAATTTTCATATATGAGGGGAATAATACTTAGCCCATTAAGCAGTAAGATGCATGGCATAGCATTTGGGAGAGTTACAGCTTCCACCAACCTTGAGGTCCACAACTTATCTTGATGGCATTGCTGAGCTCTTGCATTTTCTTCTTATAGATTCCTAAGAAGCTTCAAGGTCTACAATATCAACATCTTTATCTTTTTTCTTTCATCAATCACCAAAAAAACTCCACATCCACAATATCTTCTTGCTACCATTAACTGTTTCATACTTCAGTGATTCCATCATCTCTCCATAGTTCTAGCCCCCCCAAAAAAACATGTTAACGTAGTAATATAAATATTATTATTGCAATGGTGTGGGTGTTTATAGAAAATGACAGTGAGAGAGCATTAATTATAGAACCAACAAGAGGCATACACTTTAAAGTAGGTATTTGAACAAATAAAAAGTCAAAAGAAAGAATACTCAATGACTCAGTGCCAAAGAACACTTATACAAGATGCACCCTTCAGAAATCTGCATTTTAGCACCAACTCTTTCACCTGCTCACCACTAGGCAAATTCTTCATGTTTGGCAACTCAGCAGGCTATTTCATTTTCATGCATCCTATCTCTTAATAATTGCAACTTTACCATCAAAGGTCAACCTGCCAATCAGACACATAGTCAAATACAAGTATTCAGTAACTTGGCACCAATCTATATATTGGCATACTACCTCATACGTCATTCACATTTTACCTGTCATCCTTCAACCACTCACCATATGCTTAATGGCTTTTGCTCACACAGCAGCTCAACATTAATTAATTAAAATAAATCCAAGCAATGTATTATTGAATTTTAATTAAGTATTATTTTAGTTAAAAGTGCATCCAGTATGCTGGGTATACACTAATGTCAGTGAATTACCTCTTTGCATACTCACCAAATTGCATTTTGTAACTCCAGCAACAAGCACCAACCACCAATTAAATTTTTGCAATCAATGAGCTGGGGCATATTTTCTTACTTAACACTGCCCAATTTTTGATATTTGCACTCCCAATTGTTTAAAATTTTATCCTTGATTTGTGTATTGCCACTGACACCAAAGTCAAAAGGCTTCTATGAAGTCATTACCTTTTACTAATCAAAAAACTGATAAAAAGGCAATACTGTATGTTAACTGGATCTATGTAGGATTATATGTATATAGCCTCTATAAAGTGGGTTTCATCAAATTTGTCATCAACATGGTAATAAACTCGGAAAGTCTTCATATAGAATCACTAAAGGCCTTTCATCAAGCCACTATGTGCTCCATTAGGTCCAACAATCTGAGCATCAGCCCGCCTACCTCACTCATTTTGGGGAATCAGCATGTATCATTGGTGTAGTCGGCCAAATGCAATAAATAAATAATATTGTAATCAGCAGAAGTAAATAAGTATTAGATGTTGTAATCGAGAATTAGTACCCGACCATTGGTCGATTGCTAAGTTGCCGAATCGGAATTGGAATCGTGGGTACAGTATGTCTGTATGTCAATTTTTTTGAGAGGGGTTGGGTATGTTTGGGTACGTCCATACAAAAAACATAGAAAAATTATAAATATATATATTAATTTATTATTGATATATAAATTAAAAATAAATATATACATTATAAATTAAAAATATTAAATTAGAATATTAAAAATAAAAAACAATATAAAAAAATATTTATAGAAATTAAAAATCTTTATAAATATTACCGTATAAAATTATAATATTAAGAAGTGAAAGAAGCTATTCCCGTATCACTTTGTATTCATTTAATATTTAAAGGTTCTTACATATAGTTTAGGAAGCGATATGCACTCGATGTTAATCTGGAGCCAACTTCACGATGACCCGCCGAACAAAGTCAATTTCATCATTTCTAAAATAAATTGTACTAATAATACACTACGTGTGTTATACCCAAAATTAAAAAAAAATCTTCATTAAGGCATTTTGTAAAAATGGTCAAAGTCTTGTAAAAATTGTCAAAAAGGTCAAAAAATGGAAATTTGCATGTCACGCATGTTGGTCAAAAGCTCAAAATTTTCAAAATCTGATGATCTTGATCTCTCAGAGAGACATTGTCTTCAAAACCCAGATCTCAGTTTTTCGGCCCTACTTTTTAGGAAATTTTCTAAAAATAGACTTTTTTGGGTTTCTTCTCAAAATGGATACTGGGAAAATTTTCTAAAAATAGAAAGTTGCTAAAAATAGAATTTCTATTTCCAGGGCTCAAACTGATTTTCATTGGTTGAAAATACTTCCACATCAAGCTAGTCCAGGCAAAATTGCCAAAAGATTCGTTTTTCTCTGGTGGGTCTATTCTTCTTTTTTAGAAGCTAAAACAAGAGCTCTGAGGTCATCAATGGAAGATGGTCAACTGCCAGGTGTCAGATTCAAGGTCTCAAACACTACACAGATCGAGAAACGGCGAAAGATGCTCGAGAAATGAAGAACAAAGGAGGGGAATCTGAAAATCTTGAAAATGGTGGAAATTTGTCTAACACTGGAAATGCTAGGCGCCCCTGTCCAATCAAGGCGCCTAGTTGTTCATGCCTTAGCATATTTTCACTGTCGACAATCAAAGCGCGGTCAACGATGAAGTCAATTGGTGAGTGCAAAGCGGTGAATGAAGAGCAAAGCGAAAGTTGAAAAACTCAAACAAAAAACTAACTCTGGCAAATAAAAGCGCCCTAGCTAGCCAGGGGCGCCCAGCATTTAAGGCAGTCAGAAGCTGGAATTAGTGTTTGTGCCTCCAAGATATCTTTCTCAGAATTCTTCTGGCTTCGCAGTGAATCTATCAGTCTGGTCACTGGATCAATCAAATAGCCAGAATCTTGGATCAAACAGAAAGGTTGCATCGAAGGAGCGAAATGGAAATCATGAAAAACCTCAAAAATATTCTAACTTTGGGATCCTTGGGCGCCCCAACTAGCCAAGGGCGCCTAGCGTTTTGGGAGGCTTAATTTAGTTTCTAGGGTTTGCAAAAATCATCATTTTTCTAAAAATTCTTCAAGCTTTCCAATGGATATCTCAGCCAAATCATCAGATTCATCAGTTGCCGGCAATTTTAGATCGAACAGAGAACAAATCATGAGGAAAATGGTCAAATTTGAAAGTTGAAACTCATAGAAAAATGGCTAACTCTAGAGGAGTTGGGCACCCCAGCTAGCCAGGGGCACCCAAGATTTTGAGCATTCAAAAGTTGTTTTTAGGGTTTGCATCCTCCAGAAGATTCTTTCCAGATTTGATCAGGCTTTGCAACGAATCAATCAGCCAATTCGCGGGATTCATCAGACGTCCGGAATCGAAGATCAAACGGAGGCATTTTATCAAGTAAAAAGTTGAAAATCTTGAAAATTTTCTAAGTCTACTAAAGAAAGGTGCCCCAACTAGCCAACGACGCCCAATGTTCAATGCCTTAGAGAATTTTTCAAGTTTTATCATTCATCATTTGAAACAATGTCTACATTCAACATTCCTGATTCTAGATTGGCTTCAAAGTTTTAAAGCTTGGAGAATAAAGCGCTTTTTCATCCTCGAACTCCATTTAAGAAGGCTTTTGGCATTTATTCTTCATATCTTGCAAGTTGGCATCCAGAGGAAGAGAGATATCTTTTTCTTCTCATAGAGATGTGGAGGCTCAAATGGAGTGCTTTATCAGTTTTCTTCATGGATTCAGGATTGGCAAGCGTAGAGGCACGCTTTTTCATGGTCCAATCTTCTAGGGCATCACATTTCATAAACGAGTGGTCAACTTTTTCAATTTTCATCGATCTAGGTCCGCTCGCTTTTTACTCCTCTTGAAGATTGGAAAATTTTATATTTTCAAGAATCTACTTTTTCGGTGTTTTTTCGGGAAACCCTCAGCTTTTTCGAAATCTGATCAATTGGGTTTATTCAGAACGTGATTCTCTACAAAACCCAGACCTCAGCTTTTTTCGTGGAATTTGCTTTTTGGAGAAAAATCAGCAACTTATTTTCAACAATTTGCACAAAACTTTTCTGAACATAGGCGTGTTCACAGTCAAAATTCGAGTTTCTAAACATGCAATATTCTCCAACTAAAATCAGGAACAAATCAGCTTTTTGGCGGAGGGTGAGTCATCTTTTGGGGCAGCGATGTTTTCTAAGAATAGAACTCAAAAAAGCAGCAGTTAACTTATGTCGTTTCCAAGTTAAACTTGCTATTCTCATTCATGCTTATCTAGTCTTTGTGAAATAGGAAAAATTAAATGCAATAGTTGGAACTTTCCCTGCTTTTTGTTTTCAGCAGATTGTTAGTTAGTTGTCATGTTTTAGTTTTAGAAATAAAGCTTGCGAGTTGGCAAGTCTTGTTGTAAAAGCAAGGAGATTTTAGAGTTCCCTACTCCTTGTTTGTGTATAAACAAGGGCAGCCTTGCCCATTTTTTCTTAACCGTTATTGTGATAACAAATTGTTGAGCTTACTTTTGCCTACAAGTTGTTATTCAGTGTCTATTCACTTAGTGTAAGAGCAAGCTTGCATGCTTTCCTTTTACTGCAAGTTATTGTTCAGTTCATGTGTAATTTGTGTCAAGTGTATTCTGGTTTGATCGCAAAACTATAAGCCTGTTATTGCTACAATCCTGCTGTCCCTGAAGTGTAATTGTTATTAGAAATTTGAGAAAGGAAATCTTATGCTTACTTTGCTTTGATCTACTGTCTTAGGTTCTGTTTTATGTGTTTCACTTATATAATCTTTATTTCAGCTTGCCTCTAAAAGTACAATGAGTCTTAAGGTGTGAGTTGGAAGTGAGTTTATGTGAGTTTAGTGTTATCAAATCATTCCTTGTTTACTTCTAATTCTCAAGCTCTAAGTTTACTTGAGTAGCTAGAAGCGTCATTAGAGTAGGCCAGTTGTAGTTGAAATTCTAAAAAGAGAAAACCCCAGCTATGACGCTAAAGTTTTATAACCTTGTGCTCTTAGCTAAGAACAAAAAGATTGGCAAATAGTTTAGTTTACTTTCTTTAAGCATCATCAGCAAAGAAGGAGCTTCCACTCCTAATTTGAAGAGCAGTTTATCTGTGTATAGTTGTTTGTTTCTAATCCACATTCTAGAGGTGCGAATTGAAATGCCAATAGTTTTATGGCGCCCACCGTGGGGCACGAGGCATAAAACTTCAAGAAAGCTTACGCTTTATGTCACAGGAATGACCATCTGGCATCCTATTGCTTCTGTCAAGAACTTGTGATCTAGCCAGAAGCAATGGGTGATAACAACAATAATATTGGTAGAAATCAACGACGTCCACCCCCATTACCTTGGGGTAACAACATCGGACCTTTGGCTTTGCGTGGAAATCATGAGTTACCTAAAGGGTCAAGGAAGCACTTTCCTCAGTTTCATGGCAATGGGACTCAACACCCGGATGAACATTTCTCTGCATTCACAACAGCTTGCACCATGTTGCACGTGGCACTTGAAGACATCGCAATGTGTCTCTTGTGGAGACTCTTATGGGAAATGTTGTCGATTGGTTCAATCACTTGGAGTCAGGCATTATTACAAGCTGGGCAACTATGAGTGAGAAATTTTTGGCAAGATTCAAACCCGCTGAAGATGGTCACCTATTGTTTGCTTGACTTGCAAATTCAAAGATGGAGCACAATGAGCCCATGAGGGAGTTTGTAGCAAGATTTAATCGTCTTGTTACACGACTTTCTTCTACACTTAATCCATCACCGGAGATTCTAATGAGTCATTTCATAAATGCTCTTCCATCAGAGATAACCTTCTTCCTCAAGACGGAAAAAGAAATAGAATTGACGGATGCGCAAGAACACACCATCGAGCTGGAAGATAATATGATCACCTTTGGCAAGATGAAGAAGGATTCAATCAGACCTCTAGTTCAAAATTCTGCAAATCCACAACTACAAAAGGTAACCAATGAGATGCTTGCACTACCACCACCACAATATCAACCTCAACAACTGTATCAGCCAAAGAGAAATAATTTTCAGCCTTTCAATAATTACAGGCCGCGGTTGCCAGCATCTCCACCAAGACAAACGGTTGAAGCTGCACAAAATGCAATATTTTGTTCTTTCCATGAGACCGATGCACATACTGGTTCTACATGTCTTGAGAATATAAGAATGAACCAAATCATGGGATACCCTGATGCTGCGCCTAGTTCTAGTTTTGTCCCTACATCAAGTTCGAATGTTGTCTTACCACAGACGGACAACTTTGATGGCGACTCTGCTACGGTATACTTTGAACCCATTATGGAAGAAGACTTCCCACTACTCTCTTGTAGTAAATCACGGAAGACATTCAATGCATATGTTTCCACATGCTTGGCACTTGAAAGTACAAAAGGAAGAAGAAGAGAGGCCGAGAGCTAAAGAACAAGTTACAGAAGCGGTTGCTAAGGACCCCTCTTTAGCAAATTTTTATATTGTAAACTCCATGATGAAGACCAAGGTTAAGATTTCATAGTTGGAGTATCTTTGTGATCATCCTGAGCAATTGGACAAAATAATACAATATGTAAAGAAAGAAGCTTCAACTCATCCTACATTGCTTGAGTCATCTATTCCAGCCGAAGAAAAGCCCAAACCTTTCTATATATCTTTGTATATAGGGGGATTCAAATTGAGCAATTGCATCATAGATTTAGAAGCCTCAGACAACGTCATGCCTTTACAAGTGACGAATGCATTGGAGCTCTCGTGCACAAAAACTCAAAACGAGTGTTATTCACTTGAGTCTAATTCGGTGTCATTGGTCAGACAATTGCAGGACACTCAAGTAAGGTTGGCAGCTTGTCTGAAGAAAAAGATAATGATGACCATCCTAGTAGCCGACATTCTAGCTAGCTATGGGATGTTGTTGAGCTGGAGCTTCTGTAGAGATTTTGGTGGTGAGATACAGTTAGATTGGTTGTCCACAACTATACTTGTGAAGGAGGGAAAAATCAAGATAGAACCTAAGCCCAAATCCCAATTCATAATGGTGAAATCCCCAGACCCCCCAACCCAAATTCTATATCAAGAAATGGGTTTTGGTAATTATGTGACGCTGTCAGAGATAGAAACTGAAGACCAAAACATTACTTGTCCTAAAAAGAGATTGACAGAGGATATAAAGTTATGGACAGTGTAGTTTGATGGGGGTTGTTCAACTACAAGTTCAGAAGCAGGGGAAATAATCATCTCCCCTAAAGGAAAATTGTACCCATTTGCATATTGCCTACAATCGGAATTCATTGAAGTTGAAAAAGAGGCGCTTTTGTTAGGCCTCAAAAATGCTGAAGACATGAGAGTCGAACTCCTATGTGTTAAAGGGGATGTAGAGCTAATTGACGAGCCAATCAAAAGATATTTCCAGGTCAGAAAGGATCACCTATGACATTATAGATACCGAGTTTGGAACGCGATCAACTAGTTTGAAGCGTTTGACATCCTGAGGATGGACGACAGCAAAACTAATGCCTCAGTGGTATCTGCTTCTCTCTTTGCGCCATATTCTAACTTTTGTCAGGGTGTCTTTGCTTGGACGTATGAAGATATGAGAATCTTTATCACGGAAGATTTGTCTCCCTGTTGATGTATGATAGCTTAGGTCTGATATAAACAATGATTGCTATAAGCATCATCATTGTTTATATTAGATCTATTGCTCTTTAATATTTCTGGAAATAAGTAATCGACTTTATAATGCATGGATAAAATCGAACTCAAATAGATGATGACCATATACGCCATGTTTAAAGACACGTATTTGTTAATCTGGTTAATCGTGAATGGTTATCAGATCTTCTGGAACCCGCGCGCTCAAAGGAACACGTCCCTTGAGCGGACGTGTCTCCAAGTGTGGAGACACGTCCTCTCAAGAGGCGTGTTCCTTGGATATGGAACTCGTGCGCTCAAAGGAACACGTCCCTTGAGTGGACGTGTCTCCAACTGTGGAGACAGGTCCTCTCAAGAGACGTGTCCCTTGGAGGCAGGTCTCCCTAATACAAAGGTTCAGTCCATTTCTAATATGCAGATCATCGAAATTTATTAATGTTCTGCATCCAGTACATTCGGCAGTAAGAGAAGTATTCAGAAAATTTATATTTGTCTCAGAATTTATCACTTAGAATTTCTGTCATTAGTTTATTCTTAGTATTAGGATCCCATCCTGTTGCAGATTTGATTACATTTACATGGTATTAGAGCCACGTTGTGTGAATCCTAATCAAATCTGAATACCAATCTGCTCAAGAAAAAATTTTATTTTCCATAATCGAATTTACTTCACATTCTTCATAATGTCAAGTGTGATCAGATTTGAAGATCGCCTTGCAGGAGCAGACAATTTCACATCATGGAAATTTAGAATCATGATGATCCTTAGAGAGAATAAGTTAGATTCACTTGTGAAAGAAAACTTGGAGGAACCAAAGTCTGAATCTGAGAAAACTCAATGGACAGAAAACAATGAAAAGGCCATGAAAATCCTAGTAGATGCAGTTAGGGATCACATAGTGCCCATCCTAGCAAAACATGAAACTGCATACCATATGTTCAAATCTCTTGAGAAAACTTATGAGATTAACAACACCTGCAGGACTCTTGCTTTAAAAAGGCAAATCAACAATGCTCAAATAAACAAAGGAGAGTCCATTAATGCATACTTCATGAGGATTATTGAACTGAGAGATCAATTATCCACAATTGGATATCAGATTGATAGCAAAGAATTAACTCTAATTGCATTAGGAGGCCTACCAAACTCATGGGAGTCATTTGTTCAAGGAATAAGTGCAAGATCCAAACTCCCTAAGTTTGACAGACTAAGAACTGACTGCCTTCAAGAAGAAACAAGACTCTCCTCAAAAGAAAACAAACAGAAAAACATAAATGAAGAGATTCATGCACTCAACACATCGTCTAATAAAAGGAATAAGAAAAACTCCTACAAGAAAGGATCTTTTAAAAGAAAGAGAAATTCCAATGGAAAGGGATCTTCTAAGAAGAAAGACATTTCTCAAGTGCAATGCTTTAGGTGTGATCAATATGGCCACTATGCAATGAAATGCCCTGACAGAACAAAGCAACAAGCATCCTTTGCCAAAGTAGGAAAGTCAAATTCAGATCATGAATCTGAGAACTTTGTGTTCTATTCAGCATTATCTAGTCAAGTATCTAACAATTTCAACAACTGGGTAATTGATAGTGGTTCTTCGAGGCACATCACAGGGTTTAGAGAAAACTTAGACACTATGTCTGAAGAGTCTGATGAAGATGTAACAATTGGGGATGACTCTACACATCAAGTAAAAGGGGTTGGAACTTGTTCCATCACATTGAAATCTGGTCTCTCCCTTCAACTCACTGGAGTCTTATTTGTACCTGGTATAAAGAGGAATCTCATATCCATCTCTGCACTTGAAGACAATGGTTATAGAGTTACTTTCATGGATGGGAAAGTTCTAGCATGGCCTAAGAACTCAACAATCAAGAAAGCCCAAATCATAGGTGTGAGACAAGGGTACCTTTACAAACTATGCACTGAAGTCAATCAAGCCCTTACCCTTGACACCTTTGATTCAAATGAAATCTGGCATAGAAGATTAGGACACCTTCATTTCCGTGCCCTACCTTCTATGGAAAAACTTGTAACAGGGTTACCTAAGTTAAAATCATCTCATGAAGGAAATTGTAAAGGTTGTGCCTTAGGAAAGAATTCAAAGGGATCCTTTCCCACTAGTTTGAGCAAAACTCTAAATGTGTTAGATCTGGTTCATTCCGACTTATGTGGACCCATGTCTGTACCTTCTAAAGCAGGATTTCTTTACTATGTCATATTCATAGATGACTTCTCTAGGAAAACCTGGATCTATTTCCTTAAGTGTAAAGAGTCAATAGAAATCCTCAAAAGGTTCAAAGAGTTCAAAGCACTTACAGAAAACTTCTCCGGGAAGAAAATAAAAACCTTAAGGACAGACAATGGGAAAGAATACACCTCTGAAATTTTTAAGGAATTCTGCATGAGTGTTGGAATTAAGAGGGAGTTCACAGTGGCTTACAACCCTCAACAAAATGGGGTTGCTGAAAGAAAAAATAGAACCATTGTAGAAGCTGCCAAAGCAATGTTGCTTGACCAAAACATTGAAACCTCTTTCTGGGCTGAAGCCTCTAGGACTGCTGTCTACATCCAAAATAGATGTCCTCATTCTCATCTTGACAACAAAACTCCTGAAGAAGCCTTCACTGGCATAAAACCTGACATTAGTCACTTTAGGATTTTTGGTTGTCCCGTCTATATTCATGTGCCCAAGGAGAAGAGATTCAAACTTGAACCTTCCGGAAAGAAAGGGATATTTATGGGATATAGTGAAACCTCCAAAGCCTTCAGGATATTCATACCCGGTCAGGATCAAATTGAATTGAGCAGAGATGTCATCTTTGAAGAAGACATTGCATTCAAGAGGGCAAGAAGTTCTAGTGAGACTGAAACCTATTCCCCTAGAGTACCTGAAATGGAACCTGCTCCTGAGATTCAGAGGGAGCATCCTGAGGAAATGTCACATGAACTTCCTTCTACTTCAAATGAGAATACAGATGTCAACGGCAGAAAGAGACCACTTTGGGCCAAGAAGATGATCAAAGAAGCAGAGAATCATGCAGCACCCAAAGGAACGTTCAGGGAGAGTAAAAGACCCAAACGCTTCTCTAGCTATGTTGCTCTCATGAATGACATCATAAACTCCGAACCTGTCAGTGTTTCAGAAGCCTTCAGACATCAAGCATGGAAAGATGCAATGACGGAGGAATATCAGTCCATTCTAAAGAATGATGTATGGGATGTAGTGCCTAGACCTAAAGGGAAATCTGTTGTCTCTTCCAAATGGCTCTTCAAAATCAAGCATGCTGCTGATGGCAGTATAGAAAAACATAAAGCACGTTTTGTGGCAAGAGGTTTTTCTCAAAAGGAAGGCATTGATTACGAAGAAACATTTGCACCTGTTGCCCGTTACACATCAGTGAGAGCAGTGTTAGCCATTGCAGCAGCTAAAGGCTGGAAGATCCATCAAATGGATGTGAAAACTGCCTTCCTGAATGGAACCATTGAAGAGGAAGTCTATTTGGAACAGCCTGAAGGTTTTGTGATACATAAACCTGACTCACATGTATGCAGACTGAAGAAAGCTCTCTATGGACTTAAACAGGCTCCCAGGGTCTGGTATGAAAGAATTGACAGCTATCTCTTGGGATTAGGATTTTCCAAGAATGAGGCCGACTCCAATCTCTACTTCAAGGTAATCAAAGGTGATATGCTAATAATTATTTTATATGTTGATGACCTGCTGATAACAGGAGAAGATCACCTCATTGCTCAAGGGAAGCAGGATCTAATTTCTGAATTTGACATGAAAGACTTGGGCATTCTACACTACTTCCTAGGTTTAGAAGTATGGCAGAAATCAGAGGGCATTATACTAAACCAAGGGAAGTATACTATTGATATTCTGATTTGACTGTAGACCGATGTCTACACCTATGGAAACCAACCTTCACAAATTGAAAGAAGCAGCAGCAGAATCCAAGTGTGCAGATCCAACCCTTTACAGACAAATGATTGGATCCTTGATGTATCTGGTTAACACCAGACCTGATATTTGCTATGCAGTGAATGTTCTCAGCCAGTTCATGTGTGACCCAAAGGAAATTCACTTAATGGCTGTAAAACATATTCTGAGATATCTTCAAGGCACTATTGGATTTGGTCTTCTTTACAAGAATGATCAACTAGATCTACATGGGTACTCTGATTCAGATTGGGCTAGAAGTGTAACCGATCGAAAAAGCATATCAGGATGTTGCTTCAGTTTAGGATCGGCCATGATCTCCTGGATTTGCAGAAAACAATCTTCAGTTGCACAGAGTTCAACAGAAGCCGAATACATTGCAGCCTCAATGGGAGCAAGAGAAGCAGTTTGGCTTTGTAAATTGCTTGTGGGACTCTTTGATCTGAGCACATTGAGATCCCCTATCATTATGTAAGAGATATGGTGGAAAGGAAAGTAATTCAGTTGGAGTATATTAGTAGAAATGATCAAACTGCAGACATTCTCACCAAGCCTCTCTCCCGAATCAAGGTAGAGCACTTCAGGAAGAATTTGGTATGGTTGAAATGTAATTTGTTATTTATGTTTGAAATTCAAATTGTTTATCAAATTGTACTAATATATAAAGATGTTTAAATGTGTAAACTCTTTTGTCATGTGTGTGACTCCATGACTTTATGGGCCTACTCCGCCTATGTACATTATTGAAAGGTGACGATCTTTCTAATAATGAACACTTGTATTTAACATTGTAAAGTGACGACTTTACAATGAAAAACTATCATGATAGATATCATGTGACTTGATATCTATGGATATGTCATGATAGTATCTCTTGGACACTTTGGTTGATATCATGGGACTTGATATCATTTATAGATCATTGTGATCCTTAAGAGATAATCATGGTGGATATTTATATCCGTGGATATGCCATGAATTATGGTAGACATCATGTGACTTGATGTTAGTGCACATACCATAATGAAGATGTGTTATGAAGAATGTCATGTGACTTGACAACTTTGAGAAAACATATCTTCGATATCACGTGTGAAGGTGATATCTTCACTTATTTGATTTGAAATATCTTCCCTAAGCTAAGAGGGAGTGTTGATGTATGATAGCTTAGGTCTGATATAAACAATGATTGCTATAAGCATCATCATTGTTTATATTAGATCTATTGCTCTTTAATATTTCTGGAAATAAGTAATCGACTTTATAATGCATGTATAAAATTGAACTCAAATAGATGATGATCATATACGCCATGTTTAAAGACACGTATTTGTCAATCTGGTTAATCGTGAATGGTTATCAGATCTTCTGGAACCCACGCGCTCAAAGGAACACGTCCCTTGAGCAGACGTGTCTCCAAGTGTGGAGACACGTCCTCTCAAGAGGCGTGTTCCTTGGATATGGAACCCGTGCACTCAAAGGAACACGTCCCTTGAGCGGACGTGTCTCCAAGTGTGGAGACACGTCCTCTCAAGAGACGTGTCCCTTGGAGGCGGGTCTCCCTAATACAAAGGTTGAGTCCATTTCTAATATGCAGATCATCGAAATTTATTAATGTTCTGCATCCAATACATTCGGCAGTAAGATAAGTATTCAGAAAATTTATATTTGTCTCAGAATTTATCACTTGAATTTCTGTCATTAGTTTATTCTTAGTATTAGGATCCCATCCTGTTGCAGATTTGATTACATTTACACTCCCGCAATACCCATTAGAAGAGAAGTGAAGCCCTTCAAGTATAAACGACATCGTTTTAATTGATTCCCACTGACATACAGCAGGCAATATCTGAAGCACTTCATCCCTTTGGGGGTGGAGTAATTTTCTGTAAATAATTTTCCTTTATATTTTGTGATGTGTTTCCCCTTGCCGTAATGTGTTCGTTATGTCATGATGTTTTTCCCCTTTCCATGAAGTTTTGTCGTGTTCTAGGTGATTAGGCAGTCTTGTTGTAGGTGATTTTAGGGGAGTTCCAACTTCTAGGTGATTAGGCAGTCCTGTCCTAGGTGATTTAGGGAAAATGTCTTGTGATAGGTGATTAGGAAATGGTCCTGACTCTAATGCCCAACTGATTGGACACTGGTCTATGCTTAAAAGTCCAAAGATTCCTAGTTCTCCTATGCCATAAGTATTTGACATGGTCCCCAGACAGAGCCAAATGTTGTACACAAAATTATTTTTTTTGCTTCATTAAGGCATTTTGTAAAAATGGTCAAAGTCTTGTAAAGATTGTCAAAAAGGTCAGAAAATGGAAATTTGAATGTCACGTATGTTGGTCAAAAACTCAAAATTTTCAAAATCTAACAATTTGGGTCTCTTCAGAGCGACGCTGTCTTCAAAACACATCTCAATTTTTTGGCCTTACTTTTAAGGAAATTTTCTAAAAATAGAAAGTTTCTAAAAATAGATTTTTTGGATTTTTTGGGGTTTCTTCTCAAATGGAAACTAGCAAAAATTTCTAAAAATAGAAAGTTGCTAAAAATAGAATTTATGTTTCCAGTGCTCAAACTAATTTTGATTGGTTGAAAATACTTCCTCACCAGGCTAGTCCAGTCAGAATCGCCAAAAGATTCTTTTTTCTCTAGTGGGTCTATTCTGCTTTTTCAGAAGCTAAAACAAGAGCTCTGAGGTCATCAATGGAAGATGGTCAACTACCAGGTGCCAGATTCAAATTCTCAAATGCTGCACAAATCAAGAAATGGAGAAAGATGCTCAAGGAACAAGGAACGAAGAACGAAGAACGAAGAAGGGGAATCTAAAAATCTTGAAAATGGTGAAAATTTGTCTAACACTAGAAATGCTAGGCGCCCCTGTCCAGTCAAGGCGCCTAGTTATTCATGCCTTAGCATATTTTCACTCCCGACAATCGAAGCACGGTCAACAATGAAGTTAGTCGACGAGCGCAAAGCGATGAACGAAGAGCAAAGCGAAAGTTGAAAAACTCAAATAAAAACCGACTCTGGCAAATAAAGGCGCCCCATCTAGCCAAGGGCGCCCAACATTTAAGGCAGTCAGAAGCTGCAATTAGGGTTTGTGCCTCCAAGATATCTTGCTCAAAATTCTTTTCGCTCTGCAATGAATCTATCAGCCGGGTCATTGGATCAATCAAACAGCCAGAATCTTGGATCGAAAAGAAAGATTGCATCGAAGGAGCGAAATAGAAATCATGACAAACCTCAAAAATATTCTAACTCTAGGATCCTTGGGTGCCCCAGCTAGCCAAGGGTGCCTAGGGTTTTGGGAGGCTTAATTCAATTTCTAGGGTTTGCAAAAATCATCATTTTTCTCAAAATTCTTCAAGCTTTCCAGTGGATATATCAGCTAGATCATCAAATTCATCAGTTGTCGGCAATTTCAGATCGAACGGAGAACAGATCATGAGGAACAAAAATGGTCAAATTTGAAAGTTGAAACTCACAGAAAAATTTCTACCTCTAGAGGAGTTGGGCACCCAAGCTAGCCAGGGGCGCCCAAGATTTTGAGCAGTCATAAGTTTTTTTTAGGGTTTGCAGCCTCCAGAAGATTCTTTCTAGATTTGATCAGGCTTCACAATGAATCAATCAGCCAATTCATGGGATTCATCAAACATCACGAATCGAAGATCAAACGGAGGCATTTTATCAAGTAAAAAGTTGAAAATCTTGAAATTTTTCTAAGTTTGCTAAAGAAAGGTGCCCTAGCTAGCCAGGGGCACCCAAGGTTCAATGCCTTAGAGAATTTTTCAAGTTTTATCATTCATCATTCAAAACAACGTCTACATTCAACGTTCCTGAGTCTGGATTGACTTCATAGTTTTAAAGCTTGGAGAATAAAGTGCTTTTTCGTCCTCAAACTCGATTTAAGAAAGCTTTTGGCATTTATTCTTCATATCTTGCAGGTTGGCATCGAGAGGAAGAGAGATATTGAAATATTCCCCCTTAAATTTTTTTCAATTTTATCAGCACAAATCACCACTCTTAGCATTAGCTCCAAATAACAACTAGCTTGGAAAGTAACCCTTCAACTTTTGATCACCAAGATCCCAATGTGGGCGAGGTGAGAGCATAGGGTGTCAAGGATCGTTAGCAATTGGAAATGAATTACAAAGCTGCTCGGCAACTAGCCGACCATGAAATGAAAGTAAATACAAGAGTAGGCGGATAATCAACCATAAGCTCAACCACTTATTCAGCGGGAGCAAACTAATTACAAACATTAATAGGCGGCAAGCCGACCATGAACCGCTCTACCACTTATTCAGTGAGGGGAATTATTAAACTTAAATGTGCTGAAATAAAAATGCTTCAACCACTTATCCAATGGGAGCTAAGAACAAAACTTAATTGCAGCAAGTAAATAAATGACTGTTAATACTACTAACCAGCCTTACAATAAATGAGTTTCAGCTGCAAACATGTCAGAATGAAGGCCAAATACAACCAATGGCTAAGGACATTATCCTTAACTCTTTACACTGAATACAATCAGATTTTAGCCTCTAATAAACAGAAAAATCAGAATTATTTCAAGTCTAATTAGAAACAGTAAACACAGAAAATCAGACCAGCAAGAAGAGAATTCACCAATTTGCTCATATCTCTACCAAACGGAGCCCGATTGACATGAAACTGAATGCAAATGAATCCTTGTAGCTAATCGTCCAAAACACAGCAGAAAGACACCTTCAAATATCACACCTGTCAATGGCACGAATCTCAATGCTGCCAAGATGAATGGTACGACCTCCTAGTGAGGTCAACCTCACCTTAAAAATTAGAAACTCAATAATAAAATCTGAATTCTGGAGAATAGGGGTTCCTTCCACAGTTGCACAGTTGGCACCAATACTTAGAACCAAAAAAATTATGTTGTTGAAGCCAAGAACAGAAATGTGCTTTAGCTAGCACTTCCAACAGTAGTATAAACAAATTATAAACCAGCAATCTGCCTATAATAATCAGAAATAACAGATTATACAACAGCAATCTGCTATCACAATTAAGATTAAGCTCTATTTGCACCCCTATGTGAAGTACAGTCTTCAATCACCATCTAGGAAGCCATAGTTTCAGGCCCAAAGAATGGCATAGAAAGCTAGAGGTACGCAATCCTCGTAGCCAAGTTTGAACTCAGTTCAGCAGCATAATATTACTAAATTGTCCAAAAGATGAGAAACAATGAGCAAGGCCTCAATAAATAAGCTTCAAAGAGCAAATGAATCAACTTGTTACTCCCAAGAAAAAAACTCTTTAGCTTCTAAAGGAGGACGCCACCTTTTCACTTGGAAAATAAAAATATAACTTTTAATCCCACTCCTTAGGCGTCCAAGAGAAAAGGCATATATTTCAACTTTTTAAAAACAACTTGAAAGTCACATGCCTAGACCAAGGGGTCCAAAATAAAAATAAAGTATTAATGTGACTTAAGTTATTAATTTTGCCAAACAAGCTCCAAGAAGAAAGGAGAAGCCACCCAAACTGAACTGCCTCACTGCCAAATACGGAATGAATGACTGGAAATGACCAAGTTGCTACTAGGATGACACTGCCATAAATATAACTTACTAAAAATAGCAAACTACTATAAATAGTAAGTGTTCCCAAACGCCTTTTGAGCACAAACTAGGCAGTCATCATGACTTACTAGAAATAATAAGTGCCTAGAAAGGTTGTCAGATGGAGATGCATGTTACACCATTCTAAAGCTCTTTGAAAACCCAGAAAAACCCAGAAACCTTTCCTACATGCAAGGTATCTGCCAAAATTGTATGTCATTTTCTTAACATGCATGTCACCAAATCCTGAAGCTCTCCAAAAACCCAAAAGCTCCCTTAATCTCACTTCCAAATTCCTGCAGGCAAGCCTCCAAAAGCCAAGTTGAAACCTCCTATAAAATAGGAAACCCTAATTTTCATTTCTGCTTAGCCTATAAGTTTCCGGAAATGGGCTAAATCCAACTAAAGAGTGTAGGGCTAAATCGGGGACATTACAATCCACCCTTCCCAAAATTGTTTGTCCTCAAGAAATGCCACCACACTCCAAAGAAACAGATTGATCCATACTTTGCCAAGTAGGATCTCAAGGTCCAAATTCCATCTCTGAAAAGACCCACCACACTAATGTTACATTACACTGATCATACAAACATAACCAACATACCAAAACTGCACTTTCCTCCTTTGTAACCCCGATAGGTTACGAAACATGTGACTTGAACTGAAAGACCAAGAGTAACTAAATTCAAAACATTGCAGCATCACACACCCCAAAGTCTCTAAGGAGTCAATATCGGCAACGCCAATGTTTGTCAGCAATTCTAGGCACAAGGAAGAATGATCTAGGTGACTCAATAGTATTCTTATCAGCAAAACTCCTCAAAGCATTGAACAAAGTCACAAGTGCAAAAGTGACTCCAACAAGGCTAATTGCAAAGAAGGAAGCAACTCTTTGCATATGCATAACAGCCTCATCCTCAAAACTCTTCAAGGATGTACAATGCCTTCTCTGAAGATTACAGACATTTTCAAGAAGACACTTGAGATCTTTCACAAATCTCTCTCCATTAGTCTCGGAATGACAAACCAAAATAGTCCAAAGAAAACAAACATCTTTAGGTTGATATCAAGCCAATAGAGTTTCATTTCAATTTAATTTGGCTTTCTATATTTACTTTTGGCAAGTACTCTTATAAGATTCAGATATGTTAAAAAAATAAGATAGAAGCCTTACTTAGTATTTGTTGGCGTTTCAATTCGCACCTCTGGAATGCGAATTAGGAACGGACAACTATGCACAAATAAATTGCTCTTCAAATTAGGAGGGGAAGCTCCCTCTTTGCTAATGGTGTTCAAGAAAGTAAATTAAAACTAATTTGCCTATCTTTTGGTTCAGCTGAGAGCACAAGGTTTATAAAACTCAAGCGTCGTAGCTGAGATTTTTTGTTTAAGGAATTTCAACTACGACTAGCCTACTCTAATGACGTTTCTAATTTCTCAAGTAAACGCAGAGCAAGAGAATTAGAAATGGACAAAGTTTGATTCTCTAACAAAATACTTAAATAAACTCTTTTTCAACATACATCTACTTACTTTCAATGCGAGCTGAAATTAAGATCATATAAGCATAACACAATAACGGAAATTTGAGACATTATATCAAGGCAAAATAGGCACAAGACTTTATTTCTCAAATCTCAGGAACAAAGATTACACAAAACACATGCACTTGAACAAGAACTTGCAACTAAAAGAGACCTGCAAACTTGTTCTTACACAAAGTGAACAACAACTACACAACAACAACTTGCAGGCAAAAGAGGCTCAGCAATTTGTTATCACAAGTACGGTTGAAAATAAATGAGCAAGGCTGCTCTTATTTATAGACAAGCAAAGGAGTAGGGAACCCTAAATCTCCTTGTTTTTACAACTAAGGCTTGCTCAGTATGCAAGCTTTATTTCTAAAACTAAAGAAGATAAACATCTAACCACCTAAGAAAGCATGAAAATGGGAAATGCCAACTATTACAACTTTGTTTTCTTTCTCTTCTTCAAAAGTAGATAAGAATTGAGACGAAAATAGAAAGAAAACGGAAAGAAAACTTCTAGATGAATGCAGCTTTAAATCTCGATCACATCTGCTAAAAAGCTAGAAATTGTGTCTCTGTCAGGTGCATCAATACTATCAATAGCAAAGTTTCGCTTTTCTAGGATTTCTTCACCATCTGCAATCAATCTTAAAAAAATTTCAACCTCATTGGCCGCTTTCTCAAACCTCGCTGACATCATGGCAATATTACTCATCCTACCACCAACTGAATCGTTGCCATCACTGTTACAAACAACATTCTGAAACTGGTCTTGCACTTTGTCAAGTCCAACATAGGAGCCATCTTCATGACTATACCAAGAAGGTATATGTGCAACAAACTCACTTATGAACAGAAGAGCTTCAATCATCCTCTGTTTGTATGCAATGAACTCCTCAAATATCCTCTCATAGGTTCTCACCTTGAAGATGTGACGATGTCTCCACGCAAGCATTTGCCTCTTGTGTTCTCTTGAAACCATTGAGCCATAAGCCGTATCCAAATCTGCAATGATGATTTTATGCCTAGGTTTTACTTCTACCATTGATTGTTCAAATCCTTGAATCCCTTGGCGTAAGTCATGTGCATTATTCCTTAGCTGAAACATCTGTGCCAAGATTTATTTTCCTCTGATGATGAAACCCTCAATCCATTCTTGAGTTTTTTTCCCACATATTACCAGCTGCCTCAACTGTTGATGATCAGTTGGTGTCTCTAGAACCTGGGGCAGCAACTGAGTAGCCTATGAAGTGCCATGAACAAGGTTAGAAATGTATAGCCTGAGTTGTCGGATTTCAGCCTTGAGGGCTGCCTTTTCTTCTCCATCTTTCAACACTCTTTCTTGAAGAGTTTCAGATGCAACTTTGAACAAACTAACATCCGCATGCCTGGTGTTCTTGCTAAGATTGGCCTTAACCATTATGAAATCATTGACATCAACTCCATCTCTGTTTCTACCTTCAAGAGGTGTGTAGCAGTCTCCATGATCATCTCACCATCAGGATTTCTCTCGAAGTGAATCTGTTTCTTTGCCTTCTTTTTAGGTGCTTCCTAATATACATTGTCAAGATCATCAAAATTCAACTGGTATGAAGGTCTTCTTCTCTTCCTTCCCAGGGAGCTCTCAAGCCAAGATGTGGTAGTATCTCTACTAACTTCCCTGGGAGGTTCAGCTGCAACTTCTTCATCTTCTTCAATCTTTAGATCAATGTGAATTGGTGAAGACCTTGGCAATGAGGGAGAATCATGTGTTAAAGGCACATCTTTTGTTTCCTTTTGAGGTACGAACTCCTCTGGAGGAGCTTTTGTTTCAACTGTTGGCTGCTCCTGTACGACTATACTCAAGAAATCCAACCTTCTTACATTCTTCGTTGATCTGTTGCCCTTTACACCTTCTTGAGATTGACTTATACCCTTCATCTTTGGCTGTGCTCTGGAAGAAGAGGGAAGTGATGACTGTATTCTTGGCGGCTCTACTGCTGGAATGGATTTCTTCCTCTTGAGGACCAAGAAAATCTTGTTATATTCAATGACTTGGCGTGTCCTTTCTTCCACCGAAATGTTTTCTTTGTTGGCCCAATTGACCTATGGAAGAGGCTATTGCTCGATTTGCTTTCGAGTGTACATTGGGAGAAGTATATCTCCATCATCATCTGAAAGTCCCTCGATATCCTCTGACAAACAATCTTTCATTTGATAGAGAATGAGTCTATTGTAACTACGCCTTTGTACCTCGAACTCATCTCTACAGTTGACCCAAAAATCTTCAAGTGCGAGCACATGAGCATAGTTCTTCTCAAGTCGAGCTACGAAGACGCCATGAGGGTCATACGATCGTCTCTCGCTGTAAGGCTTGAGACCAAGTTTAGCTAACTCATCACCCATGGATTTGGCATCTATTGGTGATTTGCATGTGTAAATTCCCAACCCAAATAGAAAACTGAAGGCAGGTTTCTTTCTATTCTGCAAAACTATGCGAATATCGTATGCTTGCCTTAGGAATTCCATGAAAAGAACTTCATCTGATGGGTACCTCGGCAACATGAGTGGAGCACTAGAGAAGCCATAGACTCAGATGTAGGTGAAGGTAGGAAATTGTATAAACCAATCTGCCCACTCTGCCATTGCTGCCCTAACAGTTGATGAAATACAAACGTGCAATTCATTATTGAGGTCTCACACTGTATACATCAGGAAAGCCTCGTTTACCCTCTTGTAATGATGTGATGATTCTATGAACTCCAGCTAAGGGCAATAGTTGTAGATGTGTTGTACATTCAGAGACCCCACAATTTTTAACCCTCTGAATTTTCCCTAGAAGGCCACTAGGTAGACAAGGTAGGAGACCATGTGGAATCGTGAATTTGGAAGTATTCAGTTATCTATTAATGGAGGCTATCACTGATTAAGGTTGACCAATCATAGAATTTTGTCTTCTTCATCAAATGAGGTATAACATAGAACATCCAGGGTTGGAACTTTGTAGCATCCTCTTGACCAGTGATCCTGTTGAGCAAGGTTATCATTATAGCAATTTCATTTTTAAATTCCCCTCGCCTAACATTCTTTGGCAGAGTCTTATATTTTTCTTTCATCCACTTCTGTGCAATCTTCTTGTTGTATTTCTCCTTATGCATGTCCCATATTCTTCGACATTCTTCCTTAGATATAGTCACACTTTCAAGCCAAGGTGGAATTGAGAAGCATTTTTCAAACACGTCTGATTTTAGGCTGCAAATCACTCTACCATTTACCGATCGAATCTCCCGAGTCGTCGGATTATAATGCTTGATGCAAGCAATTACGAATTCTAGACTCTACACTAAAATAGGAATGGATGCTACTGCAAGTAGTCCGGAGTGACTGTCATGTCCCCGAATTGGAGGTATGGTGATTTAATTAAATTATTTAATTAAGTTGTCCAAATTATTGATAATTTATGAGGATAGCTTAATTGATGATTTAATTAAATCAAGAGATGTTATTAAATTAATTATTTACTAAGTTATTCCCATAAAATAAAATATCAAAAGGGATGACTTATTATTTAATTAATTTAATAATAAAAAGTGACTTAAGTGACTTAATAATAAAATAATAAAATAATAAAGTCACTTAAGGAATAATCAAGAATCTTCTAGAAGTCTCTTGGTGATAAGGTTGAAAAAGTATAAAAAGAGGCCTGGGCTATGCATTTGGACATCTTGAGTTGAATACACTTTTCTACTACACTGCTGAAGCTGAATGCTTAGCTTATTGTTTTCCAGTCTTCGTTTGTGAAAGACCAAACCTAGCTGGTTAAGTGCCAATTTCGGTTGTGCAACACCAACCCTAGTTGGATAGTGGAGGAAGATACTTCAGTCTTTCTCATTGTGCTAATTGCAATCATTTTTGGAAGAGTTTGGAAAGTTATTTGAAATCTGCAATTTTGTTTGAGTCTGCATATCAGCCATGAGAGAAATTACATTTTCATTCGTTGCTCTTCAATAAGGAGATATAATTTTGTGGGCACTTGAGGGATTGCTTCCTTTGGTGTTGGCAATCATTTTCATAACAAATTCGAAGAGCTTAGAGGCTGCATTTATTTATCTAAAGTATTGCCAGGCAAGAACAAGGGCGGCTGGGTGAAAGCATCGATTGGGCCTAAGAGGAGTTCAATTTGCTTGGAATTTGATTGCTACTTCATCTTTCATCCAAGGCACTTCTTGAGGCCAGGTTCTTCACATTTCTATCATCTTCTAGCATTGCATTTAGCATAGTTATATTTGCAGCTGTAGGTGTGCATTATACCAGCATTATCATATTTTGTAATCAATGTAAATGCCAAGAGTCTTGGCCATATTTCATGAGCATTGTATTAGAAACTTCATTGCAATTAAGGAGATATAAATTGCTGGTGTCATTTGAGCAATTCAATATCATTTGTATTTAGTTTGTTAGTTTGCATACCAACTGTTTGTTAAAATACCAGTTGGCTGTAGGTGATCATTTCTCATGTTTAGATCATATATATGCATTGAATATTGTCAAAATAAGTTGCACATTCATGCTAGGGCATTGTTTAGTCAATTTAGAGTCATTTGCAAACATTCTTATTGATGTTAAGTGGAGATAAGAGCCATAAAAACAATCTGAAATTTTATATCAGTCATATGACCCTTGTATGCAAAGTGTTTGATGAAATTCCTTGAGCCTTCAATCAGCATTTTGAGGTCAGATTTGAGCAGGGTCATTACAGTGACCAAGGTGCCTGACTGCAATGTTGCCTACATTTTCCAATGGTTGCAAGTTGAATATTGGTTTAATGTGGTGCAAGTCAGTCTCAGCTATTTTGATGAAGTCGTGATATAGTGCTAACTTGGTCTTGAACTCGAGGGGAGTGTACTCTGTTTTGAAAAATTTGAAGAATGACTGTAAACTCACCTATATTCCGACAAGTTTTGCACAACTTTCTAAATTTAGTTTTCTGGTTTTTTCTACTTCAAACGGAAGAATTTTCAAAAAAATTCTAATATATGCGTTTTGTTCAAAATTTCGTTACAAGAAGACCCAAATCGCCCATTTTTGAAAATTTTGAGTGTAGACTGAAAAAGTAGCAAACCCTAATTTCTTCAAATTTTCTTGAAAAAGTTGGCACCTGGGTTTTGTTCAGAAGTACATTTTGGATGAACCTAGTTGATAAGATGTTGAAAATACTGAAGGCTGATTGAAAAAGCAGCAAACCCTAGAATCTAAAATTTTTCACAAAAAAGCTGGCATCTGGGTTTTGTTCAAAATAAGATTTTAGGATCTCGATGATCAAATCTTGAAAATTTTGATGATTCTTCTAACATGCATGAAAAAAGCAGCTGCTGCAACTTGAAAAATTTCATCAAAAATTGTTCAAAAAGATGAGCTGAGATAACCTAGATCGCTGAAAATTGAAAACCTTGACCTCCTTCAAAAATTTGATGTTCTGGATGAAAAAAGCATGAAAAAGTAAGCTCCTTTATTGCTGGTCTGAAAATTTGTGAAGAACTTTGAAAAATCAGCAAGCTATGGCTCTTGAATCCTGAAAAGAAAAACTTATGTTTGCTGCCCCTCTCCAACTTGGATGCCACCTGCAAGAAAATATGAAGAAATGGATGGCAAATGCATCTTAAATAAGCTTAGGCTTGAGAGAATATGTTTTCTTTTGCTTTAAATCCATGCAAACCCTAGCCTAAGCTTGTGCATTGAATGTAGACGTTTTATCTTCCTCTTGAAACTTTGAAATTTTGAAAATTTTGGCTAAGGCATGGCATTTTAGGCACCCTTCTTAGCTGGAGGCGCCTATCTCTTCCAGACTTAGTCATTTTTGTGAGAACTTCAACTTTTTCTTCCAGACTTAGTCATTTTTCTGAGAACTTCAATTTTGGCTAAGGCATGGCATTTTAGGCACCCTTCTTAGCTGGAGGCGCCTATCTCTTCCAGACTTAGTCATTTTTCTAAGAACTTCAACTTTTTCTTGTTTCAAACCCCAGTTTGAATTTGATTTCCGGCTTCTAGATTGATCCTACGAACGAGCTGAATGATTCATCGCAAAGCTTGACCGAACCTAACGAGATTATCGTGGAGGCAACCTTGGCTAAAAACTTTGTTTTGACCTTCAAAAACATGGGCGCCCTTCTCCTTCTAGGGCGCCCAACTTTCTCAGTATTAGCCATTTTTAAGTTCTCCAAGTTTTGCTTGTTTCCCTTTGATCTTCTGATGAATCCTCGATTCCGGGAACTAGATTAATCCGATCGGTTGACCGTCAAATTCACTGGATAGCCTGACTGATTCTAAAGAGGGTCTCCTGGGAGTGATGTCTTCTGAAAGTTGAATCTCAAGGGTCAAAAGCTTGGGCGCCCCGGGCTAGCTGGGGCGCCCAACTTCACCAGAGTTAGAATTTATTCTGTTTTTTTACCTTGCTTTTGCCTTTTGATGTTTTGCTCATGTTTTTCTCCCTGTTCAACCTTCGATATCTGATGACTGCGCTGTTGGATTCACTGCGGAGCTAAGGAGATTCTAAACAACATTGCTTGGGAGTACAAACCATAATTTCATCATTTGATGCCCTGAAAATTCAGGCGCCTATCTCCCTTTGGGGCACCCATGGCTTCCAGACTTAGTTTTTATTCTGCAATTTTCACCTTTCTCCTTCATTCCACGTGCTTGCCTTTTCCTTGCTCGTCGGTGATAAAAAAATTTCTAAGGCATGAAGGTTTAGGCGCCTAGACTAAGCTAGGGCGCCTGGAGTCTCCAGTGTTAGCTAAAATTTTGCAATTTCCAACTTTGATAACTTCCTTTCTCCATTCTTCGATCTGTGTGCACGTCCAGTATTTGAATGTTTGAATCTGACACCTGGTAGCTGACTAATCTCCATTAATGGCTTCAAAGTTCCCGAAATGCTTTCTGAAATTACAAATAAAGCAAAATAGACCCACTAGGGCAAAATTGATCGTTTTGTGATTCTAACTACACCAGCCTGATGAGGAAGTATTTTCGACCAATCAAAATCAGTTTGAACCCTAACAGCCAGACTTTCTATTTTTAGAAATTTTCTATTTTTGGAAAATTTTGCCAACATCCATTTCAAAAGAAACCCAAAAAAACCTAGAAAAAGTTTCTAAAAATAGCAATTTTCCTAAAAAGTAGGGCCGAAAAACTGAGATCTGGGTTTTGTAGACTTGGTCGCGCTGAGCAGACCCAGATTGTCAGATTTTAAAAATTTCAAGGTTTTTGCCCCTCATGCAAAACATGCAAACCCAAATTTTGACGGTTTTGACAAGACTTTTACTCATTTCTTCAAAATGCCTAAGTGTAGCAAAAATTTTAATTTGGGGTACAACAATATTTATGTTATTGTCTACTATTTCCCACTAAATTGTGATTTTGGATTTATATACACAGAAAGCATTACTACGAGCCTAAGCCAAATGATAGTAGTGTGGAATATAGAGAAAAAAGCAGCACATCTCGTAACCATTCCATGTTAATGTCCTTAAAATCAAATGTAGAAGCATATCAAAGAACATGTCTCTTTTAATGTCCTTAACATCTATTAGAAATATACGTCCATTCAAGGTCGCCTACCTATGATTTGCCTCAGCAACCTAATGAAATCTAACGAATCTTTGATGGTGAACCATGTCCCATCGGCCAACACTCAGTTATGTGCTAAAAATGAATGAAAAAACTTGATTGAATAGCAATTTCATGCAGTTAAGGTTTCACGAGTTGGTTGGGCAAATTTTTTCATGAATTTTACGTGATTTTTTCACAATTTAAACCCTTAAAAACCATTCAAAATCACAGCTGATTAAATCAGGATTTTTTGGGGAAAAAATCATTTCAATCAAAGATTTATTAAAACAATCATGAAACGATCATCAGATCTTTTGAGATTTTTTGAGGATTTATGCTTCTATGCTATTGACTCTTTTCTAACTCTCATAAGATCATGAAACAATCATCAAAGATTGGACCTGCACCTATATAAATAAGTCAAATTTCAAACAATTTGGAGTTGAAGAGTGGAGGCATGCACAAGGGAGACAATGTACACCATTTCAAATAACAAAGATTAAAAATGTGACTGTCAATGTATTGACACGTGCCAATGCAAAGAAAGTTTTAAAATTAAAAATTCTTGTTCAGTGTGATGGCACGCATCTAAGGCCAAGGACACACTAATGCAAAGCAAAGAGTTTTCACAATTCTATGCAATGGTGCATGCCACTTTAGACAAGCGTGCCTTAAGAAAGGAAAGTGGTGAAGCAAGGTCAAAAGCAAACACAAGAGTTTGACAAGCACACTAGAGTAGGGAAAGAGATGCATCAAATGAAATGAAGGCACGCCAAAGCAACAAAAGATGACACACAAGAGTTCAAAAGTACTTGAAGGAGATTGCAAACATGCCAAAATAAAGGAAGACTAAAATTTTGAAACATAATGGCACACAACTAGTAGCTAGTGTGCGCCTCATAAAGAAGAAAATGACTTTTTTAAATGCCTCCAAACCAATGGTGCACCCCTTCTCTTTCAGTCCACACACAGATGATTTGATGATGTGTAAGTGTGGGTTGGCTCAAGATTCATATCATCCATTTTGGGATGGAGTGTTTCCATCTTTGGAAGGTGGAACTAGGAACTATGGGACTCCAACTCTATTACTTTCAAATGGTTGTTTTTAGGGATAGGGATCAAAGTTGCATCATGCAGACGTCTCCTTGGCAGAGAGTGCAACTTTCGTGCCTCAAGGATTTCCAATGGAGGCACTTACCCATGTGTGGCATACACTTGGGAAGACGAGGATACAAAGGAATTGTGTATTCAGTGTGCATGATGGCATCAATAGACCAGCCTGCAGTGATGGAGTTCTACTCCATATTTTGGTAGGAGACGGCTGTCCTACTTCATGGGACTAGGATTTTTTTCATAATCCTTGGAGGTCAGCAGTTGTTCAAGAGTTTAGAGGAGAGTTGTATCATCTCCTCAGCCTGGGAGAGCTACATAGGGGTGATACTCTATCACCCTATTACCTTGGCACAATCATTTGCATCCCCATAGGTCGGTCTTACAATCTTGAGGGTGTTGATCTGACCCATATCAGCAACCTAAGAGGAGTTGTTACACCTCTTTTGGCACCTATGAGGGGTAGTCATCACATTCATAGGAGGTTTGCAAAGATTGGAGTGAGGTGTTGTGATGTTGGCACTTCGAGTTACCTCCATCTTCTCATGTTTGATGGATGTGAGGGTCTAATGAGTTGGGATCCAGGTGGTGACAAGTTTGGCACATCCAATCGACTGGATCCTGATGAGTTGCTTCACCACTCTCAACATGGTGAAGAATATATCAGAGTAGTGCAGTGGAAGTCAGCAGGTGTTGAGAATGCCAGACTTCCAGTTGGGACGAGGGATCCAGGATTCACTATGCTTGGAAAAATGCTTCTTATTCAGAGAGTGACTTACAAAGCTACCAAGTTTAGCTCTATCATTATCCAGTGGTTGCAAGGGGGTTTTGGTAGAGCGCCCTAAAGGCTGATTTGGGATCTTGGCATTCAAGTGACAAGCCAGGGTATTCAGATGAGGATTGCTTGGGGACAAGCAATCTTGGGGAGGGCAGACTGTAATGTCCCTTTTTCCTAGGCAATTGTCAGATGTTGTGGTTGGTCTACCAACTAGTCCCCGTAGTCTAACAGGTTGGTTAGGGGACCCTTCAGAGGGTATATTTGGGTGTTCAATCATTCAATGGTTCTATTTGGTGCTTTCCGGCTCAAGCATTTAAGGAGGTTTCTCTGTGCATTTTTTGGAGCTTTGCTAGGCGCTTTGGCTATACTTACTATTTATAGTAAGTCATAGAGGGTGATTGGAATGGTCAGTTGGCAATCTTTCTATTTTGGGAATGACAACGGATTTATATCCTAGAGACATCTTGACCATCCAATGGTCCTAGGTATTTAATTTTAATAACATTAATTATAAAGTTAATTTAAATTAATTAACTTTATACATTATTTTAATATATTAAAGGACTTTATTAAAAGTGGGATATAAGTGTTTTTTTTAAGTGCACTTTATAATATGAAGTTAAGTGCAAATTCAAGGGGGAGTTATTAGGCGGGAAAAAAGTAAATTAAATGAAATGAAATTCAAATGCGAATTGGGCGTGGAGTTTGGGAATTATTAAAAGGGCATTTGGAACTCTTTTTGATTATTTATATTTTGAAGAAGAAATTTTGCTAAGGGTTTTGCAAGAGGACTGGAGAGTTTGGAAATACTTAGCTTCACCGAGGATGAAAACCCTTGTGAGGATCAGCATGGTACAGGAGTGAAAGATCTCCCAAGCCTGCTTGCAGACAATTCCATTTCAAGAGTTGTGCTTGTGCATCAACGAATTTCAATAAGATTTTTTTATTCAAGGTTTGAAGGAAACATCAAGAACTTGCAAGAAGATTGTTCATCTTTCAAAGTGGGTATTTACACAGAGGACTTTGACGCCATATTCCATATTGTAGGAGAACCCTAGAGGGGTCGTGGAGATTGATGTTAAATATATCTGCGTCTAGCACATTGATTATTGGATGCAGAAGGAGTTAGTTTTGTGATTGCATTAAGTGGTTTGTCATTATCTGATTCTGGCGTAGAGTTTGAAGGGGTCCATTATTGCTATTGGCTGGTCGAAAGTGCTGAGTGTTTGGAAATAGATGATTTGTGAGAATCATGTGCATATTCCCCCAATCATGAGACTTCATAGAGGGTGTTTGCATAGCTGGGTCATGTGAAGTAGTTGGACATTGTTTGTGAGGGGGCGTGAGCCTTCATCAACCTGCAAACTCACCCTATACCTGATCGTATGCCTTCAGTTTGATGGCATGTGAAGTAGTGCAGACAGGAGGAGGGCATGAGGATTAGGACTTGCTGATTTGTAGAGTCTGAAAGCGTTTCCTTGAAAGGAAATCAGAAATTTGCTGACTATTTGAGTTTGCTGGGCGTGTATGTTTGGCATGGCATGGCATATGAAGATAGGAGGCTGCTAACTTCAGTTTGCTGTCCATTTTCTTGGCCGTGGGTTTTGAACAGCAGGATGTGGCTTATGATGTGGAGTGCTAATGTAAGTGGTGTCTCTTACACATTGATTACCAGGTCAGAAAATTGTGATCTATGATTTGCATTAAATATAAACAGCTATTTCCTTGTATGGACAATGAAATCTGCATATGTTGAAAACAGTCACATCTCAGAAAATAAAATAATAGAGGGTTTTATATTTCATTTGGCTGTATTGAATGGACTTTAGATTGAGATAATGCAAGTGCATATTGTTATCTATTTGTTGGGCATTTTAATATGGTATGCAAACTTCAAAGTTATTGAAAGAAAAACCAGATCAGTTAGCTTGTGAAGTGTTTGAAAAAATGTTCCATCTGTCAAACTGGGAATAATTGAGCAAAAATCACAAGTTAAAAACTCAGATTGGGGTGGGACACTACACATTTCCATTAACAAAGCCAAATTGCCACAATATGGCTTTTACATAATCCAAGCTTACATCACGAACACAAGATTAGTTCAAAAACTAAAAATCCTTTTGTGTCTCAAATCCTTTCAGTTATATAGTTAATCATAATGTGACTTACATTTTCTACTCTAGAAAAGATATAGTGTAGAGATTTCTAGCTTTGACTGTCTAGTAGAAATAATCAAGTTGTGACCAAAATTCAAGTGTCAATTCTCTTACATGCAACAAAATTCCAAGATCACATCATATATTGCTTGAGAAAAATTGTTGCATCCAGTTGAAACAAAGTGCCTATCTGAACACCCCTAGCAAGCAGCGTACCTCCTTTAACCATCTTACATCCTCCACTTGAGAAAACATCTTGCACACTAGAATCATTCAATTTACTTACAAAAAGTAGGTTTCACACCAAAACCAAGGACATGTGATACACCATTGATCCCCTTTACTCATCCCAAATAAACGAATTAGGACTATTCCACAGCCAACAATATTCAAATGAGAATCATCTCTAATGTACACCTTCTCCCCATCATAGTCTTCATATTTTGTAAACCAACCCCAATGTGAGATCGTATGAAAAGATGCACTGGTGTCAATTACCCACACACCTTCTAATGCATGTGTGGTCAAGGCTGCAACTAAGGCATTGCCATTATCCTAGGAGGACTTCTCAGAATCTCTCTTTTTCTTTTTCTTCTCCTTATTACAGTCTCTTCTGTAGTGGCTAGTCTTGTCACAATTCCAAGATTTTGCCTTGAAGTTGCTAGAAAATTTAGATCTCCCACAAGATTTAGATCTAAACTTGTCCTTCTTGCCTTTTTCTTTCTATCTACCACAAACAGGTATGGCCTCCTTGGCAAATTTGGAAAACTTTTTTCGCATCTTTTCAAAAAGCAACAATGCTACCACCTCATCCATTTTCAAATTGGTGGTGGTACTCCCAATAACAGTCACAAGGTGGTCCCATGAATTAGGCAAAGAACACAACAAAGTCATGCATCAATCCTCCTCCAATTTTACTCCAATGAAATGAAACTAGGTAACAACCATGTTAAATGCATTCAAGTGTTTACCCACAAAGCTACATCCTCCATCCTAAGGGTATACAACTTTCTCAAAAAGAATCTGTTAACAAGAGATTTAGCTCGATACAAATCTTCCAATTTCTTCCAAATAAGTGTTGTGGTCTCTTAATGTACATTCAGCAATATTGAATCTACCAAACAGAGTCTAATAAGACCCTTATCTTTTATGTCCATATTGTCCCAGCCTTCTTGTGACATAGCAATAGATTTGGATCTAGCTACTACAACCCATAGATATCTACCTATGAGCATATCCTCTATCTTAAACTTCTTGAAGCTCAAAGTTTGTTCCTGAGAATTTCTCCATTTCTATTCTAGATGTGCTTGCCATCTCTTCTTGCAATAAGATCAAACCCTTCTCCATTTTTATTTTTGAGAAGGGAACATGACAAAGAACTAATAGAAGGGGAGGGTACAAGTGAGCAGGCCATGCTCTCCTCCCTAGAATGACAAGGAAGAAACTTAGTTAAAATTTTGAGGTTTGATGGATTGTGTATAATGTCATGTCCCCTTCTAGTTGACATCTCTCCAAGCACAGGATTAGCCTATTATGCGACCCTCGTAGGTTGATAGATTGGATAGAGGGTCATGTTGGAGCTTGGCTCAGCTTCAGTTGGCAGTATTTGATCAGTAGGGTTTCGTTCGGGCTCATTCGGACACTTCTAGCCTGAGTTGCTATTTTTAGCAGTATTCAGCACTCAGCGTGGGACCCCTGCTATTTTTAGCAGTATGGATGGATTACGTGCAAAATCACTTCCTCGGTCGACAGCTTCAGACGGCTCGAGCATCGGGTTAATATTGAAAGAGATATTAATATTTAATTGATTTAATTAAATATTAATTATTTTGAAGCATATGTTATAAAGTTATAATATTTAATATATTATAACTTAAGTGATCTGATGAAGGGGTCGCCCATCATGGAAGGGGCCAATTGGCAATTATATTTTATTATAAAAATTACATCTGAGACTATTGAAATATTAAAAGAATAAGAAGTCGAATTATTAAATGATCCCTATTATTGTGGAATTCGCACTTCTCAAGAATATATGGTATTTGCATTGAAAATCGAGCCATGATGATTATTGTGAATTGAAAATTGATCAAGTCTTGAGCGGAGCACAGGAACTTAGGGTTTCAGTCTCGAATGCATTGGGGAACGAGCCATCTCCAGTGAGAGCGATTCAGAGGGTGTGAAATATCATCCGATCTATTGCCAGCAAAGAGATTTCTTCATCCAGAAGAAATTATAGAGCTTCACAGTTGAAACACATTTTTCAGAGTATACATCCAGAGGAGTTTATCACTTACAGGCGCCTAACTTCCAGAGATCTGAAGACCATAACTGAGGCCGTACATTTCAGTCATTGGCTGCTAGGTGAAAGCCGTACCAGTCATATTGCAGGCCGTACCATCATTAAATAGGGCGTACCTTCTGTGTTTGATAGATCGCCTTCTTTCTGGCCAGTTTGTCTGCACCAACTGGGGCGCCTATGCTCCTGGTATCTTCTTGCATCACCAGATAGAGGGAGAAGCTGGAATAAATGATAGCCGTACCATATCAAGCATTAAATCAGTCTGCTGCAATCAGGTTTTTCTTCAATAAATATCATTGCCTTTCTATTTGCATGTAACTGGATTCTCAGTGTAATCATTTCAAAAGATTAAATAATAGTCTGGCATCAGTATTCGAGATAGATCCTGTTATTTCCGGAGTTGTTAGATTTTATTTAGATTTTATCTTATTTTATTGCAAAATCGCATTCTTCATATTTTATGCAAAAAACGTCAAAAAACCAAAAACTGCAAAAACAAACAAAAAAATAGTCAGATTCAGAAACAGGGGAAACAAGGGGTTTCTACAGATTTGGGCTCACTAATGCACCAGCTACATTTTAGTCCACGATGAATAGGGTTTTTCATTCACAGCTAAGGAGATTCGTATTGGTCTTCTTCGATGATATCCTTATATACAGCAGGACTTGGCAGGAGCATCTGGCTCACCTGGAGACCGTGTTGAGTATTCTTGAGAGGGAGTCCTTGTACGCCAAGGAATCCAAGTGTGACTTGGGGATGACCGAATTGTTATATTTAGGTCACATTATCAGTGCAGATGGAGTGCGGATGGATCCTGAAAAGATCCGCGCCATTATTGACTGGCCTACACTGGCAAACCTGACACAGTTGAGAGGGTTTCTAGGTTTGTGTGGGTTCTTCCGCCGATTCGTGAATGGTTATTCACGACATGCAGCCCCTATGACAGATTTGCTGAAGAAGGGTGTATTTATTTGGACTCCTGAGGCACAGGAGTGTTTTATGAGATTTAAGGAGTTGATGACTACATGCCCTGTTTTAGCACTACCAGACTTTACGAAGCCTTTTGAGCTTCAATGCGATGCATCAGGTGAGGGCATTGGTGCGGTGCTTATGCAGGACAAGCACCCGATTGTGTATGAGAGCCGTAAGCTCAGAGGGCCAGAGAGACTTTATAGCATATATGATAAGGAGATGCTCGCTATCATGCATGCCTTAGTAAAATTCAGGCAGTATCTTGTTGGCAGCAAATTTTGCATTAAAACTGACCATAACAGTTTGAGACACTTCTTAGGGCAGCGAGATCTCAATGATCGTCAGCAGAAGTGGGTCAGTAAATTGCAGGCCTATGACTTTGATATCTCGTATATCAAAGGCACACAGAACGTAGTAGCTGATGCTCTTTCACGCAGGCCACATTTGAGCTCTATGGTTCATATTACGGAGGATTGGAAGCATATGATTGTGGCAGAGTATGCCAAGGATACTTGGGCTTCCAGCATTGTTGGGGGATCAACGATTGATACCAGGTACACGCTTGTGAATGATTTGATCATTTACAAGAACAGGATATATTTGATCCCAGGTTCAGAGGTGAGGAACATTGTCATGTGAGCCTTTCATGATGTGCCTACAGCAGGACATCCCGGGTACTTCAAGACCTACAGACAGATACGGGAGAGATTCACATGGAAAGGACTTAAGGCAGATGTTCTTCAATACGTGCGTGAGTGCCCTGTTTGTTAGCAGAACAAGCAGGAGAACACGTACCCGGCAGGTTTATTGCAGCCACTTCCGATTCCTGACAGGAAGTGGGAATGCTTGTCGATGGACTTCATTACGGGCTTGCCTAAAGCCCAAGGGCGAGATTGCATATATGTCGTTGTGGATCGGCTTACGAAGTATGCCCACTTCTTTCCGATCACCACAACCTACACAGCTACACAGGTAGCAAAGGTATTCTTTCGTGAGGTGTTCAGACTACATGGATTGCCTCGGAGCATTGTGAGCAACAGGGATAGTCGGTTCTTGAGTCACTTCTGGCAAGAGGTGTTCAAACTCTGTGGGACCGAGCTTACTCCGAGCACCAGTTACCACCCGCAGACTGATGGGCAGACGGAGATAGTGAATAAGTGGGTGGAAGGTTACCTCCGAAATTATATTTCCGGGCAGCAGAAGGCATGGGTCAAGTGGATTCATTTGTGCGAGTATTGCTACAACACGACATTGCACATGACTATTCAGATGTCCCCTTTTATGGCATTGTACGGGTATGAGGCGCCGAGTTTTCTGGATCTGCTACTGAGTGACAGTAGAGTGCCGAGTGCTGGAGACTTGTTGCAGGAGAGTCAGGATACTATGAAGGCTCTCAAGGAGAATATCGCCAAGGCACAGAATCAGCAAAAGCAGTATGCGGATCAGAAGAGGACGGAGAGGCATTTTGAGGTGGGTGACATGGTTTACCTCATGCTGCAGCCCTACCGTCAGTCCACTCTTAGGAAGAGTGGGTCAGAGATTACCACGGTATACGGTCCTTTCGGATCCCGAGGCTTGGAGAGGTGGCGATGAGCTTGAGCTTCCAGAGAGCAGGGTACACAATGTTTTTCATGTATCACGCCTCAAGAAGGCATTGGGACATCGTGTGGTACCGTCTGCAGTTCTACCTCCCTTAGATGATGAGGGAAAGTTGATTTAGTACCGAGTCTATCCCGGAGTACAAAGAGAGATAGTTGCGAGGAGGACTATCAGGAATATCTAGTGAAATGGAGAGATTTGCCTGAGGATGCTACATGGGAGAGCGAGGATATTTTGCAGATCCGGAGTTGAGATTGCTTGAGGACAAGCAATTTCGGAGGGGCTGGCCATGTCCCTTCTAGTTGGCATCTCTCGAGCACAAGATTAGCCTATTATGCGACCCTCGTAGGTCGATAGATTGGATAGAGGGTCATGTTGGAGCTTGGCTCAGCTTCTTGGCAGTATTTGATCGTTGGCTTTCGTTCGGGCTCATTCGGACACTTCTAGCCTGAGTTGCTATTTTTAGCAGTATTCAGCACTCAGCGTGGGACCCCTGCTATTTTTAGCAGTATGGATGGATTACGTGCAGAATCACTTCCTCAGTCGACAGCTTCAGACGGCTTGAGCATCAGGTTAATATTGAAAGAGATATTAATATTTAATTGATTTAATTAAATATTAATTATTTTGGAGCATATGTTATAAAGTTATAATATTTAATATATTATAACTTAAGTGATCTGATGAAGGGGTCGCCCATCATGGAAGGGGCCAATTGGCAATTATATTTTATTATAAAAATTACATCTGAGACTATTGAAATATTAAAAGAATAAGAAGTCGAATTATTAAATGATCCCTATTATTGTGGAATTTGCACTTCTCAAGAATATATGGTATTTGCATTGAAAATCGAGCCATGATGATTATTGTGAATTGAAAATTGATCAAGTCTTGAGCGGAGCACAGGAACTTAGGGTTTCAGTCTCGAATGCATTGGGGAACGAGCCATCTCCAGTGAGAGCGATTCAGAGGGTGTGAAATATCATCCGATCTATTGCCAGCAAAGAGATTTCTTCATCCAGAAGAAATTACAGAGCTTCACAGTTGAAACACATTTTTCAGAGTATACATCCAGAGGAGTTTATCACTTACAGGCGCCTAACTTCCAGAGATCTGAAGACCATAACAGAGGCCGTACATTTCAGTCATTGGCTGCTGGGTGAAAGCCGTACCAGTCATATTGCAGGTCGTACCATCATTAAATAGGGCGTACCTTCTGTGTTTGATAGATCGCCTTCTTTCTGGCCAGTTTGTCTGCACCAACTGGGGCGCCTATGCTCCTGGTATCTTCTTGCATCACCAGATAGAGGGAGAAGCTGGAATAAATGATAGCCGTACCATATCAAGCATTAAATCAGTCTGCTGCAATCAGGTTTTTTCTTCAATAAATATCATTGCCTTTCTATTTGCATGTAACTGGATTCTCAGTGTAATCATTTCAAAAGATTAAATAATAGTCTGGCATCAGTATTCGAGATAGATCCTGTTATTTCCGGAGTTGTTAGATTTTATTTAGATTTTATCTTATTTTATTGCAAAATCGCATTCTTCATATTTTATGCAAAAAACGTCAAAAAACCAAAAATTGCAAAAACAAACAAAAAATAGTCAGATTCAGAAACAGGGGAAACAAGGGGTTTCTACATATAAGATGGTCAAAGTTTGGAGTATATTGGGGAATAGGATCATATAGACTTTCAACAATGGAGTCTATGAGACTTTTTTTTGGTCTTTTCTTGTCTTTGGAAAATATTAAATTATAAATGTAATTATTATAAAAAGACCTAAAGAAGTAAAGTGGAATCTGGATTACTAGCCAAAAAAATTGTTCAAACAGTAGAAGATAAGAATATAAACACAACAATTATAATTAATAAATTTAACTGCATACCACACCCGCTGCAACAAACGATAGAAAACCTCAAAAAGCTTTCATGGAATAACCTCTGACATGCCCAGTGGTTAATACAATAATATTTTTCTCCATATGCAAAAGAAATTTCATCCTTGAATCTGCATGCATAACAACATATAAAGACATGGTTAGTACCAAATAAATTGAAACAAATATCAATATTTACATTTTTAAAATGAATATGAAATCTATACAAGCATAATTTTGATGCCTTAATTCATGTCTAGAACATAATTTATAATAATTGTAAGTGGACAAAATAGAAAAGGCTAGTAACGAATTGCAATTTGTAGTGGTGAAGTTTGATAATATCATAGTATCAAAACTGTCCAAGTACCATGTTGATTCATGACCTAGAAATGCTATAGGAGAACTCACCAAGCTGCTCACCAAAAAAACTCATAGTAACTCATGAGTCCAAGCCTTAAACTTGCCAACATGAGCACAACAGCAATCAGTTGCTAAAAAAACCAAAAAAACATGATGTTCTTACCTTCGTCGTCTTTTTCTCTTGTGATCTGCTCTTTGACTATCACTGCATCACTTTTTAGTTGCTTTGGAACGGTCTTCAATCAATTTGATAAATTTACTGGCCAGATTTGAAAGGTATGTTACTTATTGTTGTTTTTTCAATTTAGGTTTATGCTGCTTTTACTTTCAAGTTGTGTTCTAGGTTTTCTATCTTTTATTTTTATTACCATCTTCTTTCTTTTAGTGCCACAGTTTAATATTGCTAAAGCTGAAACTCAATGATTTTTTCTTTTTCCTATGGTTTCCAACTATGTGGTGATAGTATGTTGTTCTTTCTTTCATTTTATTTGTGTTCTAGGGTTTCAATCTTCTAATTTTTGTTTCTTTTTTCATCTTTTTTTCAAAGCTAGGGTTTAAAATTTTAAAAGTCGGAACTTGATTTTTTTTCATTTTACTAGTGTTTCCAACTTTGGAGTGATATGTCATGTTCAATTTTTCAAACTAAATCAAGTCAGAAGACTCAAAACCTATTCTTATTCCCCTATAAGCTAAAGAGGAGATTTAGCAAGGGAATAATATAATAATAATTTATTAAGTTGTCCAAAAAAGTACTTTAAGTCTTTAAGTTAAAACTTTGGGAAAAGGAAACTTAGTTTATTATTAAATGAGGTCAAAAATAAAAATTGGATGCATGACCAACAAGGCAAATAAAAAGTATAAGTTGGAAAAAAGATGAATATTCAATTAAAAGAAATATTAAGTACGTAAAAGGTAATTAATAACTATAAGTTGGAAAAAGATGAATATTCAATTAAAAGTAATTTTAATTACCTTTAGGGCTGGATAGAAAAAGGATTAAAAAAGCATTGTTAGAAAAAGAGAATCATTTTATTCAATATCAATTTTTAGCATAGTTGTCGGGAGACGCGTCTCCCCCTCCTCAAAGACGCATCTCGGAGACCGGAGACGTCTCCAGGAGGCTGGAGACTTCCGCCGAAGTTTCCCAAGTACCCTACCATCTCCTATTGCAAAAAACGACGTCTCCCACTAAAATACCTAAAAAAACTTTAAAGATAACGTATTTGACGCATCTTAGAGTGGTTAAGTTATTGTTTTGAAAGTTCAATGTCATCATATTTTCAGATTTTCTATAAATTACTAATTTTATTTTCAGATTTTCTATAAATTATTAATTTTTATTTTTATTTTTTTTTATTTATATTAAAAAAAAATGGCACCTCCAAGTACCCCCGTCTCCTATTTTCAAAAAAAAGCCATACCGGTACCGGTACCAGTACCAATCTCCCATACCAGTACCGGTACTAGTCTCTCGTACCAGTACCGGTACCAATCTCCCGTACCAGTACCAATACCAGTCTCACGGCAACTATGATTTTTAGAAACTCTTATTTTGTAAAGCATTGAGCTTTGATGTAGCTTTTAATCTGATGATGAAAACCCTCTCAATTTATTCAAGAATTGGAAGACGAAAATCTTCTCATTCTCATTGTTGACTTCATACAGAGGTCATATTTATGCTGATTACAGGAAATTTGTTTGGAGAATTACATATACAGAAAAATTACATATATATAAAGGTCTGCAATTATCTAAACATTGAAAGTGGCCATACATTACCAAGAGGCGTTGAAGATTAAAAAAAAAAAGAGATCACAGCTGTAAGAGAAGTGATGTGTGAGTGTAGGAAAGGCCAGCACTGCAGATTTTGAAAGGTTTTAGTGGGCCCAAACACCCAGCAGCCACTTTTTGTCCTATTGACTACCAGCTGCCACCTTCTTTGTCTTATTTACCTCTCCAAAAGGGAATCGCAGGGGGTTTTAGGCTGTTTGCTACATTATATTTCTGATAATGCACAAGAAGGGTGACGCGGGGGTTAATAAGGTCAAAATTCAGCTTATTTCAGGTTTTTTATGTTATTTGAATTTTATTAAATATCGTTTAAGCAATGCTTTTCAATAATATTTTGTGAATATTTTATTCATCATTATTAAGATCATTTTGGCTGCAATAATAAATTCAATTAGCATTTATTTATTTAAATATTAGAATGGAAAAATTAGAAGAATATATATATATAAAATCATTTTTTTGTAAAATTATTGAAAGGGATATTTCATGATATGTTTTTGCTATTTTTTCTTTCATTTTAGTTGAGTTCTAGGGTTTCAATCTTTTTTTCCTCTCTTTTTTCCATTTTTATTTTAGAACTAGCGTTTAAAATTTTTAAAGTTGAAACTTTATTTTGTCTTAATTTCATCATTGGTTTTTAGACTGCAGGAATCAGGTAGCCCCCCCTATAAACTGTAGTGCGCCTGGGAAACTTTTTTCACGTGACCGGTGACATTGGTGTGACATGCCCTCCAGTACCACGGGGACGAGGGAAGACTAGACCTCGTGACCTCTTGCCTACAACAAGATGATTTAGCCAATTGAGCTAGGCCCCCACGTCCCTTAATTTCATCTTCATTCTTTCAAGACTAGGGTTTAAAAAACTGTGAAGTTGATACTTGATTTTTTTCTTTCTGCTATAGTTTCCATCTTTGCAATGATGTAATGATGGCATCCTCAACTATCCATAGTAGCAACAAGTCCAAAGACCTCACTTTGAAGCACAGAAAACGAGTTTCAAAATCAAGAACAATAATATACAATTATTATGGCTTCTACATGAGGAGACATCAATCATCTCAAATACTACTTTGCGCGAATCTCTAGCTAAGATGTGCAATTATTAATTTCAATGGAATTTGTTTTGACTAGAGGATTTTGATCAATGATTGTATTCATATGCAGTTGTGTGAGTTTGCGCAAACACTAAACTTCCATATGATCTCCTACCTAGTTTATAGCATGGTAAAACTAAGAACTAGGTGTTTTGTTAATCTATCAAGGGTGTTTTTCTTGCAAATATGAATCAAATTGCAATCAATAAGCCCAAATGCAATCCTTGAATAGAATTGGTTTTCAATCCCAAATCTAATTGTGGAAAACCAAGAGAGTTTTCATCATTTGGATGTCTAATACCAAGGATTTTTTTCCTTGAATGCTTCAAATACCAAATTGGATGGAATAATTGAAATAACAAATCAAATACTTTGATGAGAGCCTTGACCTTTCTTTTAAAGGCACATATTTTGGACCCTCTATTTTTATTTTCTTCAATTACTTTTTCCTCCAAGTATTTAAAAAAACTTTTAAATTACATCCAAAGGCCCCTTTTGAATTGCATTTTAAATGAAGTGTTAAAAACACTTAGTTGAACATTACATAGGATCTATAATAATATTTAAGTTGCCCTTTTGAAAATTAAGTGATTGTTCACCTAAAATATTGTTGTTATTTCCCTTATTTTATCCTTTAGCCTATGGGAAATAAAATAGGCTATGGGTCCTCAATTAACTCTTTTTTTAAGAAGGGGACATAATACACCCATTGTTTAGAGTTGTTATTTGTCAATTACTGAAGAATTTTCATTGAGTTTGAACTCTAGGCGAAGATGAAATTTCACTTAAATGTGCTTGATTGAGCTCTTGAAAAATAGGATCAAAGAGACCTAATTTCCCTCATGATCTAATGTAGACCTTATTAACCAAGATTAAATAACTTCAATTGAAAGCAATAAGATTGATTTTCCACACAATAAGTTTTAACACTCCAAAACCAAGTGCTTCATCCAAATCTACATGTCCCCTTCTTAAGGCATGGTACGGCCTGTACCTATTGTATAACCCCCTTAGGAAAAATAACTGAAAAGATAATTGATATTCATGATTGCGTGATTTACAAAAGGAGACAAAGGCAAAAGAAACAATCGTTAACTGACGAAAACTAAAGCTAAAAAACAAGAAAATGCTAAAAAGAACTAAAGTTAACTGACAACTAATTAAAACTACGATGACCATTAATATTACATTTAATATTTTAATACCCTCCCTTAATGGTCATCGTACAAACATAAACTTAGTCTACCCAAATTCTTCTAGAAACATATCATCGGTGACTGATAACTAGAGAAGCATAACCACCTCGCAATTACTAGTCCTTTCTCGCAGAACCAAATCTAGACACCGGCACTCAAAAACAATGAGCCTCCGCTACTTCCAGGTAGTAGATACAAAAGACAATTATCTGGCAAAAAAATTTCCATCCCTCCCATTTTCCAAAGCACAAAAAACGAGGTATGTGATCAACTGGCATAAACTATGGACATCAATTGGCACAACACTCACGAATTGTAAGATTTTTCAAAAAAACCTTCGAAAACTCTAAAAAAGTAAGATTTTTTCAGAAAAAATCCTCAAAAAACTTTTGAACTGCAAAATTTTTATAGAAAAATTTTCAAAAACTCTTTAAAAACTTCAGGTGCTCGATTTTTTGTTGAGAAAAAAATTGCCCAAAAAACTAGTCTACAAACCCTAGCAGCAACCCACAATTTTTTAGATAGGAAAAAATCATCAAAAAAATCTTCATAAAAAACACTTGATAAATTTTTTCAAAAAAACATTTCGAAAAACTCTTTGCAGAATTTTTATTTTTCCTAGAAAAATTCTTTCAAAACTGGCTCGAAACTCAACCCTTCAAGCTGCCATGAAAACTGGAAAAATCAAGTCCACTGAAAATCTAAAAATCGAGAACTTATGATCCAGAAACCTTAAGTTCTCCAGACAAAACCTCAAAAACACCCACAAACTTAGAAAATAGCCCAAAAAAAAGAAACTCCCAGAAAATGCTGACATTTCAAACCCTGGCCGGTTCATAAAATTTGTAGGAAACCCTGGAAAAAACATCTGTCTCAAAAAATACCATCTTTGCCCACAGAAAAAAAAAAATTTGGTCAAAACTATCTTCAAACCCTAGGTCGCGAGTTTGAGAAGACACGATTTGAACAGAATCCAAGCAAAAAACTTCAAAACTCTGGCAGAAACCCTAGCAACGACAATAAAAAAAAATGCCTAAAAAATCCAACAGGACACTTGCGGATTGCAGAATCTAGTCACAATAAAACGCATGGAAAAACACAAGTTTGCACAAAAATTCATCACAGTTTGCAAAATTTGTTGCTAAATAGTAGAACAAATCAGTTGAAACTTCCAAGAACCAGATCGCACGAGCTTCTTCAAATGATGATGCCACAAAAAAACCCTTGAATCAGAAAAAGAAATGCGTGTTGCAAAAAACGCGTGCAAGGAAAAAAGGCTAGGTCGTGCAGGCGGAACAAACCCTTAGTAGCGCGGACTTTAGCAGAAAACCCATGAAAAATCCATCTTCAAAAAGTCGCACACATAAAACCAGATGAAAATCGCCGCCAAAAACGTCTGCCAGAAATCATTAGCAGAGAAAGATCCACGAACAGAAAAAAATTCCCAGCGAAAATATTCAGGAAATCAATGCCCTTCAAAAGCCCGCAAATTTTCCAAAAAATTGACAAAAATCTGTCACGAAAATCCTCAGAAAGGTGTCGTGATTCCTCTTGAAACCCTCTGAAATTCAACTCAATAAATTTCTACAACAAACCCTTCGAAATTTCTTCACTAAAAAAACTTTGATTTTCAAAATTTTCTAAAAAAATAAATTCTTCGAATTTTTTTTTTTTTAAAATCGGCTTAAGCTAACCAGGTTTGAGCCTGAGCTCTAGTACCATGAAAAGATAATTGATATTCATGATTGCATGATTTACAAAAGGAGACGAAGGCTCCTTATAAAGAAATTACAAGACGATGTTTCTAAAAGAAACAATCGTTAACTAACGAAAACTAAAGCTAAAAAACAAGAAGATGCTAAAACGAACTAAAGCTAACTGACGACTAATTAAAACTAAGATGACCATTAATATTACATTTAATATTTTAATAATAACCAGCACTCAAACCAACCAAAAAATGATGCAAATGCACTCCAAATTGCTAGGCACCACCCATCAATGAGAGATACCACTGCAAAATGCAGCGCTATGACAAGGAAACCTCACGCCAACCTTTGTTGTAACTGTACGGCCTACCTAGGAGATGGTACAACCAACAATAAGGAAACTTCTTCAATCACCTCTTAATCACTGCAAAATCTTCAACAAGAAACTTCACAAACAAAGGCAAATCTATAATTTCAAAACACATTGAAAATATCCATACCTGCAAAACCTCTAAAACTTCAATTTGAAACAATGGTGATCCTTGGATGGAATAACTCCAACTAGCTAGCGGGTTTCCATCCCCTAAACTAGTAATCTTGAGAGGGTTTTCGTCCTCAAAAGACTTTGGAAGAACTCAGGTTTATTCCAACAACATAACAGTATTATTCATAAGCATAACCATAACAGTATTATTCATAAGCATAACCATTAAAATGAGCTCTTACCCTCCTTATATAACTTTCCCTAGAGGAAATAACAATTATTTGAAAATAATAATTCCAATATTTTCAAAATGACCTTTTTGAAATAATAATATTTTTTCATGTGCAAAAGTCCCCTTCTTCCCTAGGCATCCACTTTTGAGCTCACTTTACATTTATAAAAAAGATTTTTTTTCTTTTTGTATTAGAAATAGCTGTAAAACCAATTACATAGATCAGCAACCTATTCACAGTCCTGATTTAGACCACGCAGGGTCTCAAGACTGCATCTTCACTATACACATTTCTCTAATAACATGCTTTCTACATAAGCGAATATTGTTTTAAAAGTTAAAACCTGTTTGCCACTTACTAAGATATACAAACACACGTATTTATAAACTGTAGGCGATCATCCTGTGCATATAGGTTGTAGGTGATCATCATGTACAAAAGATATTCATAATTAAGCAGTCTAAATTGTCCATATAAACTGTAAGGGGTCATTGTGCTAGCAGGATGTGTGTACTCTTCAATATTGAACCTGTTCATGGGCAGCAAAATGGAACTATATACCAAAAACCAGTATATTAGAGAATTGTGTTATCACTCTCTACTCTTTGGTTGGCAAAGATTCTTGGTCCACCTTTTTCTTTTACGCTCTTTTTCAGATTGTCCACTGAATATTGATTATTGTACCTCCTTTTGAGCTCCTGGTGCCCTTTCCTAAATGGAATATTGTCAACTTCACTAAATGGCCAGTGCGTAGCATGTTTTACCTCTACAGCTCCATTCTCCATTAGCTGAACAAATTTCTACTTAGTGATCTCCATGGTCATAGTCACCTACAAAGAAACATTGAACACTATGAGTCTTCTTGAAGACTCTGTGAGTGCCCTCCTTACCTTCTGAAATTTGTCCTCATTTTTGTATTTCCAAATAATCCATCTAAGTCAGCACAAAAGATATTCCAAACCCCCTAGCAAAGAAGCATTCAAAAAAATATGTTGATAGACTCGGGCTTTTTAAAATACTACAAATGTCTAAGCTATTAGATTTCAAATAACAGGGTAATCTCTGTAATAATAACAGTCACCTGAAACAAGCTTTTTTGGGTTTAATTTTACTTGACCGTAATGTTTTAAATATACTTGACCGTTGTTTTTCAGTCAAGTCTAGATTCCAACAGCCATTAATATAGTTGGCCATATTGCTAGTGCCAAATAGAGATGTGTAGACATCTTTACTTTTCACTTTATTTAATTTAGTTCCATCTATCCATTTATAAGCATCAAGAATATCAATATCATGTTCTTGTATAGCTGTGAAATTAATATTACTACAAGCCTTTCTTAATATTGTATAAGTTCTCCAATTAGAGGGGGGAATCCCAAAGTCGCTGCAAAGGGAGGACCATGATCCCAATCTCCCATTATCAAGAATGTCTTTAAAGCATTTGATGCCCTTACTAGTCCATAGTTTTGCTAAGCAGCCTTGCAGAAGTGCAAGGGGCTTGTTAATGTGTTCCACGTTCCACCATAATGATCTAGAGAGAAGGGTCTTCTAGTTGCTTAGACCACCACTATCATGGAGATTGCTTCTAACCTGTTCCCAGGCTCTCCAAAGGCTTCTAAACACAATGGAACCAGCAGGGATCACGGAAAATTTATTAAGAGGTCATAGATGGGAAAATGCTTCCAATTTTTGGCCTGCTTAGGGACAGCTTCCTAGATATTTTTTCTAACTAACACCTTCCAAGGTTCATCCCCTTTCAGGACCCTCAGGATCCACTTAACAGCTAGAGCAACCCCATGCAGTCTTAAGTCTTTCAACCCAAGACCACCCACAGCCTTCTCTCTACAACACCACTCCCACTTAATAGAATGTTTTTGCCTCCTCCCTTTTCCATCTGACCAAAGGAATTTCCTAATCCTTTTTTGGATTTCAGTTACTTGATAGCTACTAAAAGAGCCAGATAGAAGAGTAGTAGCGGCTGCAGGAGAATAAAATTTTCTGACAAATTTCTGCTCTCCTTGCTAAGGATAGGTACTGCTTATTCCATTTGTCAATCTTCTTTTTAATTTTCTCTTTAATCCATGAACACATGTCTTTGAGGCATGGATTGACAGCAAATGGAATTCCCAAATATCCTCCCCATTGAAATTCATATTTGGAGAACCAATCTGGGGAGGTGTAGTTCCAACTAAGCATAATGGATTTTGTATTAGATAATCTTGTTCCAGATGCTTTACAGAATAAGTCCATTTTCTGCATTAAATTGTGGAAGTTGTCTTCCTCAATGTTGACAAATAGTGCAGTATCATCTGAAAACTGAGTGTTTAAGAGGTCTTTGTTATTAGGTAGTGTAAGACCTTTTATTCTAGGGCTTGAGGTCGATTCCCTTAACAGGTAGAATATAGCATCAAATGCAATAACAAATAGAGCAGGTGCAAGGGGGCACCCTTGTCTAATAGACCTCTGTAGGTGGAATTGCTCAGATAGAGATCCATTAATGTCAACTTTTGCAATAGGATCCTTCAAAAGGGTTTTGACCATTTGACAGAATTCACCATGCAATCCAAAAGCCTCAAGTGCCAGTATTAAGAATGTCCATTCAACCCTGTCATAAGCTTTCTCGAAATCCAGGAGAAAGGCACTAGAGTTTTGATTTGACTTTCTAGCCCACTCCATTGCCTGCCAACTTGTCAAGAGGTTCTCCAGGATATATCTCCCCTTAATGAAGCTAGTTTGGGTGGGGGTTATCACAGTAGGGAGAATATCTAATAGTCTCAAAGCTAGCACTTTACCTAGGATCTTGTAGGAAACGTTGAGCAATGTAATAGGTCTTCAGTTCTTGATGAGTGTTTTATCACCTTCTTTAGGAAGGAGTTTAATGATCCCTTTGTTGATGTCACTACCTAAAGAGCCCCTACTAATAGCTTCCTTATACACTTGGTGGAGATCCTCACTCACCCAATCACAATTCTTTTTATAGAATTCAACAGGTAGCCCATCATCTCCAGGAGATTTGTCATTTTTTAGCACCTTGATGGCATTAACTAACTCCTCTCTAGATCTCTTTTCTTAGTAAGTCCACTTGCTCCTTGGAAATCCTTTTAGGAATAAGGTTCTTGAAAACTTCTCTGGCTCTATTGCTATCCTCTGAGTTCCCTTCAGAGGTGAATAAATCTTTATAGAACAAGAAGAACTATTTCATAACTTCCTTGGGATTGCTAATAAGTGTGTTGTCACACCACAAGTTCCCTACTGTCTCCTTAGTACCTTTTTCTTTGATATACCTAAAGAAAAAATTTGATCCTCTATCTCCCTAACTTAACCAATTCAGTTTTTCTCTCACTCTAAGGCCTTGATTCTCAATCTCTTGAAGTCTCCTTAAGGATTTCCTAACATAGATAAGCTCTTCATTAAGCCTTAAGTTGTTTGGGTTATTCTGCAGTTCATTTTCCAGCTTTAAGAGCTTTTCATGGAGGTTAAACTCTCTTCTTTTGTCCATCGCCTTCTTTTTTCCAATGGTCTGGAAGATCACTTTCTAGCTTTGGCCATTGCTTTCCCACCTCTTTATGGCAATTTTGTCTTTCATCCTCCATTTGTTAATACCTCTAAGGGTAAGAATGGCATCTTGACAATCCTTGTCCTCTAGAAGTTTTGTATTTGAAAGGAATTTTTTCTCTCTTTTAAGGGTTCTAACTTCCTCATTTCCCATCACAACAGAGGTATTGATTGGGTGGTGATCTGAAAGTGAACAAGGTTGTACTCTTACTCTATTTCCCTCACTTGTCTGTTTGAAGTTAAAGCACTCTCTATTGGCATAAAACATGTCTAATCTGCAAAATATCCTTTTATTTCCTCTTTGAGAGTTACACCAAGTATACCAAATAGATTCGTTTTCCTTTTTCAATCCTTCAAGAGGATCAATAAGGTTGAGCTTATTTTTCATTTTTCTCCAATATAATTTCTCATCTCCTTTCCATACCATATCCAATCCTCCAGCTTTATCATCCTTGCTTTCAACCATGTTGAAGTCTCCTCCTAAGAGCCAAGGGGTTTCTTGGATGTTTGTTAACCACCTCCACAATTCAATCCTCTCTCTCTATAGTCATTTGATGCATAGATTGAGCAAATACCAAATTTGTAATTATCCTTCTCAAGGGTCACCCAAACTGCTCGGTTACAAGGAGAGATGCTAGAGCTAGTTACGAATTGAGTCCATGCATTGGAGAGCAGTATAGCAGCCCCTCCTTTACCCTTACAATGGTTCATAGAATATTGAATAGCATCTTTCCAAATAACTTAAGGTTAGTTTACAAAGTAAACCAGTAACTTTGACTTCCTACAGTAGGACCACATCTTTATTCCCTTCATTGTTAAGGAATCTTCTTACTGCATACTTCTTGTCAAGGGACTCCAACCCCCTTACATTCCAAGAGTAACAATTGATCATCATCATATGACAAGTTTAAGTATCTTTGGAGCTCCTGAAACTTTCAAAACTCTTAGGAATTCTCTCTAACTTATCTTTCTTTTTGGGGAAGGGTTGACTCTCAGTCCTACTAAGTTTCCTTTTGTTCTTCTTCTTGATTTCAATCCACCCTTTATCATTTCCTATGGGTTCTCCATTTTCCCATAATTTCTGGTTATTAGGATCAAAAGGCCTTGATGAGGCTGGTATTATGTCCCCTTCCATGTACTCTAGGTCATCTAAAGATTATGTGACCCCTGCTAGGGCACAATCATATTTCACTTCCCTATCCTCTTCCTCAGGATTTGATTTATCAGGCTTTCCTAAAAAGCTGCAATCCATTCCTGTACTGGCAATGGGTTTAGTTTCCCCTTCCCAAACCTTGTCCAAGGTCAATCCATGGACAGTCTCTTGTCCAAGCTTGCCATTGGGCAAAGGGAGTTTTATGGCTTCACTTAAAACTAAAGCGGGGTCATTATTCCCCACTGTTATTCTTTCACTAATCTGGCAGATATCATTGTCATTATCAAAGTCCTAGCAAATGTTTAATCTAGGATCAACTTTGGTGCTGGCTTTATATTCATTAAGTTGCTTTGAAAGCTTTAAAAAAAGGATAGTACCCTTACGCTTTTCACTTTATTAATTTAACATTAGGAAGTGAATATTAAAATTATTTCACCTGAGTTGTAGAAAGCATTGAAATAGCATCAGAATCAAACTTTGATAATACCATCATGATTTTGAAGACTTGGGATGATGATCAGAGCCAACCAGGTGACTTACTAAAAATAGACTACTCCTCCAAGAAGTTTGGAGAAGCCATCAAAAGTTGAAATTCACTTTTGAAGTGTCATATTGATCCACACTACCTATTGAGCTCAATTCCAGGAACCAAAGTCACTGCTAACCAACCCCAAGCACTCCAAGAATTCTAGAGTTCTCCCAATTCACCAGGGAGTTTATAGGAAAACTCAAAAACTGAGCTAAATAATCACAAATCGATTATGCTCACAATGGGGACATTACATCTTCACAAATTGGAAAATGTAAAAATGGTTTGTTTTTCATTTTAGTTTTTGGGGGGTTGTTGTAGATTTAGGATTAATTTGAAGGGGCATAGGGATCCTTGTGGGCCCACTCATCCCTTTTCTCACCTCAAAATTGTGTTTTTATTTAAAAAGCCCCTAAAAAGTGTTTGGGTCATAAGGAATAGCTAGCCGTCAAGATGTTTGGACATCCCCTAGCCATCCCCTATCGTACTCAAACATCCCTTAGAAAAAATTTCACATCCCAAGGATGTTTCCTAAAATTTAAGAAAAAAGAGACGGGGTCGGGAAATTTCATACCCATCCCCATGTCCCTAAAACGTCCCCTATAGTTGATGGGGTCATTTTGGGAAAGGGATGTGTTCCGAGGAAGCAAAGGAAAAGAAATGACTTTTTTCAAATTTCAAGTTTATACATTCTCCTCTTCCCAGTGCATAATATAACTCAAGATCTTCTTTCTCAATGCACCTCAATCAAAAGTAAGACATCACTCAAATGGTAGCAATAACTAGGCATGTTAATTGACAATGTAGGTCCTCAAACTAGGCAACTGACGAACAAATTAGTCCCTCAAATTAAAGTAGTTCTAAGAAATTAATTATCAAATCCTTCCCACTATGTATACAATCCCAAACAATTAACTAACCACACGTTCACCTCTATTATAGACTCAACTAATTGAAAGTGATTAAAACCCCAACTATGTCATTATTATGCTAACAATCCATTCCCTAAATAGTTGTGGATTAGAGAAATGGACCCCACATGCCATGAGTGTCCAAAAAGGGACATTACAAATCCATTCTTCCCAAAATTGCTTAGCCACAAGTAACACAATGCTAGATGTCCCAATATCTCTAGTCTTTCTCAAGTACATCCTTTGCAAGCAAATTCCTCCAACAAACCAAGATTCCAAGCTATTATACAAGAGCAATTATCTGGGACTTGAGAGAAAGGAGCTATGCAACATTTTCCACAAATTATACCATTTACCTTACCAATCAAATGTTGCAAGTTTGGACCAATTGTCACTAACAATTAAGGCTCGGAAACTTATATTGCTTCCTCAACTATGATAAAAGGTGAGGATAGCATCTTTAAGATATCTTGATGCATGAGATAGTGGACACCAAGAAGTCCTCCACAAACTACTTAGGCTCATACTCAACAATATACTCTTCTATAGCATGTTGTTATGAATCATTAGCTTCATACCCAAACTTACATGGTAATGGCTCCATCTTTTCAAGGCTTCAAATCTCAATAAACATTTCTTGGATAGTGCTAAAAATAACTAGAATATCTCTTTCAAATATTGAATCTTTGCATTCAACATGTAATGCTGATTTATAATTCTGTTCATTGAGAAAAAACTTTCCTGGTGTGAGAATTCGTTGCTACTACCATCAAAGCTAGGAGCATTCCATTTGTTCACCTTCTCCTTCAACTCCTTTTTGATCAATGTCTTTTTGGCTACTATTCTAGCCTTTCCAATTCTAAGGCTTCTTGCCGAGTATCTCCAAGTAATTAACAAAGGAGACTATAAATTTTAAATCTTCTACTCCACTTTGATACCACTCAAGAATTATGTCTATCTCCTTTGCAATGGTTGTCTCAATTTTTCTTCATCTTTTTGCAAGAACAAGCTTTGGAATGGACTAACCATTGGTCAACTATTTTGCAGCTGAGATTCCCTCTCTCTATTATGTTCTAGCCAAATCTAGATTTCCCATGCTACTTTGAAGCTACAACTATCGTTCCAATAGCTCACTCATTTTGTCTTGGCTTGTCCAAATTCTCATCAATGTATCTTGAAAAAGATCTACCCTCTTTCCTTTTGTCGGAATTCTTAAAATTCCCTCCATGATTCACAAGCTAGGAGGATGCTAGTGCTAATACTACCATCCTAACCTAATCTAAATGCACATAGATAACATATTAACAACCCAAAATGAAATATACCATGCATAGGTTTGCACACACAGCAGTAGATGATAATAAGGATAGATCATTTACATTCAGATCTAGGTAGACAACCAAAGTAGATCACAGAAAAATAACTGGAAAATCTTGGAATTACTTCAAAGACGGCAACTTATGATTAATGCAAATAACAATGAATATTCAATTCACAGAACAACTCCCAGATCCAAATTGATACAAAGAATGAAACTCAGATCACTTTACTGCTAAATGCTAGTTCATGGGAGAATTGATTTGTCTGCAATGATAATTACTAACTCTAAAAGTCACGCCAATTGTATTAGCGCAGCCGAGAGATTCTGAAAACCAAATCCAAATCACATCAGCCCATGTAGCAATGAGTCCACATAGGAATTGAGGTCGCCTGACTGTGCAATATACTAGCACCTGGAAAATATGATTGCAATTATGTGAATACACGGTTGGCAAATTTCATTGTGATTCAAAGGCTGGCAATAAAATCCTGAAATTGGCACCTTTTCAATGGTGCCCTTCTTGATGCCTCTCCAGATAGCACTCTGCTTAGGCCACCTTCACGTGTGGGGTGCTAAGCACCTAGTGCAAGCCAAAGGCTCCGCTAGAATATCGACAGTTGATCCCAACCTCTACCCGCGTGTGCCTATATGATCAATCCTAGCAATAAGAATGGAAATTAGATTGCAAGCGTCAGGAAATTGCAGCTAGTGGAATCACGATAGCAAGGTAGGGGTGTCGTCCTACCTCGTGATGAGTCACAAAGGTTTTTGTCTCCAGCAAGAACACCAAACCAATGTCCAATCATGATGCTTATCAACCAAAGACAAACTCATAAATATCAAAGTATAGTCAACCCAAGAGAGGTCGGCTCAAATAGGACCAAAAATTATTTAAATTCAAAATATTATTATTTATCAATTATTATTTAATATTATTAAATATAATTATTTTGGTGTTAAGAAACACCATTTTCCCACCCAGGTTTGAATTTGGGACTTAGTTAGGATGGGGAACATGACACAAAAATACCCAAAACTACAAGAGTAATAAATAATTTTGTATTGGGTTCACCCCACAGTGTGACGGTAAGTCACAAGCCCTGTTAAGAGGGTCGTCTCATGTTCGAGACTCTCCACTGCTTGCAAGCTCAAAGGTGGCACAAAGTACAAAGGACTATTCACGGACCGGGGATGCAGAATGGTGTTCAGACCACACAAATCCTCGTAGCAGGTGTGGAATGGCGTTCAGGTCACGCATGACCCCAACATGAGCAGACGCCAAGACTCAGCAAAAGTAGGAGCAGTGAAGTTGACGCCAGCTGGTGGAGGACAGAGTGGAGAGATAAGGAGAGTCCGCGGAGTGATAAGGTGGTGGAGGGATAAGGGGTGTCGCCAGCTGGAGGTAGAAGCAATGGAGAGATAAGGTGTTTGTGTGGACGCTAAGGGAGCCATAAGGTAAATACTGTCGGCGATTGGAGTGATAAGTAGGTGTCATCGACAAGGTGGGTGGTGTTCGCATAGGGAGACATAAGGAGGACGCATTACCACTGTTTGGAGGGATAAGGAGCTCAGGGAGTCATAAGGAAGGAAGGAGCATGAGAAAGGAATGAGGACTAGTGTTAATACCAGACAAAACATGGGGATGAGGTCCCCCATAAATTGTGGCCTCACTAGTTCGAAGCTCCAGTCAAAAGCGATCACCGCCCAAAAAATAAATAAATAAATAATTTTGTATTGTGTATACTCCTTCAAATTAGTACACAAGCAAATTGAGATTCATCAAACTAATACACCTTACTAAACATGCCCACATGCACAACTAGACACTACTGGTATTCCAGATGTTACTCTAAATATCAGTCTGCTATTTAAAGTTTTTTGGCCTCAAGAAGCCTAATCTCTATGCCTAAAGGATTTCCTCTCCAAGCCACAACTGCTGAAACACAATGTCTAGCCCAAAAAAAGAAATGATTTTTTTATTTTGCAAATTTCAAGTGTATCCCTTCTCCTCTTCCCTATACATTATATAATGCTCATGCTTTCCTTTTCCAGCACACCTCAATTAAAGGCAAGACATCCCTCAAATATCGGCAGTAATTGAGCAAGTTAACTAGCAAATCTAGTCCCTCAAACTGGGCAGTTAAATGACAAATTAGGCCCTTAAATTAAGGCAGTTCCAAATAGTTAACTGTCAAAGCCTCTCCTCAAACAATGCAATCTCAAACAGTTAATTGACCACACGTCCACCTTTGTTCTTAAACTAACTGAAAGTAACTACAATTCCAACTATGCTACTCTTGAGCTAACAGTCCAGGATTAGAGAAATGGACCCCACACGCCATGAGTGCCAAAAAGGGGGCAGTATAAAAACCACGCGTGGGATTTCATTCGCCCTATAAACATAGGGACTAGGTTCGCCCTTAATAAGACAACATTCCCTTCTATTTGCTCATTCCATGATGCGGCTTCACGTTTTCTATAGAAGTGTTAATTGCAATTCCCAATTTTCTCTATGTTTCTCTCGGGTTTTCTGGAAGCGTAGATTGCAATCTCTAACACTGAACAATCTTTTTTAATGGGTTTGATTTCCTTTACAAGCATGCAATTGCTATTTTGACATCAATTTGAGTGTGGAAAGGTAGTGACAAGTTAAATATTACAATGTACAAAAAACTAAATTAACAAATCGGTCAAAGGTAGCCTAAGGCTAAGCAGCCATGAGATCCACCTTACTTGCAAAAGCCATAAACAGATTAAAATATCTTAGTGTTTTGATCCTGGAATACTGGTATACTGCTCCTGCAATTTTTTGTCATGGGCTCATTTTTATCAGATTGCACTATTCAGTGGCCCACGTACAGGTTTTTTTCGTCTTATTTTCCGCTAGGAGTGGGAGAACGATTGGGGAAGCGGGAGAATGTATATGTTGAATGGATGAGAATACATAAATAAATACATTGAATTTCTAAGCCATTACAACATAAATTGCTAAAGAAAAGAAAACCCGTTGTAGCGAGTATATGAAATTATTTTAGGCTACCCACTTCTTATGCAGCCGAGGACTTGTATGTTTTTTGTGGGCAACAAACAGACCAGTAGCATTCTGCCCAAATGTGCTCCACCCAATTGACTTTAGGATTGCCATTGCTGCACAGTTGCGTATATCGTCCTGAGTTGGATAGAGAGGATTCTTTATTGGTATTGACAAAAATGGGTTTAAATTCCTTGAGCTTGTAACAGCAGAAGTACAATTCTGCAATGACATAAACTTCAAAATAGGATTTCTGTGCAGCCATACTTGAAGGTAGGACTCTGAATACACATGAAATTGGCGTGGCAGCGAAAAACGAGATCGAAACTAATTCATGCTTTTGGCAAATCGAGTTAGAGTATACTGTGACTCTTGCAAACGGCTTCATATATTTTTTTATTTTTTCAAACGAGTTTTGTATGATATTAAATAGACCCAACATGAGAATGTAACTGTTTAGGAGTGACTACTAACCCATGTTCGTGCATTTTCTGCTTATATTTAAGCAGTTAGGAATTGAAAATAAGTAGTATATGGAAAAAGAAAAAGCTGCAAAATGGCTCCATAAATTTATTTTCATCTTTTTTATTTGCCTCTAATTTTCTTTCTAAATTTTATCTAAAAAATATTTTAGTAACTTCTTTCTTTTTCATCTAGAATGATTAATTTTTTTTTATTCGTAATAATATGTATTTATATTAAAATATCAAAAAAGAAGTTACAGAGTCTACCATGTATGGAATGTAGGGCCAACCACCTATCCCAACCAATAACCGCACAGGGGCAATATGCAATACTATAACAAAATATGGGGGCCGATACCAAAAAGCCACCTATCATCATCCTATTAACTACCCATTATGTTGGAATTACAAAAGGCAACCAGTGAAAACATGAAACCACTAACCCAAATACCCATTTGCGGCCGCAAAAGCATGGAAGTACAGAACCCTATTGTAGCCAAAGGAATACTCCACCTTGAACACTTGTAGAAGATAGTTCGCCCCCACTGTCGCGACTTGTTTATGCTCAACCAGCTCCATCCCCTCCAAGTCAAGGATGTAGGGATAATATTTCACCACCTCACCAGGCTTGTATAAGGTAGGGAAATCACGGGGCTGAGGGACACCCATCCCTAAGATGGCAACAATGAGGACCTCCTCCAATCCAACCAATTGGCTCGCAATGAAGAGTCGATGCATCAAAGCCTCGGCATCCTTTTTGCTCATCCTTATCTCCAGCAAAATTGTGAGAAATCTAGAGCTAATATGAGTCCCAACCTGTTTGAATTCATTGTTTTGGATGAAGCCATTACCCAACACCACAGCCATGATGAACGAATCATACTTCTTCAATATCCTGTTCAACCGTTGCTTCGTGACCTCGCCACGAAAAGCCATCTCTCTCACTGAACTGTCCAACTGAATTGGGGTGTCAGCACCTATGTTGGTTAATATCTTTGTAGACATTTTTACCACAAATTTAGAGCGCTCACCCATTGCAGACAAACCAACCACACCAGCGACACACTACACACAAATATGGAAAAATGAAACCACCAACAAACTATTATGGAAAGTCGGAGGAGGTGAAGGCCACTTCGAGAATAATGAAAGTGTCAAGAGATTAAAACCAGTTGTGCCTTAATCTGCATTGCAAACTCATGAGGACGTCCATTTTGCACGATCTTGTCCTTTCGGCGAATCCCAAGGACGCATCTGGAGTGATTGATTGGTCATTCAATATTTTTTATATTTTTTTAAATTGTTTTTATGCATTTCATAATTTCTTGTATTGTTTCCTTTTGTTAATTTATATTTTTTAATTATCTAAATAATTAAAAGCAAATGTTAAAAATAGTGCATTTATATTCTTTATAGATTTTATATGTATTGCTTGGCCAACAGGGTTATAAATATCTGTCTATCTATTAGAAACCAAGATCATAAATGCAAACCAGAAAATGCCTTCCACAAGAGAAAAATAGAAAAAGCAAGAGCTATTTGCATGAAGATGTGCAAATGAATAATATTCAGGAATTAAGAAAATACAAGAGATGAATTGCTTTATAAAAGCAATGTATGCATAACCCTAAAGGTAAAACCTAATGTTGACCTAAAAATAGCTCAACTAAATAAAGCTTACTTATTAATTAAGTAAACTAATTATTACTTAAATAAACTTAATAAAGTGTAATTAAATAATTAATTACACCAACACCCCCCTTAATTGCAACTTAGGGAGACTTAAAAAGCATGCACTTAATGCTAGGATGAATGCATGAATGGGTCCCAGCTACAAGGCTATGTTAGGTACCCATGTACAAATGCAATGAATGGGAAAGATGAGAAAACCCAGTGGAACAAAACCCCCCCTCAATGAGATGACCTACTGCAAAGAAGCACTGGAAGAACACTAAGGAGTAACACTGGAATCTTGAATATGAAAAGCAAGGAAAGATACCTTTGTTTACAAAAAACCATATGAGAGTCACTAAAGGACTCGGGCGGAATCATGATAATGCAACAGCAGACCCGATGCCAAGGAACACCGGAAAACTCACAAACTGGAACAACCCTAGAATCTATGAAGCAACAGTAGATGAATAAATGATGCCCCCATAAGAGGGAATGATATGATGAAAGAATCTGGAAGCTATGTGTATCTTGATGCTGATGCCAAACTGTGACTAAAATTGATCCATAGGAGCAAGTACCATGAAGATTCTGGAACATTAACCATAAAATGAATGGCCCTCAAACTAAGATGTGACCCGATGTGAATCTAATGTGATTTAGGATCATTAACCATAGGCTCTCAATTTGAGATGTGAACCAATGTGAACCAAAATGTGTCAAGCTATGAGCAAGATGAGGCCAAAAGAAACTACATAATCCAGATACAACTCATACGAGTTGTCATCAATATGAAGATGAGATCAAAGTGCATGCAATGCAACTACACTCTAATCAAATTATTATGCAAGAAGCCCCCCCGATGAAACTTTATAGAAGTTCATTTATTACAATATCCCATGATTGTAAAAGGAGAACATGCAAAACATGCATAAATTAAAGAGAAAATACAAACCTAGTGCATGAAAACAAAAAAGAGTGCATGCACAAACCAATGTTCACATCTTCCTCCATGATTAAAAAATACCTCAAATCTATGTAGAGGACTGAATCAACTTTCTAGTGTCGCTTGAATCGCGAAAAATGGATAACCGAGGCAAAATATATGCCCTCTGAATTGAAAACTGCTTCATCTGACTTCAGAGGCCTACAAAATAAAACTAGACAAAAATCTGAAAAAAATACCTTCACCACTGGATCGGGCTCGGAACCAGCTTTCCAACAATATCTCGTTTGTGAAAAACGAACACCGTACGCAAAAGTTACCCCCGATTTAGTGAACATTGCTCCAAAAGGGCCAATTTGGCCTACAGGTAGCCTAGGGGGCTAAAAAAATTGGCCACTGGTCCTATGCATGACCAGGGGGCTGGTGGGCAGGAGGTTGGGGCAGAGCCCCTGGTCACCCACGTGATCGCGGGTGTTGCTGGAGGAACCTGGGGCTGGGCGTGGGGCGCCTGGTCCGCCAGGTGACCAATGGTTGGCGCTGGAGAAGCCCACAAGGGCTGGCGCAAGGACCGACCATGAAGTACAAGCGAAGCAGCAAGTGGGTAGCCACTGGGTGGCCGCTGGGTGGCGGGAGGATTTCAAACAGGTGGCGCAAATTTTTAAACCGATTTTTTATTTTTTATTTTTATTTTTTTGCCTCGAATTGCATGTTGGGGAGGTCGTATGGCCTCCATGGCAAAAAAAAAATTGCCTCCCGAATCAACTGCTCAGAAATCGACCAAACGAAATGTGTTCCTAGGGTTTTTGGCCACTGCAAATGCGATGGTGACCTCCATTTATGCCCAAAGTTCCCCGAAAATTTGACTACCCCCAAATCTTGCAAAAAATCACCAAGCTTGAAACCCTTACAAATCTCGCAAATGGTGATGAAAATCAATGAAACAAAAGACAATCGTGACTTTTTCCAATGCTTTCAATCCAATGGAGATGCCCGATCTAATCCAAAATGCTTCATAAATAAGCTCAAGGTATGAAACCCTCGAGGAACCCCGAATGAGCTCTACAATGAATTTCTCCAAATAACTAAGAAGGGGCTGCAAATCAAGGCTCTGATACCATGTTAGAAACCAAGATCAGAAATGCAAACCAGAAAATGCCTTCCACAAGAGAAAAATAGAAAAAGTAAGAGCAATTTGCATGAAGATGTACAAATGAATAATATTCAAGAATTAAGAAAATACTAGAGATGAATTGCTTTATAAAAGCAATGTATGCATAACCCTAAAGGTCAAACCTAATGTTGACCTAAAAATAGCTCAACTAAATAAAGCTTACTTATTAATTAAGTAAACTTAATAAAGTGTAATTAAATAATTAATTACACCAACACTATCAACCATTTGATAGAAATTTTAAGTGTTGTTTGTGGTGTTTTAAAAATGTCATGTGTAATAATTTAAAGTATTTTCAATGAGTTCATAAAAAGGAAGCGATTTTGAAAGTATTTAAATTTAATAATATTGTATTATTAAAGGTACATACTATGTTTTGTAATATATCATGTTAAAATGCATTGTTATTAGAAATTGATATAAATCATAGACTTGTATACTTTTTTTTGTTATACACTTTATAATAATCACTTATTAAATTCATTTGAATGTTTAATGTGTGCTTATTATCAAAATGTGTTTTTATAAAATTTTGATACATGTGTTGTCTATAATACAAGCATTGAATACATAAAGGTCGACAATGTGATTTGCTAAAGTATATTATATGTTCATGACTTTCACATAATGTATATTATATATTATTCTATTCAAATCATGTTTTTTTACAATAATTAATGGGGGTTCTATAGGAGCCCTTGCACTTTCAATAGTGATGATTTATTTATGGGACCCACATGTCATGCAATTTATTTATGGGGATATTGCTTTAACTAACACTATTAACAAGAGATATTAATGTAATTACATTTCAAATTCACCCTTTTCTCTAGCATTTTGTCTCACCTCCTTTCTCCTCTCGTAGGGCATCCACTTTCATATTCTTCCACCTCTACTCCTATAGTTTGAATATTTTATCCTTCAATCTCTTCCCATAAGGTAGCTACCCCTTATTCCTCCTTGTTTTTCTCCTTCATCACTTATGGGCTTATCTAGAAGACTATCACTAGAGTAGGATTATCACTCCTACACACCCTAGTTCATTATAATTTCCTTAGAGAGAATTGAATCTTGGTATCCAACATGAGAACCAAGTGCTCCTACCAATTGACCAAAACCTCTTTTACTATGTAATTAAAACCATATTGCAAGATATATGAAAAATAGTTAATGATAATTTAAAAAAAGATTTTATAATTTCTTAATTAAATATAAAAAATTTACATTTTCCTTTGAATTCAAAACAATCTACCCATGTATGTATCAATACATTTATAAAGGAAATTAACCTTTCCTTAAACTTAATCTAGACCAAGATGCATACAAATAAACATGCATTAACCTAGATTAATAAATGAGTAGTGTTGTGGGAAAGCATAATTTGAAATAATAAATACTAAAGTATGAAAAGATAAGTGCAAATCCAAACATTCGTAATTTACATTTTTCTTTATTATTCTAAACAATCTACCTATTTATGTATCAATAAATTTATAAGAGAAAATATATCTTTCCTTGAGATTAATCTAATCTAAGATTCATTTAAATAAACACATGTCAACATAAGTTTGGCAC